>CM077154.1:133822107-134182805 GCA_039583875.1 Platanthera guangdongensis | reverse complement strand
AAACTAGACGCAATGTACCGGGTAGTATCCGAAGAAGAGGCGATCATCTGTCCGGTTTTGTGTCTTCTCCAATTGCCATGGGCATCGGGCAGTTTGGACTTCAGTCAATCGTGGCTTCTTTTTAATAGATCAAGGGAATACTTACGCTGGGAAAAACTAAGAAGTTGAGCTTCCGAGAGATTTCGATCCCCAAAAAGTACTTCGAAGCCCTATCTTTCGTGACCAGATGTTGACAAGATGCCGCTTTGTCAAGGCTACCTCTTCCTGATCATCGTCAGTGAGAAGAATATCATCGACGTACACAACAAGAACCACCAGTCCCGAGGAGGTTTTGCGAATAAATAGCGAGTGATCGGCAGACTGCGCGCAAACCAACGGCCGCCACGATGCCACTGAACTTGTCAAACCAAGCTCGAGGGCTCTGCTTGAGGCCATAGATTGTCTTCTTCAGCCGGCACACTCGTGTCTCCCCCTGAGCAACATACCCAGAAGGGTGCTCCATGTAGACGGCCTCCTGAAGATCACCATAAAGGAAGACATTCTTTACATCCAGCTGGAAATCGACCACTCTCGATTGACGGCCACAGAGAGAAGGACACTTATAGTCTAAGACGAGCCACGAGAGAGAAAATGTCAAAATAATCACTTCATATGTCTGAGTAAAGCCCTTAGCAACAGGCGAGCTTTATAAACGTCCACCGTGCCGTCCGGGCCAAATTTGAACACACAAGACCCAGCGACAGCCAACAACATCAGTAACGAAGGGAGGAGGAACAAGAGTCCATGTACCCCGCTCCGTGAGGGTCGCCATTCCTCCTCATCCATGGCCAGCTTCCAGTGAGAATAACAAGGGTCTCCTGGTAGGAACGAGGTGTGGCAGTGGCAGAGATAGCCAGCGCAAAGGCCTGCGAGAAGAGGTAACGATCATAGGAAACAACAGCAGCAAGGGGGTGTAGGGTACACGTCCGCACCCCTTTGCGAGAGCGACAGGAAGGTCCGGTCGGCGGCTTCCTTCGGCATCCGGAGCATCCGTGGCAGAGAGAGCGTGGCCCGGGAGGAGAGAGCGACGGCCGTAAAGATGAGGAAGATGGTGGCGGAGAGAAGTAGGAGAGAGAGGCGGATGGAGAGGAGTGGACGGAGACGGTGTAGGGGCGGATATCGCGGTAGGAGATGAGGGAACGAAGGGAATAGCATGAGAATCAGAAGCTGGGGGAAGAGGAGAGGAAGTTGGGGGAAGAGAAGAGGAGTCATCCGAGAAGTAGGAGGCATTCTCGAAGAAGGTAACGTCAGCGGAACGAACTGCTGACGAAGAACGGGGTAAAAAGCAACAGTACATTTCTGAGTGGTGGAGTATCCCAGAAAGACACATTTGGTGAGCGAGGAGATAGCTTATCACGAGTGGCAATGGGGCATGCACAAATGCAGTGCACCCAAATTCGGAGAGGGAGAGGAAAAGGCTCCTTGCCCGGATACAGAAGGGAGAATGAGGTTTTCCCGTGAGAACTGTGAAGGGAATGCGATTGATGAGGTAGCAGGCAAGGAGAACAACATAGCCCCAATATGAGCGAGGGACATGCATCTGGGTCATCAATGTGCGAGCGACATCGAGGAGTGACAGTTTTTTGCGTTCCGTCACCCCATTTTGTTGGGAGGTATAAACACAGCTAGTCTGATGAATAATGTCATGTTGCACACAAAAAGAGGTAAACACATGACTCAAATATTCTTTAGCATTGTCGGAGTGAAAGGTTTTACTGCAAACACCAAACTGAGTTTTAATTAACTGATAAAAAGAGATTCATACAGCAAAAAGTTCAGAGCGATCTCGTAAGAGATACACCCAAGTATATCTAGAAAAATCATCAATAAAAGTTACAAAATAAGAACTACCCCCGACCAATGGTGAGGGTAGGAGCAGGTCCCCAGACATCGGAGTGGATAAGATCAAAAGGCGAGTAGAGCCCCGACCTTGCTTCGGTGGAAGGAGTAACGGTGATGCTTGCCTAGTTGACAAGCGTCGCAGTGGAGAGGAGTACTGGAGGGAGGGAGGTGGGGCAGAAGCTGATGTAGAAGCCGTGGTGGAGGATGACCGAGGCGGAGATGCCACTGGAGAAGATCCTTACAAGAAGATGAGAAGGCGGACAAGGCAGAAACGTTGTCGAGGAAGTAGAGGCCCGTCGCTCTCAGTTCCATAGCAATCGTCTGTTGGGAGCTCGGATCCTGAAAAGAACAAGAAGTCGGAGTAAACGTCACAGAACACTGAAACTGCTTGCATAAAAAGTTAACCGACAATAAATTGCACGGAAACTTGGGCACATAGAGAGTGTCCGCTAGTCGAAGGGACGAAGTAACATGAACCACTCCCGACCCATGAACCGGGGAGGGAGAACCGTCTGCAACGAGGACCGGGGGCAACCGATCATGCTGTTCGAGTAGAGAGAAACACTGAGAATTGCCCGTCATGTGATTAGTTGCACCAGAGTCGATGAGCCATTTGCCTTGAGTTTACCACATGGGCACTGCCTGAGGATGTGACCACAGAGGCAGACGTCTTGGAAGAGGAGGCGGAAGAGTCACAGAGGGGCGAAGATGGGGATGCTTCGTCCAGCAGCGTTCGGAAGTATGGCCGGTGCGGCCACAGTGAGAGCAGAGGTAGCGGGAAGAAGCACGACCGCCAGACTGGTGACTGCGGCTACCAGCCACTCCGCTGAGTTTGATGAGCATAGTGTCCGGTGGAGGAGCGGGCAGAAGTGGGCGCTAAAGGAGAGAGGTGACAACGGCGATGCGGGCAGCGGTGACATCTAAGGTAGGAGATTCCGCCTCACCCAGAATTTGCTGGCGGATCATGTCATAAGTATCAGGAAGTCGGAGCAGATAACACACAACCAGAAGCTCCTGGAAGTGCTTGTGTTGTTGAGCCAAATCCGCAGAAAGGGGCGATTCTGAAGAATCTCAGCCCCAAGAGCCTGAACCTGTTGGTAGGGCAGCAGCTGGAGACAAGGTAGGACGGGCAAAAGGTCCGCATACAACGTATAAATGCGTGACGTCTGAGCCCCCTTGGAGTACAGAGCGGCAAGATGAAGCCAAGCGGCCTTGACCGTCTCATCATGACGGATGACGGGAAGACACTCATCGGATAGGCTGTTAGCGAGCCAAGTACGCACAAGCGCCTCACTCGCATCCCAGTCATCAAAGAGAGGTGAAGTGGTAGGAGGAGGGTCATCAACGAGATGGTGGCGTTTGCGTTGCGAGCGTAGGAGAAAGGTGAAAGAGACGCTCCAATCTGGGTAGTTGGAGCCGACAAGCTTGGAAACTGTGCCAAGGTTCCCGGAAGGAGTAGGAGGAAGAGGCTGAGCCGGATTGGCGACAGGGGTGGTGGCAGGAGTGGTGGCAGTAGAAGCATCAAAAGAGCCATAGGAGCAAACAACGGGAAGTCGTGCGGTTAGGAAACAATTCCCGCGGATGGGAAGAAGAAGAGCTGCAACGGTCACGAGGGCAGACACCAGCGGCCAGAAAAGCCACGACCAGGCCGCATACCCAAGCAGAGAGATAGAAGTCGAGCGGCTAGAAGATAATCCCTCGAAACAGAAGCGAAGAGCAACAAGACAACATGGTAACAGGTCGCGACGATAGGATGCGGCGACTTAGCACAGGTAACAAAGAGGTCGCGCACACAGAGGGCAACGACAAGGAGAAAAAGAAGCCGCGCGGACAGGACGCAAACAGCGAAGCAAGCCGCGCAGACAGGGAAGGCACACAAAATCAGGAGGAGAAGATCGAGTCCTCTGATACCATGTAAAAGCCGAACAAAACAACCGGAAGTGGTTTAACTGAAATTTATTATCCGAAAAAATTATCTATTACAAAGGTATGACCTCCATTATATAGAATGAAGGAGAGAAGAGAGAATACAAAAAGAGATGTGAGACTAAAAATTTACAGGACACAAGCGACTATACAGACACAAGCCGCACAAGCCGCACAAGCCGCGCGTTAGACAGAAGGGCTAACCGCTCGGCTACTACCAGAGAGAGAGATCGCCATGGGAGACCGCTAGACCGCCCGGTCTCCAAGTTCGCCAGAGACAAACCGCTAGACGCTTGGACCTCAGACACAACACAACAACCAAACCGCTGAAGGGTAACAGCAAAACCGCGCGGTCATCAACCCGCCATGCCAGACCGCCAGACCGCCCAGTCACCAACTTCAACATACATGATGTATTCCCATACTCCTACATATATTCAATATATAGGCATTTGTCCCAATCTTTCGTACTCTTATATATGGGCCAATTCGCCTGCCATTTCTTTTTTTTCACAAATTTTGAAGGGAATCTCTTAGTTCCAACTCTCACCATCACTCGATCACCTCACTAATCTCTGTTCTCTTTTTGTGGTTTGCACATCCTTTATATTTTTTATTACTCGTTGCAATTTTAGATTGAGCAGGGTAAAGATAGAGTATATGGAGCTTAAATTTAGCAGTACGAAGGACGTATGACTTCGTTATTAAGTTGGGTGAAATCAAGATATTTCCCATAGTAAGTGTTTTAAATATCTTGGATCGATAGTTCAAAAAGACGAGGATTGATAAAGATGTGACACATAGAATCCAAGCAGGTTGGTTGAAGTGGAGAGCCGCGTCAGGGATCTTATGTGATCGTAAAGTACCACTAAACTCTTAAGGGCAAGTTTTACCGTACTGCAATTAGACCCGTGATGCTTTATGGTTCTGAGTGTTAAGACAGTTGAATTATGATGAACAAAAAATGGGAGTTGCGGAGATGAGAATGCTTATGGATGCGTTGGATAAAATTAGGATAGTTTATCAGGGATAAGACAGGATAGTACCATTGCAGAGAAAATGCGAGAAGCTTGTCTAAGATGTTTGGACACTACAAAGGAAATCATTAGAGGCTCCTGTTAGGCGTTGTGAGAGTCTGTCACTAGGCATGTTAAACGAGGGAGGGTAGTGATGCAGGACGACGCGTAGGGTTTACGCGTCTGTCGGCTTTTTCTAGGAAAACCTAAATGCTATGATTAATTAATTTTTGCAAATTTAGAGCGGGCGCAACACTTAAGGAAATCTCGCAACTTGGAATTTTTTATGAAAACCTAGGAAGCACCGGTACGGGTACGGATACCGGTTACGATACTATCCGGTACGACGGTACAACAAATTTTAAAAAACAAGGATACGGTACGGTAGGATACGTTGTATTAAATATATAATTATATATTTATATATCACAAATGCAGATTAATCTGGACTGATTCAGTCCAGGAAATCTGGACTGATCAGTCCATGAACTCCTAAGGCCCTCATCCTGACTGAAATGTCCAGGACTAAATCCTGGACTGAAATGTCCAGGATTCAGTCCAGAAACCTGGAGACTTCCAGTCCAGGATCCTGGACTGGAATGTCCAGGTTTCTGGACTGAATCCTGGACATTTCAGTCCAGGATTCATCCGGGACATTTCAGTCAAGAAGAAGAGAAGAAGAAACAGCGAATCGCGGAGACGGGAGCAGCTGCGACGCGGGAGACGGGAGCAGCTGCGACGCGGGAGACGGGAGCAGCCTGCGACGCGGGAGAACGGAGCAGCCTGCGACGCGGGAGACGGGAGCAGCCTGCGACGCGGGAGACGGGAGCAGCCTGCGACGCGGGAGACGGGATAATAAACAGCGAATCGCGCCGTTCGATACGCGTATCCGTACCCGTACGGGTAACGGCTCTATTTTTGGCGTATCCGTGCTTCGTAGATGAAAACACAAATTACTTGATCATTTCAAAGTGAAATTTCTTAAATAATGTTCGATTCTAAATTCGGGGGACGAAATTCGCAACTTTCGTACTGTCCCCTTTTATTGTAGCAAAGCGGAAATCGTAAACTCCAAATAAGTTTCCGTTTGGAATTTTCGACGTAGCGTTTGCTGACAATACTCGGGAAACCCAGCAATGAGTCTAGTTAACCTAAGAGAATATAGACACTCACAAAGAACAGATAGAAACAAGTTACCCCACGAAGGAGACGCATTCCGTATCCGAAGTCGATGGAGATCACGCGAGAAACTGCTCGTCACCTTTGATCTTCCGCTCCGAGGTCGGCCGCTTGCGCATACGGGCACCACGGAATTAAATCACTCCCTCACACGAGGTGGTTCCACGAACTCTCTCAACAAAGTAAGAAGCCACAAACCTAACAAACCTAAATTCACTCACGTCTCACACTAAATAGCTAATAATACGAGCATGCAAAAATTTGGGCCAGTAAGAAAAGGAATAACATATTAATTTTATATGTTCATAATACAAAAACCTTTTAGGTGTACTTAAGCAAAAAAAAAAAGATAGACCTAATGTCAATGTTGTATCTTTATGCTCAAGGCACACGCATAACAAGCATAACCACACCATATTGTAAAATGATGTTGGTAATTATGGGGTATCATAATTCATAAATCATCATCTATTACTGAAGTAACTCACATAAATTTAAATTATACTCACAAGTTACAATTAATCAATCATCACTCATAAATATAAAGGGGTCAAGGACAAAGAAACAATATTGGTACAAGTGTAGAAATTTAGCTAGCTTCAATATTCAATAAACAATAGCAATATGTTGACACTTACCACATAATTGTCATCATCATAAAGAGAACAACATGAGAATTGCCGAAAACCATAATAATAAAAACAGTGAACTGGGCTTCATCCAGTTCACTGATTTACAGTGAACTGGAAGCCTAGTTCACTGTTTTAAAGTGAACTGGGCTTCATCTAGTTCACTGATTACAGTGAACTGGAAGCCCAATTCACTGTTTGGTGAGCTGGGCTTCATCCTAGTAAAACTTCGAAAATTTAGAAGAAAAAAATGAAGAAAGAAAAACTTAGAAAGAAAAAGAGGAGAAATGGAGAAAACAGTGAATGTTTTTACAAGTAAAACTTAGAAAGAAAAAAAAATTCATCACAAATAATCATAGCAACAATTAAAGGAGAAATGGAGAATGAATCTTACAATTAAAGGAGATGAGAGGATGCAGGAGTTTCCGACGATAATCAGTGCAGGTGAACGGCATCGACGACCGCTAATCCTTCTTCTGCGTCTCCGCGAAAAATCAGTGACTCCGGCGAGATGAGCGGTGGCAACTCCGGCGAGAAGAAATGAGGAGAGTGGAGGAATCGGGGACGGGAATCGGCAGTCGGGGAAGAAGCTAATAATAGCTAATAAACACAAATGCAAGACGAAGTCTCAAACACTCGTGGTGGCTCCACGAAGTCTCACAAATGCAAGACTAGCACTTTGGCCTTTCACTGTTCACTAGATAGCTCAATAGCAGGTATCTAATATTCACTATTCACGGAATAAATCAACAGCAAACATCACTATTTTTAACCGAAACAGGAAAAATCAACTTTCCTAATATCATTTCACCTACACAGAAGAAATCCAAGCACTAATCACCTATAACTGTTCACTTTCCCTTTCACCCGTGAACCAACTGCAAGCACTGTAGCAGTAGATTTCAATCGACTGCTGCTACTAAATAGGAAGTAAAAACCGGGAATCGAAGGAGCAAACAACAGAAGCAATATTATCCTATTTCTTGACACTATTACAGAAACAACAATCAAGCATTCAATAAGTTCTTCATCAATCTTCAACCGAAAACAAAATACAATCACATCCCCTTTTATAGGGTTACAAACAAAGAAGAGACAGAGAAAGAGAAGAAGAAAAAAATGAAAACCAGCCATGGAGATGCGGCCATGGAGGAGCCGGGGAGTTGCGGTCGGCGGTTGACGTAACATCGTGATTGGCGGTTGCTGAAGGCGTCGATGTGGGGCTTCGGGGGAGTGGTCGAGCGTGAAAGTCGCAACTCCTGCGGTCATCAATGGCGGAGATGGAGCCCTACATCGTGCCTGGACCGAAAGAACGGGAAGAGGAACAGTGGCCGCCTTTTTCTTCCTGCTTCGCTGAACCGGGCCGGGGGGGTGGGGGGTAGGGTTATAAGCTGTTATATATATTATATATATAACCGTTTATATAATATATATATATTTTTTATAAAGTTTATATAAAATTGAATCCTATATGTATACATATTTATACCTTATATATATATACATACATATATTTCACAAACACAAAACACAATTCGACATTCAGGGCCGATAGTGGTCTGGACGGGTGTGACGACGGGCACTTTTGCGACGCCCTGATCTGTGCTGGTCTCCACCAACTCTCCCCCTCTCGAAATCACTCATCTCTGGTGAGTGCTCCGAACGGTAGTGTTGTGGAAGATCAGCATCCATGCGTTGTAACTCTTCGGCCAAAATCCAGCTGGTCTCGGTCTCTGGTCTGCCATGCCAACGAACCAAATATCTCTGAAATCCACCATCAGTAGTGGTCACTGTCTCGTCATCCAAGATCTGTTCGGGAACCAAAATCTATCGCGGGAGTCGATCAGTAGCTCTGGGAACTGGTAAAGTAGACTGTTCTGGCATCTCATGCTCAACCTGAAAGCTGTCAGTGAAATGAGAGGAACTGCAGTGGACGTGTCAGTAGCGAAATGAACATCGGTATGTCCGGAATGTGACTCCTCACTCTCACTCACCAACCCAGAAGAATCATTTGGAGGAGAAGACAATGGAAAATCTATGGACTCATGCGGGTAATCGTGAAATAAAGTCAGATCGGCTATGTTAAAAACAGGATTTGCTACCCAAACAGAAAGCATCTCAAGTTCATACGCATTCTGCCCAATCCGTTTCACCACTCTAAAGGGTCCAGTTCTACGGTCAGCTAACTTCTTTACGGTACCCGATGGTAACCGTTCCGGATTTAGCCGAACCATAACCAAGTCATGCACTTTAAAACTAGTAGCTCTCTTGTGTTTATTAGCTTGAGTTGCATAAAGATCATAAGTGCTATGTAACTTCCACTCAATCTCTTTATGCAAATCATGCAAATGTAATGCATACTGGCTAGTCCTAAAAGTGTGTGGTAATGGTGCTAAATCTAACGACACTCGTGCAGTGTGACCATGAACAACCTCATTAGGTGATAAACTTGTGGATCTATTCTTCGAATTATTATACACTAACTAAGCGTGTGGAAGAATTAGATCCCAATTTCCCTGGTGATCTCCTACCAAACATCGCAATAAATTTCCTAAACTTCTATTTGCAACTTCAGTTTGACCGTCAGTCTGCAGATGATAAGCGGTTGAAAATAGAAGTTTAGTACCTAAAAGTCTCCAGAGTGACTTCCAAAAATAGCTGGTGAAGTTAACGTCTCGATCGGTAACGATAGTCTTGGGTATTCCTCGGTGTGCGACAACCTCTTTATAATAAATATGGGCTATATGAGAGGCGTCATCGGTTTTGTTACAAGGGATGAAATACGTCATTTTAGAGAACCGATCAACCACGACAAGTATGAAATCGTGTTTCCTAAAAGTGCGCGACAACCCAAGCACAAAATCCATGCTAACATCATCCCAAGGAATACTGGGCACCGGTAAAGGTGTATATAATCCAGCGGGTTGTTTATTGCCCTTCGCTACCTGACAAGTGCGGCAGCTACTGACAATCTGAGCGATAACCCGCTTCACCTCGGACCAATAGAAGTGCTCTTCTACTAAGGATATCGTCTTATCGTGTCCAAAGTGTCCACCTAAGCCTCCGCCATGTAATTCCCATACAATGAAGTTTCACAACGAGGTGCGGGGAATACACAGACGGGTCTCACAAAACAAATATCCGTCTCGAATGAGATAATCGGTCTCATCGTGATAGAGATCCGAATGTATCGCATCATAGATACCGCTAAAATCAGGACAACTATATTAATCATCCTTGACACGCTCAAATCCTATCACCTGAGTATGCATCTGTGACAATACAAGGGTGACTCGACTGAGGGCGTCGGCAACCCTATTCTCCGTTCCCTTACAGTGTTTGAGAACGAAGGTGTACTCTTGTAAATATGATATCCACTTAGCCTGTCGAGGGTTCAACTTCTGTTGCGAATTGATATAACCCAGATCAGAGTGGAGGACAAACTCCTTAGGCAATAGATAATGCCTCCAATGACGTAACGTCTGTACAATCGTATAGAACTCACGCTCATAGTTGGAATAATTCAGCTTCGGGCCTGAGAGCTTTTCACTGAAAAATCCAACGGGGTGACCCTCTTGACTAAGTACACCTCCTATCCCAACTCCTGAGGCATCACAAGATACCTCGAATACCTGACTAAATCAGGGAGTCTCAAAACAGGTGCAGTGAACATCTTATCCTTGATAATCTCAAAGGCTCTAGCTGCCGATGATGTCCACTGAAAACTTCCCTTCTTCGTACATTCAGTGATAGGTGTCATAATCGTACTGAAGTTCTTAATGAATCGACGATAAAATGTGGCTAGTCCATGAAAGCTACGGACATCGTGAATGTTCTGAGGGGTAGGCCACTCACGAATCACTCGAACTTTCTCGGGATCCATAGTGATGCCAGCGGAGCTCACTATATATCCAAGAAAGATGACGGACTCGGCCATAAAAACACACTTCTTCAAGTTGATATATAGTCGTTCGGCTCGCAGGAGCTCGAAAATAGTATGTAGGTGAGTCAAGTGCTCACTCTCAGTCCGACTATATATCAAAATGTCGTCGAAATAAACCACTATGAACTTCCCAATATATGGTCTAAAGACCTGGGTCATCATCCGAGCGAAAGTACTAGGGGCATTGGATAACCCAAAGGGCATCACAAGCCACTCGTAAAGGCCATCCTTCGATTTGAAGGCAGTCTTCCACTCGTCTCCTTCGCGAATGCGAATCTGATGATAGCCACTATGAAGGTCGATCTTAGAAAAGATCGTGGCTCCAGTCAACATGTCCAACATGTCATCCAATCGGGGTATCGGGAATCGGTATTTCATAGTAATCTTGTTGACAACACGACTGTCAACGCACATACGCCAAGTACCATCCTTTTTCGGGGCATGGAGGGCAGGCACCGCACATGGACTAAGGCTATGACGGATAAAGCCTCTATCAAGTAACTCTCCGATCTGCTTCTGCAGCTCCTCATGGGCGGCAGAATTCAATCGATAATGCGGTAAATGTGGGAGGGAAGCTCCAGGAACGAGATCTATCGCATGCTGAATACATCTCATGGGAGGTAACTCAGCCGGAAGCTCATCAGGGTGTATATCATGGAACTCCTCTAAGAGTCTCCTAGCAGGTATAGGAATAGACTCGTATCTCTCTAGTACGTCAGATGCCTGTAAAACTACTAAAGCATAATAAAATCCATCATTGAAGCTCTCTCGATGGAAATCAGTGCCTCATATAATGCTAAGAGTCTTCTTCCTTTCAGTGGGAGGAAGAGATTCTTTCGCAATACTACTCGTGCGGGATGTTGGTGCTGTGGGTCGCACCAGGTTCAACACTACTCTCTTTCCGTCTAGTAGAAAGTAGCAAGTGTTTTACCTGCCATGTATGAGTACATCTCGGTCATACAACCAAGGTCTCCCTAGTAATACATGGCACACATCCATAGACATAACATCACAATAAATCTTATCAGTATACGGACTGATAGTGATGGGCACTAAACATCTCCTAGTCACAGATAAGGTAGTCTTGGTGACCCAAGCTACCTGGAATGGGGAAGAGTGCGGCTCAGCAGTGAGTCCCATGCGGGCTAAAGCTGTCTCAGCTATCACATTCATATAACTCCCGCTATCTACCACTAAACGACACACTTTCTCCCTTGCCTTGAAGTAGGCCTGGAAGATGTTCGTCCGCCAATAATCGGCTGATTCCTTTGGTGTAGATAACATACATCTCACCACTAGGACGCCAGGATCTATCTCCTCATCACTAGGCGTACCGTACACTTCATTATTCAAAATGTGTGAGTCTCTCTCGACTCCAACTTCTTCTTTAGGCTCATCCTCCTCAGTCACCTCATGTATAACTAGTGTGCCTCTCCTCTTAGGAGTTAGGATAATCCCTAGATAATGGCCCATCTGCTGGCACTCATAACATCGGATCTGTGAAGGGGTTACAGTTCCCATGGGGGCTTTTCCTTTCTGATCTCTCATAAAGGTCGAGGTGGGCTTCGAGACACTCTCCTTACCTTTCAATTCATCTTTCTTATAAGAAGTGTTTGTTTTGTTTTGAGATTTGAACCGGGAGGTTCTCTTTTGATGTTCTTTTATATCGATGGCGATAAATACAGTCTCAGTAAAGGAATAGTGACCATATCGAATAAACTCATCGCGAATCTCAGATCGTAATCCACATTTAAATTTAGATAATGTATCTCGTGGGTGTTTGACTACGTTGCATCTAATCATAAAATCCTTCATCTCAGCTAAATAATCAGAAACGGATTTGGGACCTTGACGTAGAGACGTCAACTCGTCTCGTAAGCGGGTCTGGTAGTGCTGGGGAATGTACTGCTCCTCCAATGTCTTTCATGTGTGCCCAATGTGTAATGGAAGGGCGTCCATTCCTCTCTATACTACGTTCCTCACCTATCCAAAAGATTTTCGCTCGCCTAGATAACCTCATCTTGGCAAATTGAACCTTCTGATCTTCCGTCATACGATACCAATCAAAGTAGGTCTCTATGTCTATAACCCAGTCTGAAAAGACCTTGAGATCCATAGATCCATCATAAAGTGGCGGATATAACTTCACTACACGTGTAAGATCCGGTCGCCTATCCCAAGGAGAATAGTCGTAATCATCGTCATAAGGATCACAATTGTCTCGACGCCGTGGAGGTGGCGGTCGATGCCAATCTCTAGGTCGATCATCACGATGCATGGCCGGTATAGGCCTACGATGGTCTCGCGGACGCTCTTCTCTAGCTTCGTCATTATAGGGTCTCTCCTGATAATGATCTCGCGTACCTAGGAAAGACTCTCGTGGGGGTTCAGGAAAATTTCTCGGGAAATTCCTACCCTAATCATACTCAGACTCATATCTATCTATGAGATTTCTAACCTCTTCCTCGAAAAGAGGGTTTCTCTTAAGTGCAGACCTCTCTCCATAAGATGGCGGAGTCTCATAATGGGGTCGCACTGAATGCTCATCTCTAACTAAAGGTGGCATTGGCGCTCGAGGGGGTACTTCTAAGCTATTCACCCTGACACTAAGATTTGCTAGTCCTTCTCTCATTTGGTAAACGCTTTCAGTTAACGTTGCCATTTGGTGGGCAAAAGGTACAAACCACGGGGGTGGTTCATTCCCTTCGTTCCCACGACTCGGCTCACCATGTTCAACTCGACGCATCTCCGGGTTTGCCTCGTGACGGTGTTCAGGTGGTGAATCGTGGTGTTGTGAACTCATACTCACTAACCTACCACTACGCAAATGCATGCAAACAAATGGACAAATGCAAATGTATAAATATGCTTAAAAAAAAACTCACCCTTTTTTTGAATTTTTTTTAAATGTTATGCGAGTTCCTATTCTACACAAGGCAGATCCCAAAACTTTGAAAATTTTTGGAACCTGGCTCTGATAACAAATTGATGCAGGACGACGCGTAAGGTTTACGCGTCTGTCGGCTTTTTCTAGGAAACCCTAAATGCATGCGATGATTTTAATTAATTTTTGCAAATTTAGAGCGGGCGCAGCACTTAATAAATCTCGCAACTTGGAATTTTTATGAAAACACAAAATTACTTATTCATTTCAAAGTGAATTTTCTTAAATAAGGTTCGATTCTAAATTCGGGGGCGCAACTTTCGTACTGTCCCCTTTTATTGTAGCAAAACAGAAAGAAACTACAAATACGTTTCCGTTTGAAATTTTCGACGTAGCGTTTGCTGACAATACTCGGGCGAAACCCAGCAATGAGTCTAGTTAACCTAAGAGAAAATATAAACACTCACAAAGAACAGATAGAAACAAGTTACCCACGGAAGGAGACGTCTTCCGTATCCGAAGTCGATTGCGATCACGCGAGGAACTGCTCGTCACCTTCGATCTTCCGCTCCGAGGTCGGCCGCTTGCGCATACGGGCACCACGGAATTAAATCACTCCCTCACACGAGGTGGTTCCACGAACTCTCTCAACAAAGTAAGGAAGTCACAAACCTAACAAACCTAAATTCACTCACTCTCACACTAGAGACTCCACGAAATCTCAAACACTCGTGGTGGCTCCACGAAATCTCACAAATGCAATACTAGCACTTGGCCTTTCACTGTTCACTAGACAGCTCAATAGCAGGTATCTAATATTCACTATTCACGGAATAAATCAACAACAAACATCACTATTTTTAACCGAAACAGGAAAAATCAACTTTCCTAATATCATTTCACCTGCACAGAAGAAATCCAAGCACTAATCACCTATAACTGTTCACTTTCCCTTTCACCTGTGAACCAACTGCAAGCACTGTAGCAGTAGATTTCAATCGACTGCTGCTACTAAACAGGAAGTAAAAACCGGGAATCGAAGGAGCAAACAAACGAAGCAATATTATCCTATTTCTTGACACTCTTACAGCAACAGCAATCATGCATTCAACAAGTTCTTCATCAATCTTCAACCGAAAACAAAATACAATCACATCCCCCTTTTATAGGGTTACAAACAAAGAAGAGGCAGAGAAAGAGAAGAAGAAAAAAATGAAAACCAGCCATGGGAGATGCGGCCATGGCGGAACCGGGGAGTTGTGGTCGGCGGTTGACGTAGCATCGTGATTGGCGGTTGCTGAAGGCGTCGATGTGGGGCTTCGGGGGAGTGGTCGAGCGTGAAAGCCGCAACTCCTGCAGTCATCAATGGCGGAGATGGAGCCCTACATCGTGCCTGGACCGAAAGAACGGGAAGAGGAACAGTGGCCGCCTTTTTCTTCCTGATTCGCTGAATCGGGGCCGGGGGGGGGGGGGGGGGTAGGGTTATAAGCTGTTATATATATATATATTATATATATATATATAACCGTTTATATAATAAATCCTATATGTATACATATATATAAAGAAATACATATTTATAACTTTTATATACATATACATATATTTCACAAACACAAAACACAATGCGACATTCAGGGCCGATAGTGGTTTGGACGGGTGTGACGACAGGCACTTTTGCGACGCCCTGATTTGGGCTGGTCTCCACTAGATAGACCAATAAAGACTTGGAATGAAACTATAAGGAAACACATGATGTACTTAGGCATTAGTGAGATTATTGCAAAAAATAGAGCACAATGGCGACAAAGGATCCATATAGCCGACCCCACATAGTAGGATAAAGGCTTGAGTGTTGTTTGTTGCAATTTTACGTTGTAAGGGGAGTCTCAGCGCACCGGTTAAGGTGTTGTCGTGTGGCCTTGAGGTCACGTGTTCGAGTCCTGGAATCAGCCTCTTGCAAAAATGCAAGGTAAGTTCTGCCTACATTTCACCCTTGTGGCGGGACCCTTCTCCAGGCCCTTGCTGCACGGGATGCTTTGTGCATCGGGCTACCCTTTTATTGTAATTTTACGTTGCACTGTTTCATGCAGTTCATGCAAATGTTGTGCTAATGATTCGACAGTCTCACTAGGTTGGGTTGTATGTGGCGTGACATAAGGTCGATAGGTTTCTTAGTCTTTTAACCTAAGACAACTGAATGGACTAAACTATACAGACCTATTGATAGAGCTATTATACGCAAACTCTGTTATGGATAGTGTAGAATCTCAACTACATAGATGGTTATCCACTAGACATCGTAGAAGGTTTCTTAAATTTTGGTTGACTGGTTCAGTTTGTCAATTCGTTTTTGGATGACGGTGGAGAACTGCAGAGTGTTCGTGCCCTGAAATCAATCTCTGGCAAAAATGCAAGTTAAGATCTGCGTACATTTCACCCTTGTGGTGGGACCCTTCCCCGAGCCCTTACTGCACAGTGATGCTTTGTGCATCAGGCTACCCTTTTATTGTAATTTTACGTCGTACTGTTTCATGCAGTTCATGCAAATGTTGTGCAAATGATTCGATAGTCTCACTAGGTTGGGTTGTAAGTGGGAGCGACATAAGGTCGATAGGTTTCTTAGGCTTTTAGCCTAAGACAACTGAATGGACTAAACTATGCAAACTCTGTTATGGATAGTATAGAATCTCAACTACATAGATGTTTATCCACTAGACATCGTAGAAAGTTTCTTAAACTTTGGTTGACTGCTTTAGTTTGTCAATTCGTTTTTGGATGATAGACGGTGTAGAACTGCAGAGTAATGCCAATCATATGACATAGCGTCTTCCAGAAATAACTCACGAAATGAACATAACAGTTAGATATGATTGTCTTAGGTAGCCCGTGTAGTCGAAAAACATTCTTAACAAATAAAGTTGCGACGCGGGATGCAGCAAGAGTCTTGCTGCAGGGGATAAAATGAGTCATATTCAAAAAATGATCGACCACCACAAATATGGAATCATGCTTTTTATGTGTTCGCGGAAGTCCAAGCACAAAATCCATACTAATATCCACCCAAGGCTGATGGAAAATGGGTGAGAGTATATAAGCCAATGTTATGTAGCATGCTTTTGGTTGTCTTGTAAGTGCGTTAATGGTGTGCAACACTGACAACATTTTTTTTTTCAGGCTAGGCCAGAAGAAACGGTCCTCTACAAGACTAATCGTTTTTATCTTTCCCAAAGGTTGAGACACTAACAAGATCTTTAAAATAAATACCCATCCATTAAAAGAAATCTGCCATGAATTTCTGGTGGATCTCTAGATAGAGCACACTATACACAATATTGTGGATATCGTTTGACATGATCGACATATCGTCCGACATAAAAGTTTTATGGGAAAAATGACATATTTTCGATATTGTTTTTCAAAATATTCTTTTGAAATATATCCGACGATATATCAGCTATGGACCGATATAACCAATAACGTTTCACTTATATATGATACGTTCTCGAGAGAAATCTGGCAAGGGGGAGGGCCGACAATGGCGAGGGAGGAGGGATCAAGAGGAAAAGTTGGAGAACAACCCGAAATTTCATATATCCAAAGATAATGAAAAATCGTACAACACAACCCCTTATAGGTGCAGGGTGCGGATAACGAAAAGACAATGCCAAAATAAACCAAACAACATAACATAATACAAATAAGATATTCGTGTCATAGGCGCATCTTCGGTCTCTCCTCCAGACGGGCCTGTCATCGTCCTCCGCGTGTGGACTCGCCAAGGCGTCTCGTCAGCGTGCGTGTCCCGTCGGCATGCGCAAGTGCGCAACTGTAACAATGTCGCAGTTTGAAAAATATGCCTTGTACCCAAGGCAGTTGTCTGAGGATTGACCACATAAGTGATCTCGGGATAGCCACGTAGCTTCGGACTACAAACGGTAAAACCTAGTAACATGAACCTCCTACGAGCCAGAGTCTCCCTGAAGGTGGTAGCGACAATCAAGTAGCTCGGCTGGGTATTACGACACCAAATGTCGTCTTTCTTCCGGTCCGAGCTAGAAAATGGGCTTTTTCACCAGAACGGGTAAGGACCCCCATTAGCACTCCCTGCACCAGTGGCTCGAGGTCATTCGTACGCCCATGGTCAGAACGGAACGGCTAAGCCGAGACTGTCGTGGTCCTAGGCGGGAGGGAATTTGCGCGGTCAGTCGGTCGGGCTGGTGGCAATCCTGTCGGAGGCTGGACAACGTCGACGAGCGTAGTGGAAAGCTCTGGGTGGTCCGCCGGGGAAGGGAAAAGCATATTGGACGGGCCTGAAAGGGGCCACAACCCCGCAGAGAGGCCGACACCTGTGGTCCACTGGATCATGCATAGAGAGACCAGAGAGCGATGAGAGCGGAGTCACTGTCGAGGCGACATGGCTGGCCCCCATGGAGGAACTGCATGGTCATAATCGTCCAATTGAGACGTACATCGCCGAGCATGCGGAGCCAAGCCACCCCCAAAATGGCGTCAATATCGCCTAGGCCGAATGCTTAGAAGTCCGCGGTCACGTAACAGAACCCCATGGAGAGAGACATGGCAATGCAATAGCCCTGAGTCGGTAAGTCTTGCCCATTGCCCAGGCGGACCGCAAAATCCGGGGAGGGAACCGAGGGAAGATGGATATGCTGCACTAGGCGCTCAGAGATGCGGTTGTGACTTGCACTGCTGTCCACCATGATGATGATCGGACGATCCCACATTGTGCCCGAGAGCTGCATGGTCTGCTGGCCGGAGATCCCGCCCGTCGAGGCACAGGATAATTCTAGGCGGTGGAGCGTAGCTGTGGTGGAATCGACAAGGGTATCTTCCACTGAGAGCTCTAAGGCCTCAAAGTTTGCCAAGGTAACCTCAGAGTCGACGTCACTGATGATGGCGTGAAACTTCTTCGCGGAGCACTCATGGTTGTGGGAGTAGGGTTGACGACACCGAAAACATAGACCTTGCTGCAAAGCTCATTGTACTCACTGTTCGAGAGGCGCTGAGAGGCTGGTGGGCGGCCCGGCCAGTGTCCCCAAGGCGGCGGCCGCGGTGGAGGAGTCAGGATTGGTGGACACCAAGGCGGCCGAGGCTGGTGGTGGTCCGCCGTAGGAGCAGATAGCCAGTGGGAGAGGTCGGCTTCCACCAGACGCGCCAAGTCCAGTGCATCGGAGGCTGTGTGAGGATGGTGCGTGCGGAGACGAGAGCGGATATGTGGCAGTAAACCTTGCATGAAGAAGCCCGAGCAATGATCGAGCGGCAGCCCAGGGACGTGGGAGACCAGGGCCGCAAAGACGCTCGATGGAGGAGCCGGAGTAGCGAGTGTCATACACTCATACCGCCGAATCATCTCCTGCTTGAGCTCAGGCTAGGAGAGGCACGAGTTGGATTGACGGAGTCACCGAGCCCACTAGAGGGTCGAGCCGTCCTGGTCAACCACAATCGTAGAAACCTTGTCGTGCTTCGGTGTGTAGTTGAGGTTTAAATATTGCTCCGCTTTGGTGATCCAACCCATCGAGTCAGCGCTGGCAAAAGAGGGAATGTCGTGGGAGAGAGCAGATCAGCCCAGAATGGGGGGAGTGGTCCCAGAGCGACTGGGCGGCTGCCCGATGTTGTGGAGAGAGCCGATGTCCGTGGGTGAGCCGGATCCGGAGGTGGCAGTCGACGCTTTGAGGGAGTCAATCTTAGAGTGGAGGGTAAGGAGAGAGGCATGCATGAAGGCGACAAGTTGTTCCTGAGCCTCCAAACGACGACTTAGCGCTTCGACGACCGCATCCGAAGAAACATCCCGAGGGTGGCGAGTGGAGGGGGAGGTGGCGAGTCAGCTCGGTCAGATCCTTGTCCTTCGCCTCCAGTTATTGAACTCACTTGGATTTTCTGTGCTAGTCACACTCCACGCTCACCGCACCAATCTGTTGAAAGCGGGAACCGGCTTCTGTGGAGTTCGGACCCTTGGGGAAGGGGTGACCGCACACTTCTCCTAACGAGCTTGGTTGACTGAAGATTTAGAACTCAAAACTGACCCAAGGCTCCAACACGAAGGTCCCACCACACACCCGAAAGATCTTAGAGCGCTTCTCCTCCTTAGTCAGTGCTGGGCTAAGTGCATTTCAGAAAGCGCTAAAAGATCAAAGAATAAAAAAGTATGAAAGCGTGCATTCTGAGGTACCCCCTTGGATCTATTTATAGATTTTTGGGTCTGGCCTGCAAATAGTGCAACTCCGCTATTCTAAATGGCTATATGCAGCCCGAAAGAGGTCTGTCAACAGCGAAACTCCGTTTTTTAGTGAGGATATTGGCAGACCAACTCACATCAATCATAGGATATCTGCACTCCACTCATGGGAAGGATGCGAACAAGCTCGTCTGTCATCTGGACGGATGCGGCCCGACTTGCTTAGCTCGCATTCTTATCAGGCGAGTCCCGATTCCTATAGCTCGCCCGCCTCTTGGTGGATGCGAGCTGGCTCGTCCGCCTGGGCTGGCTCGCCCTCTTGGCCGATGCGGACTGGCTCGCCCGCCTGCCTGGCGGATGCGGGTCGGGTTATATAGAGGGCCCCTCTTTTGCCTTGTTGGACCCACTCGGCGAACACTGGGTTGTCCATACAATACTTCTAAAAATTTGGAAGCATGAGCAATAGTTTATCAACAGCCCTCTTTCCACTCTACTGCTGCGATTAATTATAAAACTTATATTGTTACTCGATCCTAGCACAGTATAAAGTTTTATTTATCATTATTTAAGCCAAATAAAGGTTTTTTTATATGAATAAGCACAGTCGTATCAAAAAGCGGGCAAGAACTCATACTATTGTAATGAAAAGTAAAGCAAGATACAAAATATAGAGACAAACTTTATCCATTCTCCAAGAGCCTACTCTCCAAAAAGAGCCCAAGACAAACAAACTTTAAGATAACCTCACCTCTTGCATTAAGGACTCCTTATATAGATGAATACCTAGTACAAGATGAAATACAAAATTAATTAAGAATATAAGATAATCCATAAAGGTATGGCCCTAACCTCAGGACCTCGTGATCGGCGGAGGAGCTATGGCGGAAGGGAAGGCGGTGCGGCAGAAGGATCAGAAGAGGGCTTCCGCAAAGTTGCGGCTAGGGCAACTCACGGTTTTCTTTCCATGAGTTAGAGAGAGAGAGATAGAGTTAGAGAAGAGGGAAATTTAAGAGAGAGAAAGAAACTTTAATTCTAAATTCTTGCTTACCATTCAAGTCCAAGCGATAACTATTTAATGTTCACAAACACGCCCCACATTTGGGCTTACGACAAATGAGCACAATATTGAAAAAATAACATAATAAAGATACAAGGATAACTAGCGTCGTCATGCCACATAACATCACCTCCCTCGGCCGAAGACAACTTGTCCTCAAGCTGGATTGAAGGGTATTGCATTGTGGTCTCCGCCTGTCGCTTCATCAGTGGGGGGGGGGGGGGGGCATCCACTTCGAGCCAAAATAAGCGCTTGCATCGATGTTCCGACGTGAAATGTTCATCACAATTGTAGCACAAGCCTTTCTCGCGACGATCGACCATCTCGGTGCAGGACAAACGACGACGGACAGTAGGCCGCGACGGATTGTCCCGAAATGGAGCTTTGTCCGACAAGATGGCTAGAGAGTAAGCGTCCTGATAGTCCCTACGTCCCAATGTCGGACGATTTAGTAGCAGTCGCCGTTCACAAGCTCTGGCAAGGCTCATAGCTATGTTGAGATCATGTGGCAGAAGAAACTCCACGTCCCAGCGTAATCGCTCGTGGAGGCCGACGGTGAAGAGGGGGAACCTGCTGCTCCGGTAAGACGGACGTTGTCCTAGACAGTAGCATTTAGAATTGTTCCAGGTAGGTGTCGATGGAGCCGTCCTGTTTGAGGTTCACCAAATCGCCGAGTGGGTTTCCCTGTAAAGCGGGACCAAACCTCAGGGTGCAAGCCGCACTGAATTCCGCCCACGAAGGGTTGGGGTGTTCCCACAGAAATCGAGTGAACCACAGTTGCGCTGGGCCATGTAAATGGAAGGAGGCAATACCGACGCGTTCTTCATCTGGTGTGCGCTGGTTGGTGAAGAAAATATCACAACGGGTAAGTCAAGGAAGAGGTTTTTTGCGGCCCTCGTAGATGGGAAAATCCATCCGGATAGTGCGTGCGTAGGCGGTAGTCCACGCCTGGAGGAACGGCGGAGTCCACGTGGCTTGACGAAGGGAGATCGGCCTTGTGCAAGGGCATGAGAGAAGGAATCCCCTGTAGGGCATCTAATCGTGCGTTGAGAGCGTCCATTTTGGCGTTCTGAGTCGCGAACATAGTTTGGAAGAGTGCCATAATTTCGACGGGTGAGGGTGGAGCGTCCGCCATCTGGGATAGGGCTGGATATACGGCCGACGTGTTGGAAGGAGGCCTGCGGAAGGGAAGAGGCGTTGGACAGTTGTTGTGGGGCTGGAACGGTGGTCGGAACTCGTAGAATCGGCTGGAGAAGGAGCCACGAGGCTGGGAGAAGAGCCGGCGAGTGGCCGGTGCTGTTGGGTGGTAGCTGCGGGGTTAGGGAGGCTTACCGGCGCGTACAGTGGGCTGGAAGATGAATCAGCTGGTGCGCGGGTGCGAGGTTGCGGGGCTGGGCTAGCGGAGGAAGCGCCAGAAGTCGTTGGGTCGGCAGGGGCCTCTGATACCAGACTGTTATGGCCCTTACCTCGGGACCTCGTGATCGACAGAGGAGCTATGGCGGAAGGGGAGGCGGTGCGGCGGAAGGATCAGAAGAGGGCTTCCGCAAAGTTGCGCCTAGGGTAACTCACAGTTTTCTTTCCGTGGATTAGGGAGAGAGAGTTAGAGAAGAGAAAAATTTAAGAGAGAAATTTTAATTCTAAATTCTTGCTTACCATCCAATTCCAAACTACAACTATTTAATATTCACAAATAAGCCCCCCCATTTGGGCTTTACGACAAATGAGCACAATATTGAAAAATAAGGATAACTAGCGTCGCCACGCCACATAACAGGTAGCTGCAAGTCCTTGAGAGATCTCGTGTAGTGAGGTCGATCATCTGAGCGTCCTCGTGACATGTTCGCAAGACGTATACATATAGGTTTTTTATTTAGATGATGGGTTGACTTGATTCAAATTTAAAAATTGTTGCCCTGTCTCTATAAAAATGGGTAGGAATGATGTCATTTGTCATTATATTCGAATTGAAGTCGAACAAATCCTTTATTCTTTATTTTCATTTAGATTGGGCGGGGAATTGTCTATTGAAATATGCATTTGTATACATTTATAAATTACCTATTATTTACATTCAAACCACGTCTCAATATGAAATTATGAAGTAAATTACAACCACATTTCTTCAATTTATTCAAACAAAACATGCCTCTCCAAGTCATTCAAACCCTATGGAGGGGATGCAAATTGTATACACACAAATAAGAGAGTACAAGTGTACAACTAATCTTCATATGAGATGTGAGACTAAATAGGAGGAGACAAAGGACATTGGCCTAAGAGTGGAATTTTTCTCCATATGAGATGTGGGACACAGAGAATCCAAGCGGGTTGGTTGAAGTGGAGAGACGCGTCAGAGATCTTATGTGATCGTAAAGTACCACTAAAACTTAAGGGAAAGTTTTACCGTACTGCAATTAGACCCGCGATGATTTATGGTTCTGAGTGTTGGGCAGTGAATTGTGTACATGAGCAAAAAATGGGAGTTGTGGAGATGAGAATCCTTAGGTGGATGTGTGGACACACGAGATTGTATAAAATGAGGAATGAATATATTAGGGATAAGACAAGAGTAGCTCCAATTGCAGAGATGATGCGAGAAGCTCGACTAAGATGGTTTGTACACGTATAAAGGAGAGCATTAGAGGCACCTGTTAGGCGTTGTGAGAGTCTAGTCACTAGGCATTTTATACAAGGGAGGGGTAGACCAATAACGACTTGGAATGAAACTATAAGGAAAGACATGATGTACTTAGGTATTAGTGAGATTATGACAAAAGATAGGGCACAATGGCGACAAAGGATCCATATAGCCGACCCCACTATAGTGGGATAAAGGCTTGAGTGTTGTTGTATGAGATGTGGCACTAAATAGGAGGAGATGAAGGACATAGGCCCAAGAGTGGGCCTTTTTCTCTTTTGGGGATTTAATATACCCAAATGCATCTTTTCCTTTGACAATTTCCTACCCAGCTGCAATGCCAAACAAGAAAAAAATTATAGAGTTATCATCATCCTCTCATAAAAGACGAAACTGTTTCAATTAATTTCCTTACGCATCCATTTCCTCACATTTAGGCTTCGTTTGGTGCAACATTTTTGATCTGGTGAATTTGGACAAAAACACCACCATCATAAACTGTATGTTTGACATTACAACGGTTATGACCGCCACTAAAAAACCTTGTTTTCAGCATAAAAGTGGATGAAGTTTTTTAGGTGTAGTTGGACCTTCACGAATGAAGGTTCATCCACGGCATTCACAACGGCCATCATCGTGCAAAACGAAACTTTAATTCCTTAAAACCTAACAAAGTCTAAGGCTCTATTTGTTTGGGCGTTTTGCAACTCTGTTTTGGGGAAACGCCGCCGAAAGGAGGGTAAACAAATGAACCTCCGGCGGCGTTTGCTTCGTTTCCACCCACCCACCCACCTTGAGAAACACCCCAAAAAACTCCTTTTGGAGCAGCCACCTTCCCCCTCCGGTTCGAACTCTCCGTTTCCACCCGCCGAATCGACCCGCCACCGCTAAAACAAATGAAGCCTAAATGTTTGGTACCAATGTAGCTTGATTTATCTAGGAAATATAAACCACCACAAATTTTCATCGATAGCTCCCTCCCCAACAGTAGCAAAAAATGGAAAGAAAAATGGCCCAACAACAAAATTTTATTTATTTTCATTTATTTATTTTCATTTATTTTGCTTCCATTTTTATACTTCCCGCCACCGGTTTCTCTTCACCAGCTCTCTGATAACTGTTTTAGGATGGTTCTCATCTGTCATAAAGAGTCACTTCATCTCAACCATCTAATCCACTTTGGATGGCTGAGATTCAATTACAACAACACTCAAGCCTTTATCCCGTCATAGTGAGGTCGGCTATATGGATCATTTGTCTCCATTACGCCCTATCTTTAGTCATAATCTCACTAATGCCTGCGTACATAATCTCTTTCTTTATAGTGTCATTGCAAGTACTTGTTTGGTCTATCCCTCCTCCATTTAACATGCCTAGTAGCTAAACTCTAACAACGCCTAACGGGTCCCTCTAGTGGTCTCTTTTCTACTTGGCCGAACCATCTTAATCGAACTTCTCACATCCTCTCTACAATTGGTCTCACTCTTGTCTTATCCCCGATACATTTATTCCTAATTTTATCCAGTCTCGTGTGTCCACACATCCTCCTAAGCAATCTCATCTCCGCAACTCCTAGTCTCGTGGATGGCTGAGATTCAATTAGCAAAGCAAAATTGTTTATGGATGCATCTAAAACCATCTGAAGTGTGCAATGCTGCCTATGCACCCAATCCTCTGCACCATGTTTTTTTCTCATATAATAACTAACCTCATGCACCCTGTCAAAACAGCCAACAGCAAAAAGAAGAAACCTGGTGGCATGGACTATGAGGCTTTAAGTAAGCATGGATACCATGGAGGCCCTTCAATTCTGAGGGTACCCCCTCCAAGGGTTGAGCAGAAGGACCAAAACTGGTCCTGGTCTACAGGGAAGGAAGGTGACGAAGCGAAGAAAATTTCGACCACAGAAGAGTCGTATTCCGAGCGGGAGCGGACCAGAGCTGCAGCTCACGGCGAAGAGCTTCTGCAGTTGGATAGGAGGGAGAAGAAGACATCATTTTCTCAGAAGGAGAAGAGGAAGAGAGATCTCGGCCAAGCCAGCAGGGGAAAGAACTATGTGGAAGAAGAGAAGAGGCTGCTGAGAGACAGTGGTATCTACTCTGGCTTTGATTCGTGACTGCAGGTTTTGTGAGCTATTTTAGACTGCTTGAAATTTATGCTCATGCAGAATGTAGTTAAAATTTGTGTTCGTGTAGACTGCATTCTTCATAAACAGGTACATTTTCCTAGGTTGCGAAAAATAAAAGACAATAATACAGACACTTTTGAAAGTGATGATGGTCATTAACAGTAGGTCGTAAGTATCAAAGCTGTGTTTGATAATGCTTTTACTCAAACAGAAGCCAGTAGAAAGCATGCAAACAAAAACACCCCAAAGCAGATCACATCTCTTCATCTAAGCACTATCTTCTTAATATAAAAGACTGATGATTAGAGTATAAATAGAGCTTTTTCCTTATTTTTTTTGTTGATCGTCGTGAGTCGAGTCGATGGCAAATGGTCTGTATTGATACAACTCATATCATTTCTCACATGAAGGATCTGCTGGGATGGGTATGGCGGCAGGAAAAACATTAGTGGCAGAGTGAAGATGCAGAGCTGCGGGAAGAGATGCATGAAAATATTGAATGCTTTTTTTATTTTTAAATGAGAGACTTCATTGTTTTTCAAAATGCAAAACAACGGTGACAATAATAATAGTTTTTTTTTTGCCGTCACTACCGTCGCAAACAAAGCCGAAGTGTTGCATTACTCTTGGAATCAAATATCATGTTAGTGGAGGAAAAATAGCTCAAAATATATGATATGTACTCGACAAATATTCGAGAAAATCGAATGCCGAAGAGGTTCAATTCCATGCGAGGAGAGGCTGGACATCGAAAGAACAGACTGGCATATAAAGGAGAGGCCATGAATGCCTCTCATACCAAGAATGAAGTACGTATCTATAATGCCTTGCGCAATCAAAATAATCTACACGGTTTGGTATTAGAAAAAAGTAAATAAAAACTTTATTGTTCATTATTTAGAGAGCGAAGGAGAATTGAGGATAAAAGAAAATGAGGCTCATACAGTCATACGCCATTATGAGTGAGTACCTACTCCCTCCCGAAAGATATGAATTATGACAGTTTATTTAGAGCGTTTATACTGACAGTTCTTATATGATTATTGGCTGCCCAAAGATAATAGCAGTCCAAAAATGACTATTGACATCCCGATGGATATTGGCACCCCAAAAATTAAGTTTTTAAAAATCATTTTTAAGAAAAGTGTTCAACATGAAAGTTATGGATCTGGGCGAGATCTACAACTTTTATGTTGAACACTTTATCTAAAAATGTTATATAGCAGACATATTTTTCAAAAGGCGCAGAATCCGGGTGGAACTCGTATAATTCCACCCGAATTCCGCGCCTTTTGAAAATATGTCTGCTATATGACATTTTTAGGAAAAGTGTTCAACATAAAAGTTGTAGATCTCGTCGAGATCTACAACTTTCATGTTGAACACTTTCTAAGAATGTCATATAGTAGACCTTTTTTTCAAAATGTGCATGTTTCGCATTTTGGACTGCTATTAACAGTCATTATATGTGTGTTTTTTATTATTTTGCCGGGTTGCCAACAGCCAAATCTGAGCTGCCAATATAAATGCCCTTTATTTATCTACAGTATTGTCGCCGCGTCAATATCTCTGCCTTTGCAAGCCTGCTTCTTTATATTATAATTTATAAGTATAGATATGTAGATTGGACGATCAAATTGGTTTGATGGGGTTCCATGGTTACAACACCATGCTTATTTATATATAGTATGAGCCATGAGGCCCCCCATGCAGCGAGCATTTGACGGGCGACAACATTTAGCTGGCAACAACATTCAACGGACAACATCATTCGGTGGACAACATTATTCATCGAACGTCATTATGCGGACGTCATTATTTGGCGGACGTCATTATTCAGCAGGCGTCATCACTCCGCTTCAATGAAAGCACTGTTACGTTGAAATATTGGGCATCAAACCACTCCTCCCCATTTCATTGGTAACCAAAAGCAGAAATGCAAAAAGCAGGAAGAAGAACAGCGCGAGCCTTCTGCCTCCGCAGTCGCGGGCATCTGATCTGCACGAAAAGCAGCTCCTATCTGCGGTTCGAACAATACCTATAGGCTGCTTTTTTTTAAAAAAATCTATTTGATATCAGCTCTCTCAAACGCCTAAAATATCAAAAACTCTGTTTTCTTTAAAATAAAATGGAGGCCAAATGCTTAAACAAACATAGCCTAATATGAAACTATATTTGATTTCAGCGAGATTGAACGGCTTGAGAGGAGTTTGACAGTCCTCACCATTACATAAAAAGCATTTCTTTGTATATGTATGTTACACAATTCATCGAGATCAGAAATTTCAAGTACACGATTATTCACAGACCATTCAACCCGACAGTCTGTCAGCTATTTGCAGGCCTTAATAGAAGAGTACTCAACATCATTAGGGAAGAGAGTAGTGCTGAGTACTGGCGAGTATGGGTGAGTAGTCCTTGTACCTTGCGAGTATGGGCGAGTAGCCATTGTAACTCGCGAGTATAGGCAAGTAGTCCTTGTAACTCGCGAGTATGGACAAGTAGTCCTTGTAACTTGCGAGTGTGAGCGAGTAGCCCCTATATCTCGCGAGTATGGACGAGTAGCGCTTGTAACTTGCCAGTTTGGGCGAGTATCCAAAGACCCCAGAGGTATTCTCGTATGCATACCCCCAAAGTTTTGTCTATAAATATGACCCTAGGGGTATCTTGAATGACATGTTGAGACCCCCCAAGTTCCATACTCGCCAAGTCCGTGCCTCCTTCGTACTTAGCTCAGTCCTATGATTTTGGAAGCGAAGATCTTCTAGACTTCCGAGTATGTGAGGGGGCCTCATTGCAGTCCTCGGGTCATGTTTATAGACAATCAAGTTCTCTCTCTTGCTCTTGCCATCAGATCCATGAGGTTAGACCGCGAGATCAGTAACCTTAAACTACACTTAGGTCAGAACATTTGGAACTAGGATTTTACTTAAATAATATATATGTAAATATATAGTGTCACCAATAATCCCCACAAGAACATAATTCCTGTTGGAAACGATGAAACCGATTATTATCTCTAACACATATTTCTCGATCATAAGTCGCTGAGATTACCTTCATGAAAGAGATAAGGAGTTATTAGGATCGGGCTCCGTTTGGAAATCGCCGTCCAGGTGAGAGGAGGAGTTGCCGCGTGGACACATAAATGGGCGAGATAAAAAACAATCACACGACTTTAAAAAAACGAAAAAACAAAGCAGCGCGCGAGCTCGCACGCGAGCAATTCTGCTCTCCCCGGGCTCCGGACCTAAAAATTCCGCCATGAAAAAACAAAGCAGTCCCCACATATTCTCAGGTTCTTCACAACCCGAATTGGAACTCCCCGGCCAGTGATTATTAGCCCAAACGCCACCGCGATTTTTTCCCCGTGTCGGCTCAGCAGAACCACCTTCTCCTCCTCCCCAACATCCATCAACGCCTCCTCCAACTCAGCAACATGGCCGCCGGCAACCGAAACTCTACTGCCCATCTCCTCCATCATGCCGGAGATCATCTCCCACCGGCGATGCGATTCATCGCCGGAAGTGAACTCATGGATGACTCCTTCAATCTCGATCAATCTACAGCCGGGAAGTTTTCTTCCCCCTTTCTCCCTCAACAACAGCCTCGCCGCCGCCACATCCTTCCATCTCCCCGCCGACGCATACGCATTCGACAGCAGCATGTGGATTCCGCTTCTCTCCGGCGCCAACTCGAGAACTTTTCCGGCGGCGTATTCCGCCATTTCGAGATCCCGGCGAGTCGTGCTGGCGGCTAACAATGCTCCCCAAATCACATCATTAGGCTCGATCGGCATGATCTCGACGAACGATCTAGCCTCTTCAAGGAGCCCCGCTCGCCCAAGAAGGTCGACCATGCAGCCATAGTGAACTAAGTGAAGAGCCAATCCGTAGTCCTCGGTCATAATTCGGAAGAACTCGCGGCCTTCGTCGACCAATCCCCCGTGGCTGCATGCTGTTAGAACTTGGACGAAGACGATGCAGTCTGGCTCGAGTCCATCTCCGATCATTTCGTAGAAAAGTTCAATTTCCCTTCTCTCGTCACCCGCTGTCGCCATTGGTCCTATCGCCGCCGTCCATGCCGGAACATCTTTGCCCGGCATTCCGTCGAAAATTTTCATCGAGGTTTTCGCATCGCCGCACCTGGCGAACATATCAATCAATGCCGTGTTTAGCTTGACATCAGGATCGAATTTGGTCTTGTTGATGTATGCATAAATCCATTTAGCGAGATTGGGAGCGGCTAAATAACCACAAGCTGAAGCAACACTCACCATCGCCACTTCGTCGGGGTTGATTTCCGAGCTCTGCATTTCCCTGAAGAGCGAAATAGCGGCTTCAAAACCGCCCGCCTGCACCAGCGCGCCGATCATCGTGTTCCATGAAATCCGGTCTCGCCTCGGCATCTCCTGAAAATGCTTCCAGGCAGAACTCCAATCTCCATTTCTGATGTGCCCATTGATGAGAGTATTCCATGATGCTGCGGTCTTCGGCGCCATTTGTTCAAACACTCGGAACGCGAGATCCGCTTCTCCGCACTTCATGTACATGTCGATAACCGAATTGATCGCATCATGCCAAGCATCCAAGCAGTTTCTGTCACATAGCCGTGAAATCGCAGCGCTACCACGGCTCCGCCGTGCTCTGCTAATGCAGATGCTACCGCGAGAATCGTCACTTTATCATGCCTCGCTCCAGCAATCAACATATCATCAAACAGTTTGATCACCTTCCGCGCCATTCCACCACGAGAGTAGTTCGATAGCATCGTATTCCAAAGAACGACGCTCCTATCACCGCAATCACAGAATATCCTCTCGGCGATTTCGACGGATCCGCATTTCATGTGCAGATGAACAAGAGTGTTCAACAGCGAAGAACTGATAACGATTCCAGAGTCAACAGCATAGGAGAAGATCCTTTCGCCATTGTCAATATCCTTCAACTTCGCACAAGCAGAGATTGCGCAGGCGACGGAGATGGAATTGGGAGCAACTCTACCCTCAGAAACCATGAGATTAAACAAATTCACCGCCATTAGTGGATCACCGCCGCGAGCGCACCCATGGCTCGTCCACGAAACCACGTTTCTCTCAGGCATTTGATCGAACACCTTATGCCGGATTCAAGATCGCCTGGATCAACGAGTTGTGTGAAAAAGTCATCCCGCACCCCACCATTGCTTCCCACCTTCAACAAGAACCCATGAAGCTGGGATCCAGCTCGAAATGCCAAGGCCTTTGTGAATCCAGCAAGATGATACGATCAGCTGAACCGGGCGGCCCTGGTTAGGGGTATTTTGGGGTCTTTATCTACTTTATGCTTTTGGTATTTATAGTCTTGTTGTGGTAGGGTTTTGGGCATGAAAAAAATTATCCTGTAATGTGCTTTTGGCTGCAGTGGGAAGATCGGTGAAGCCTTCTCCCTCTTGCTGATCATCCGTTCAGGAACTTGCTTCCTTAGGATCGGTCTACTCTTATCTTGTTTTTCCTGCTTCTGTTTTCATTATTGTGTATCTGTGGAGGAAGGTGTTCTTTGGAGTAACCTTGTTGACGTTTTGCAAGATTAATTCAAAGGGGTTTTGGCTGGCTGGTGTTTTGGTTTTGGATTTCTTATCTCAACTGCAGGTTGGGTGTATCAAGGGTATCAGAGGGAATACGTCCTACCAACCATTGTGATGCCGGTTTCCGACAATACTAGAGCCAAGGAGGTACCTACGGACATGGACGGCCTCAAGCTCCAGCAGGAGGAGTTAACACGCTCGCTGAAGATTCTCGGGGACCAGCAACATCGCACGTCGGAGGAGGTCCGCGAAATCCTCTCCGTGCTCAAGGCGGACAAGGCGGGCGGCTCGGGTGGTTCCTCCACCAACCATGCTCATTCTCACCGCTCTTCTAGCCCCAACCGGGTGATCACTCGCTTTTCTCGTCTGGAGTTTCCACGGTTCTTCGGAGATGGGGTGATGGACTGGATTTATAAATGTGACCAGTTTTTTGAAGTGGATGGCACAACAGAAGATATGAAGGTCTGCATTGCATCCGTCCATATGGAGGATAAAGCGTTGTATTGGCACCAAAGTTTTCTCAAAAATCGTCTCACGCGACAATGGCCGACATGGGAGGAGTATTGCACGGCCCTCAATGGTCGTTTTGGTTCCAAACTCTTTGATGATCCCCTCCGCGAAATGAAAAATCTGCGCCAACAAGGTTCCGTACAGCAATACTTGGATGACTTTGATCTTTTACTGCATCGGGTGGCAATTCCTGAAGACAACGCCGTGAGTTTGTGTCTCGGGGGTCTGAAGGGAGAAATAGAATACGCCGTTCGCATGTTTCAACCGAAGACGCTACAGGACGTCTTTTCCCTAGCACGGCTCCAGGAGCAACAGTTAAGCTACACCAACAAGAAGCCTGTTAGCAGCTCTTGGGACAATAGGCGAGGCCCTCCTTCTAAGCCTCCCGCGAGTTCCTTTACTCCTGGTCCTACGGCAGGCGGGACTACTTCCGGGGGCCATTCAGAGCGTCCGGGCAGACGGTTCACATCAACTGAACTAGATGAACGCCGGGGCAAAGGCTTTTGTTTTTGGTGCGACAGCAAATTCACCCCGGGCCATCGGTGCCGAGAACGTCGACAATCTTATGCCCTTCACTTAATGGCTAACGACGAGGAGGAGGAGGAGGAGTGGGTTGAAAACCCTTCGGACGAACCGGCTCTAGCGGAGGAGCAGCCGGAGGAACCAATGCCCCATGTGTCCATGCACGCATTGGATGGTACCACACATTTTCAAACCATGAGGGTTACGGCGTCGTACTTGGGCCAACCGGTCTATGTTTTGATTGATTCCGGAAGTACGCATAATTTCCTGGATAGCGAGACCGCACGGCGGTTGCGGTGCCCGGTAACGTCAATTCCAAGTTTCGACGTAGCCGTTGCTAACGGCAAGACCATCACAAGTTCCTCCAAAATATTGAATTTCCAATGGAAGATGCAAGGAATAGTTTTCACCTCCGACATGCTTATCCTACCATTAGGCGGGTGTGAAATGGTGCTCGGGGTGCAATGGCTCGTCACCCTCGGTGTGGTCCAATGGGATTTTCAGCACTTAAAAATGGAGTTCATGGTACAAGGAAAGAAAATTTCACTACGGGCTCTCCAAGCACCGCCACTACATGGATGCGTCCCCGTCAAACTCAGAAATTGATCGCTCGAGACGGTGAACTCAACATGTTAGCTTTGTGTCACCGGGAAGGGGCTCCAACCGGGTCATCTAGTAGTGGGTTCGAAGCCGGCCTTAGGGGTGGAGAGGAGAACAGCCCCCAGCTCACGATGTTGGAGCAGGGACAGCTACAGGAAGTGTTAGCTCCCTTCAGCAACCTATTTTCCGAGCCCAAAGCTCTCCCACCAGATCGGAAATTCACTCACAGCATTCCGGTGCGGGAAGGAACGACGCCGGTCAACATCCGACCATACCGGTACCCCCCATTACAAAAAGAGATGATTGAAAACATGGTCGACGAGTTGCTCGCGACGGGGCTGATCCGACAAAGCAATAGTCCATTTGCTTCACCGGTCGTACTAGTGAAGAAGAGTGACGGGACATGGCGCCTATGTGTCGATTATCGTCAACTCAACCGGGACACAATCAAAGACAAATTTCCAATTCCGGTGATTGAAGAATTGTTGGAGGAATTACACGGGGCGGTGTTTTTCTCCAAATTGGACTTGCGCGCGGGCTACCACCAAGTCCGCATGGCCCCGGATGATATTCCAAAAACGGCGTTCCGAACCCACAATGGGCACTACGAATTCCTCGTCATGCCCTTCGGTCTCTCTAATGCCCCGTCTACATTCCAGAGTTTGATGAATTCCATCTTTCGCACACACCTCCGGAAGTTTATCTTGGTATTTTTTGGCGATATCCTCGTCTTCAGTCGCTCGTGGGAGGAGCACTTGACTCATCTTCACACCACCATGAGCATTCTTCAGGGGCAGCAACTCTACCTCAAGCGCAGTAAATGCCACTTTGGGCTGCAACAAACTCACTACCTCGGCCATATTATCTCGCACCAAGGGGTTGCAACCGACCCTAGCAAAATCCAAGCCATGCTCGAGTGGCCCGTGCCGAAGACCCTCAAACAACTACGCGGATTTTTGGGGTTAACCGGGTACTACCGCCGCTTCATCAAGGGCTATGGAGTATTGGCCAAACCCCTCACCTCTTTATTGCGGGAGCGACAGTTCACATGGGCAGAGCCGGCGGAAGAGGCCTTCCGGGCATTGCAGCGAGCGGTCTCACAACCACCGGTGCTGCGCCTTCCAGATTTCCGAGCCCCTTTTATTGTGGAGACCGATGCGTCGGACACCGGCGTGGGTGCAGTGTTGTTACAAGACGGCCAACCGGTGGCATTCTTCAGCAAGGTGTTGGGCCCCAAGAACGCTCGCCTATCCACATACGAGAAAGAACTCTTGGGCGTCGTCATGGCCGTGCAACAGTGGAAACACTATTTGGTCATTTCACCGTTTATCATCCGGACCAATCACCAAAGTCTAAAGTTTTTGTTGGAGCAACGCATTGCCACTCCCGCTCAACAACGTTACTTGGCAAAATTGATGGGCTTCGAGTTTCAGATTCAATACAAAAGGGGGAAAGACAACGCATGCGCGGACGCTTTATCTCGAAAGTATGAAGAGGGGCCGGGGGAGCTCAATGCATTGGTGGTGATCCAATCCAAGACCTTACAGTCCGTTCGGGCTTCCTGGACAAATGATCCTTTGCTTCAGCAACTCATCGCCGACAAGGAGGTTGATCCCACTTCTCATCCCCATTTTCATTGGCACCATGGGGTGTTGCAGCACAAGGGCAGGCTAGTAGTCGGCCACGATGCCGAACTTCGGCGCAAACTTTTCCGGTTATACCACGACAGCCCGTTGGGGGGCCATTCGGGGATCACCGCAACATACCATCGTCTGAAAGGCGTGTTCTATTGGAAGCGAATGAAAGCGGATCTTTACTCCTATATTCAGGAATGTACGGTTTGCCAGACATGCAAGAGCGCTCACCAATTACCGATGGGGTCCCTACAGCCCTTACCCATACCGGAGCGTATATGGCAGGAAATCTCGATGGATTTCATCGAGGGGTTACCGCGGAGCAAGGGGAAGGATGCGGTTTTTGTGGTCGTGGATAGATTGAGCAAGCAGGCTCATTTTATGGCCTTATCTCACCCATACACGGCCGAGGAGGTGGCACGGGTATTCCTTGATTCCATTTTTCGGTTGCATGGCCTTCCGGCGGCCATTGTTAGTGACCGGGATGCGGTGTTTTTGAGTGACTTTTGGGTGGAGCTGTTTCGTATCCTACAGGTCCAATTGCACCACTCCACGGCGTATCATCCGCAGAGCGATGGACAGTCTGAAGTAGTGAACCGCTGTTTGGAGGCCTATCTACGCTGTATGTGCCATGACCAACCTCAGAGTTGGGCGGAGTGGTTGCCTCTTGCGGAATGGTGGTACAATTCGACGTTCCATAGTGCTATTCGTATGACCCCATACGAGGTGGTTTACGGTCAAGAACCCCCACTTCCGTCCGCTTACGTGGACGGCTTGTCTCCGGTTGAAAAGGTCGACCGCTCCTTGGCAGCCCGGGAACGGGTGATTTCGCAACTCAAACTTAATTTAACTCAAGCCCAAAATCGGATGAAGGTGCTCGCGGACAGGGGCCGTCGCGAAAGAGAGTTACCGCTTGATTCGTGGGTGTACATTCGCCTACAACCATACCGCCAAAGCAGCATACGGAGCCATGGATGCCAGAAATTATCTCCTAAATTCTTCGGCCCATTCAAGGTGTTGGCACGAGTCGGCAAAGTGGCCTACCGGTTGGATCTCCCTCCCAGCGCCAAGGTTCATCCAACTTTTCATATCTCGCAGTTGAAGGAACATCTCGGGACTCCACCCACGCAACCCGGGGAATTACCGGTGGTGGTTACCGTCGAGGGTATTTTATTGGTGGAACCTTTTCGAAGCTTAAGCCGACGCATCGTCAATCGGGATGGCCACGTGATAGCTCAATTCTTAATACAGTGGACCGGCAGCTCGAAGGCAGCGACAACTTGGGAAGATGCAGACGTGCTGCAAGCAAGGTACCCGCAATTTGTTCCTTGGGACAAGGAACTTCTGCTGGAGGGAGCATTTGATACGATCAGCTGAACCGGGCGGCCCTGGTTAGGGGTATTTTGGGGTGTTTATCTACTTTATGCTTTTGGTATTTATAGTCTTGTTGGGGTAGGGTTTTGGGCATGAAAAGAATTATCCTGTAATGTGCTTTTGGCTGCAGTGGGAAGATCGGTGAAGCCTTCTCCCTCTTGCTGATCATCCGTTCAGGAACTTGCTTCCTTAGGATCGGTCTACTCTTATCTTGTTTTCCTGCTTCTGTTTTCATTATTGTGTATCTGTGGAGGAAGGTGTTCTTTGGAGTAACCTTGTTGACGTTTTGCAAGATTAATTCAAAGGGGTTTTGGCTGGCTAGTGTTTTGGTTTTGGATTTCTTATCTCAACTGCAGGTTGGGTGTATCACAAGAATAGGAGGGAAGGTGAATCGATCAGGCGTTAGCCCATCTTCAACCATATGAAGAAGAAGTTCGATCGCTTTCTCGAGGAGACCGGCGGAAGAGAATCTGTTAGGGCAAACATCGGGGCTCATCCTATGGCCTCAGACATCAGCTTCAAATCCAACGGAGTCAGCCATGACAGCTGGCTTATGAAATCAACGGCCACCATAATCCCAGGAGAAATCAAGGGCCTTTCCAGCAGATATTTCCACCGGAAATAATTAAAATAACATTTGCTTATCCTGGCAATTAATGTAATAGCTGCAACGGTCTATTGAGGGTAATCCCCTCCATGCTTCTTTTGTAACAGTCATATATGACCTGGGCTATATAACCCTTGTATGTGTTCTGTTTTAGGTAATGAAAATGAAGTAATTTCTACTGCCCTCCCTCTTCCTCAATTCCCCCTTCTGCTCTCTTCCTCCGGTATCCCCCCCCCCTCCCGGCCTTCCTCCAGCTTCGATTTACTCCACCTTATCAGCGGGATCGTTACATTTTTGGTGCTCTCATTGAGATAAAATCACGGTCCCACACGACACAATGGGCGAAGGACTACGCTCCATGGCAGATCTCAAAATAGCACTACAAACCGAGTAGACAACAAGAGCAACACAGATGGAAGAAATCCACCAGCGGATGATGACGGACCACCAACGGGTGTTAACCGAGATCGCACAATAGACACATCAAATACAATAAACCTTCACTACCGAACTACAGACGAAGGAGAATCTTCTAGCACGGCAAATTCTGGAAACAAAAGAACATTCCGCGGACCAGATTTCAGACCAAATTAATATGTTGCGCAAGGACATAATGCTACAATTTGAGAGCTTACTCAAAAGAGGAGCTCAGTCGGATCCAAGACCCATCATTATAGAGGAAGCAATGAGCAACCAACAAAGGCACCCAAAATTCTTTCCAGCCCATTCCGCCAACGGGATCTTGGGGTCCAGCCCAACTCTTCATAAAAATCAGGCCGATTCTAACCGCCTCGGTAATTTAGAGATATCTTGTCCACGTTATTCAGAGGGAGATCCAACCGACTGGCTCTACGAACTAAAACAATATTTTGAGTATAATGACATTAGGCCTCAAGACTACCTCTTAATTGCCTCCTTTCACCTAGATAAGCCTGCATCGAAATGGTATCAAGCAACCCTTAAGGACCACCCAGCCTTAACATTTCAAATGTTTGTTGACGCGATTCAAAAGCGGTTTGAACCCTCATTATATGTCAAACCCGCTGGCTTACTGACCAAACTGCAGCAGACCACCACGGTGCTTGCGTACAAACAAGCCTTTGAAGAATTAATTACAAAAGTACCAGGCCTGTCACTCGAATTTTTATCTGACATGTTCGTATCAGGACTCAAGGAAAGCATTAAAGGACCGATAATGCTGGCCCGGCCCGTCGAAATTCACGATGCCTTCGCCCTTGCTCGAATGCATGAAGACCAACAAAACTCAAGCTATAAAAACCGACAACAATACACCACCACCCACTATGGGTCAAACAGATCAACCCAAATATATAACAATAAATCAAAACTCCCACCAATTAAACGATTGACCCCCGCCGAACTTCAAGCCCGTAGAGACAAAAGGGTTGTGTTACAACTGCGATGAACGTTATCACGCGGGACACAAATGTAGAGGAAGAGGAGCCCTACTTTACTTAGGAGGCACGGAGGAATCCGACGACGAGGAAGAGGAACCCCCCCGATGAACCGGGAGAAGAGGGAGACCCCACCACCCCAATATGCCTACAGGCCCTTATCGGATCCATTCCCAACCACGGGCTACGCATGACGGGGTATATCAACAACCAACCCTTGGAGTTGTTTGTGGATGAGGGGAGTACACATAACTTCATCTCCTCCCGAATGGCAGAATTTCTCAAGCTACCCACCCTTAAGATCACAGAATTCCCGGTATTCATGGGCAATGGTTCGACCGAGACTTGCAGGGGTAAGTGCAAGGATACCCAGCTGCTTATTCAGACCAACCCATATAAAGTCCACCTATATGTCCTCGAAATCGAAGGCACCGACCTTATCTTAGGACAGAGATGGCTCAGGACCCTGGGCCCGGTGACAACGGACTATAAGAAGCTCACCCTGGCCTACAAAGGTAATCGAGGACCGGTGACATTAGTGGGACATCAACAAGGGACCCATGTCATCATCGCAACTCCTTAGGATGATAGCAGTCAAACCCGCATCAATATGTATTATTCTCGCCAAAACCTCGCCACCCCTTAAGACCCCAACGCTAGCAGACTTAAAAAATAGCGTATCAGCGCCCGTCTTTCGTTTACATCAATCGTACAACACCATGTTCGACGAACCGGCCTCCCGCCCGCAAGAAGGATCGACCGCAAAATCACGCTCCTACCCAATGCCACTACCCCCAACTTGTGACCCTTCCGTTATCCCTATCACCAAAAAAACGAAATTGAAAAGATGGTAGCGGAGATGCTCATTCAGGGGCTAATCCGACCTTCAACCTCAGCCTTCAGTTCCCCAGTCATCCTCGTCAAGAAAAAAGACGGGACATGGCGCTTTTGCGTCGACTATAGGGCCCTGAACAAAATCACGATCAAAGACAAATTTCCAATCCCAACTATAGAGGAACTCCTCGACAAACTCAATACCGCCCGTTTTTTTTCAAAAGTTGACCTTAGATCCGGGTATCATCAGATTAGAGTGGCTAAAGAGGATATTAAAAAAACTGCTTTCCGAATGCACCAAGGGCATTACGAATTCGTCGTCATGCCCTTCGGCCTGACAAACGCACCATCTACCTTCCAGGACCTTATGAACACCATATTCCAGCCATATCTAAGAAAATTCATTGTCATTTTTTTGATGATATATTAGTATTTAGCGCCACCGAAGCAGACCACCTGGAACATCTGAGGAAGACGTTAGAGGTCTTGAGAGAAAACAACTTATACATCAAATTATCAAAATGCCACTTTGCTTCTCCGGTAATCGAGTTTTTAGGCCACACAATTAAGGAGGGGAAGGTTCTTCCCACTAGAGAAAACATCCCGAGTGTCGAAGGTTTTCCCCAACCCAAGAATCAAAATGATATAAGGGCCTTTTTGGGACTCACCGGCTATTACCGCAAATTCATTCAGGACTACGCTAAGATTGCGTTTCCCCTTACGGAAATGCTCAAACGCAATGCATTCTCATGGCATGCCAAGACCCAAGAAGCCTTCGACCAACTCAAACTTAAATTAATCTCCTACCCAATTTTAGCACTACCGAATTTTCAAGAGCCCTTTATTATAGAAACAGATGCTTCAGGAACCGACATCGGGGCAATTCTCAAACAAGGCAGCAAAACCATAGCATACTTTAGCAAAAAAATATCCCCCGCCATGCAAAAGAAATCCACATATACCCCAGAAATGTATGATGTTACGGCCGCGGTTAGCAAATGGCGCCAGTACCTGTTGGGGAATCAATTTACCATTCTCACTGATCACCAGAGTCTGCACCATTTGCTAACCCAACAAATCCAAACCCCGGAGCAAGAAGTTTTCCTGTCAAAATTATTAGGCTACGACTTTATTATTAAATACAAAGCAGGAAAAAGCAACCAGGCCGCGAACACCTTGTCAAGGATGCCCGATACTCAAGCTATTTCAGCCCCAGCCAGCCTCAATATCCTTACCGTACCCTCCTCTTCACTCCTGGAGGGGCTACAACTTGACTATGACAGGGATAAATTAGCCCAACAAGTATTAAAAGAACCACAAGCTTTTCCTAATTGGACCAAAAAGAGAAATTACATCATGCACCACCACAAGATTTACATTCCAGAGCATTCCAACATCAAACACAAAATACTCACCGAAGCTCACGCAAGCTTGATGGGGGGTCACTCAAGCATTAGGGGTACTCTGCACCGCATACAAACACAATTTTTTGGAAACATATGAAAAGAGAAGTCACAGCCTATATAAACCAATGTGATATATGCCAAAAGGCTAAGGCCAGCAACCACTTACCCTATGGGCTATTGCAACCCCTCCCAATCCCCAACCGACTATGGGCCGACCTTACTATGGACTTTATCACCCAACTACCCAATTCGCACGGCTACACAATAATCTTCATTGTTGTCGATCGGTTCTCTAAGGCTGCACATTTCCCACCATTAAAACACCCCATTTCCGGGCCCATAGTAGCAAAGGAATTTTGGGGAAACGTAGGCAAACTACATGGCCTCCCGGAGTCAATCATCTCCGACCGCGATACCATATTCCTAAGCGATTTTTGGGTTGAACTCTTTCGGCTACAAGGAACCCACCTGAAGTTTAGCTCAACCTACCACCCACAGACTGACGACCTGACCGAGCGGATCAACCGATGCTTAAAACAATACCTTAGGATTTTTTCACATGAGCACCCACAAAAATGGTATGATTATCTTAATTCTGCAAAATATCATTACAACACTACATTTAACTCGTCGACCAACATGACCCCCTTTGAGGTCATGTATGGTCGGCCACCACCGGGTCTTCTTCCTTATTATACAGGGTCTACCAACAACGAAGCAGTGGAAGAAACGCTGCAATCCAGGGATGAACTGATTCACTGCCTGAAGCAGAATTTGAGTAAATCACAGCACCGGATGAAGGCGCAGGCCGATAAGAAGAGGAAGGAGTTAAAATTAGAAAAGGGAGCTTGGGTACTGCTTAAGCTTCATCCCTACCAGCAACTCACTATGACGCGACCAAGGGGAAGGAAATTGAGCCTGAAATACTATGGACCTTTCCAGGTTATCGAAGTCATTGGGGCCATGTCGTACAAACTTCTTCTTCCACCGGAGTCAAAAATTCACCCCGTCTTCCACGCCTCCATGCTAAAACCCTATACTGGTGACCCCAAAATACAGACTGTGAATTTACCAGCCTGTAACTGGAAAAATAGCCCTCTACATCAACCACTAGCAATCATCAGCCACCGCAATATACTTCGGAAGGGGAACACCGTACCTCAAACCCTAGTCCAATGGGCAGGACTCTCACCAGCCGACAGCACCTGGGAAGATGTCTCCACCCTAGAAGATTTCTTACAGCACACCGCGGCACCAGAAAAAGACACTAACAACAATCACGGAACTACCTGGACCCGAAAGCAGCGCCGGACTCTAAGACGGCGTCCTCCAACCCCCGAACTATCACTACCCGAAACATGGGGAAAGAAGCAACAAAGAACCAAACACGAACCAACAAATCGTTCCGGCACCAGTCCTAACACAGATCCACCCGGGGGAGGCAACTTACCCTGCAATCCTAGAACCATGGCGCGAACAACGAGTTGCAGTTACCTCCACGCAGGTTTTCCACTCCTGGCCAGTCGGGCTGCCCTCTCTGAAGTTCCCGCCGCAGTTCCAAAGGAAGCAGCGCCAAACTCTTCTCCGCCTCCTACAACAACAAGCCCGACAGCACCTCCACCTCCACTCCACGCAGTTCAGAATGACGGAAGAAAAGACGCTGAGGACAGCGTCTTAAAGACGACGGCAAATGTTAGGGCAAACATCGGGGCTCATCCTATGACCTCAGACATCAGCTTCAAATCCAACGGAGACAGCCATGACAGCTGGCTTATGAAATCAACGGCCACCACAATCCCAGGAGAAATCAAGGGAGGATTAAATGATACCAGCGCCAACCAAGCAGGGGCCGATTAAATGATACCAGCGCCAACCAAGCAGTGGGGCCCATTGTCCTCATCGACAATAAAGAGGAATCACAGCCCACGGAAGTATCAACAGCCAAGATTAAGCCCGCCTTTCCAGCAGATATTCCCACCGGAAATAATTAAAATAACATTTGTTTATCCTTGCCATTAATGTAATAGCTGCAACGGTCTATTGAGGGTAATCCCCTCCATGCTTCTTTTGTAACGGTCATATATGACCTGGGCTATATAACCCTTGTATGTGTTCTGTTTTAGGTAATGAAAATGAAGTAATTTCTACTGCAATTCCCCTTCTGCTCTCTTCCTCCGCCCACCCCCCCCCCCCCCCCCCCCCCCCCCCCCCCCCCCCGCTCCCCCGCCTTCCTCCAACTTCGATTTACTCCACCTTACCAGCGGGATCGTTACAGAATCCTCTGATAAGGGAATTCCAAAGGAAGAGGGTGGCTTTCTGTTCTTCGTCGATGAGCTGGAAGGCTCTCATGGCGTATTTTAAACTGTCGGAAGTGGCCGCCGTCGAGTAGGAAGAGACGAGGTAGGCGGAGGCGGGCAGGATTGGGAGAAGGCCGGTTCTTATCATTTGCCCATGGATTCGCTTGATTTCTTCGACGGTTGTGCTAAATTTGAGCTGATTGATGAGGGTTTTGGAGAAGATGGGAAGGTCTTGCGAGGAGGAAGAAGAGGGAGGTGGCTGGAGAAGGATTCAGAGAAGATGATAAGAACGAGTGCCTGGACAATCTTCACATGTTTGCTCTTGAAAGTTGCTCTTCCAATGGGAAATTTTTTCTGTACAACTGTACAAGTAGTGTCTATGGTGTGAGAAATTTTTTGGTGTATTTCTTCCGCCTAATTTTAGACTTGAGATAAGAACGAGTGCCTTGACAATATTGATAGTATTTTGATCAATCATGTTATTTTTGCAGGAACCAACAGTTTGATGCGCACGAACAAAGTGATCTTAGGTGGGAGAAACACGCGTAAAAATGAAGAAATAGTGACCGATCATGTTGTTTTTGCAGGAATTTGTGGTGGATGCTATTTTGGCAAACATATATACGGGCATTTTTAATCTATACAATCATTGCATTTTTAATGAATAAGGAAAAATCTCCTTTAGTAAAACATTCAAAATATCAATACTATCATTGCATTTTTAATTTAAATTCATGAAATTATTTTATTTATTTTAAAATAATTTAATTATAATGTCTATCTACATAATAATTAGACCAAATCAAACTGTCAAAAATAAGATGCAAAAATCAAGTGTCATTATTATTATATTATCTAATTGAATGTCAAACCTAAATAAATGTAACTTCAAAAAGATACAGAAGGAGAAGAGAGGGGAAGCATCACACATGTGAATGAGCTACGTGGGTGCAGTGTTGCAGTCACGGCCAAGATACCATCTGAGCGAGACTGCTAACAAAATGAGGAAGAAGCTTGAAATTTTAAATAACAATTGACATCTTACTGCCTGTGATAATTAGGTCGGTTTCATTTTATACTGGCACCTTCAATGCAGGCAACTCGTGACTCGGCAGAGCGCAAAGAGAGAGCTTACATAGTCGAAACGGACAAAAAAGACTACACAAGGGGTCCGTCGGGCGAGATTTGGTCTCACTATTTCTGGGAGGGGCAGCTGCAGGCGGCGTGAGTGAGAGAGATGAGTTGGTGTAAGAATAGGTATTTTAGGGTTATAACAAAAGGTGTGCAAACAGTGAGATATGGGGCATGATTATCAACTCCCTTAATTAACAATAAATTCAATTAAATATCAAACCATGCTCATATTAGAATTCAAAAAAAAAAATTTAAATCATACTTGTCGAAGAACAAATTGTTGGCAAAAAGAATAATGTAGGAAATATGAATAAACAAAAAACCAACAGTTATGTAAGAAGATTTTTAATTAACAAAATAAAACATTCATTAAACAAATTAAATATTAAAATAAATAATTGACATGATCAAAACTGAAGCAGCTACATTTATTGAAGCCCTAGCTTTTATTCTGCTCGTTCTTCCTAAACGCAGAAACAAACATCAAAAGATGTTTATCCCGCGACGTTCTTCTCCAAAAGAATGCCCCAAAATTTAAACCCTGGCACCCTGCAGTATAAAAGCAAATCATTATTAATAAATTACCTTCAACACACAATTAGTATTGTACACCAAGGGCCTGTTCGGGCGAGAATTATTCCGTTCGGAGCCGGACTCCGATTTCCTCTTTCCGACAGCACCGAATGGATTCACCACCATTACTTCTTCCACACGGCAAGAAACTATGGCCCCTGGACAGAGATTTCGGAACAGACTCCGCACGCAATAATTTCTCCTGTTTGGGAGGGGGGTGATAGCTGGAGATGAAGCGGCTATGATGAAAATGAAATGAGGTTAAAGATAATCATTTATGACTTGCTTTTAATGATCAAAACTGATAATTTAGGAACAAGAAGAGTGTGAAGTAGAAGATATTTTACCAGAAGAACAACAGCTACAAACTCCTGCAGCAAAATTTGATGCTCAAATCAAACATCGTATGACTTTTCGGAGTTGCGGGATCTCCGATACTTGAAGTAGAAAAACTGAATAAGAATCTGGAAATATAATTAAGGATTTTGCAGCTTTAAGGATTAAAAAAAGAGAGCCAAAGAACTCTTTTAGGTCAAAATTTCTTTTATTTCAAATGGGGGCAGCTGCAGGAATATGTTGAATTAGGGGTGACCAACCTTTACCATGACAACAACAAGGAAATAAAATTATGCGTTTGTTCTTAATTTAATTATATATATATAGTTATTTAACGGGACCTCCCCTTGAAGTTTGCATAATTACAACTTGCACCCCTCTAACTTTTGAAATTACAAATACGGCCATTTTTTACAAATATGGATGGAAAATAATAAAATCTGCCAAATTATTTTTGAAGTTACAAAAACTGTAAATAACTTCGAGAGGGGGGGGGGGGGGGGGGGGGGGGGGGGGAGTAATTATAACTTCAAAAGAAAGGGGCAAAAGCTGTAATTATGCAAACTTCGAGAGGAGGTCCTGGTAAATAACCCTATATACATGAAATAATAATAATAATGAAATTTACTTGTTTACAATAACATATATTAAATGAAAAGAGAAAATCGAGGACATTATATATTAAGATAATAATTATTGAGATGAAAAAGACTAATGATTGGGCTGTTTTAATTAAATTATTGATAAAACATTATTAATGTGATTTGTGCTTATGGTCCTCCACCTGAAGGAGAAGAGACTGAAAAACCAATTTTCAGAAATTATGGATACAAGACACCCCGACTTAGTTAACATACATTACGAGTGCACCACTGGTTGAGACAACTATTGTAGTAAAAATTAACAAGGTAACATACATTACAAGTGCATTTCCCGCAAACTGCGCATCGTCTCCTCTGGAAGCCGCAATCCTCGCAACTCCCACTTCCCGACCAGCGAGCCTCTCCTTCACTCCCAGCAGCGACCGACCTCCACCACTCGTCCCCTAATCCCTTCTTGTCCCCACCCTAACGTCTACCTACCATTCACAGGGTCCACCAATCCTCCACCTCTATCTGACACTGATGCCCTCTCCAGTCACAGAAGCCCTCCATCACACCACTACCGCATTCTCGGCCTTGATTCTCCCCTTTCCTGTCGCCGATCCATTGCAGCCACCCCCGATCCACTTCCGACATCCTCACAGACTAACCGTTACCTTCCAACCCCAATCATTCACACCATTTCAGTTATTAACTTTCCCGTCGCCCTGATTCTCTCCTTGCTTCTTTATTTTGTTTACTAGGGCTATATTTGGAGAATTTGATAGCATATGTCGTTCTTCTGCATGTTTGCATCACTTGCGCTTCTATGGCTTGTGAATCATTGTTTGTTTGCCAATCCCACTATCTGTGAAAGAATGTGCTCATGTTTAAATTGTATTTAATTAATTATTTATTGTTAATTTAATCGGATTGATTATTGCATTCACACCCACATTAGGGCTTGTCGGTAGGTGCAATGAATTCTACCAGGGCTGTATATTAGGGCATTCATCATTTTCAACTTACCCGTGTATCAAATAGGTACCAAAGCATTGGGTTTGGGCTTACATTATATGCTACGTAGTGGTAGTTTGTCCCGATCATCCATGTCTGACCAGAACCTCACCGAAGATCGGGTGGCCCATTGAAGTTTGGGCATGAAACCCCTCGAGTTCCAAAGATTTGTACTTAATCAATTTGAGTAAATAAGAGCGCAGTTTAACATTATTAGGGGTGACATTGTTGGGTTAGCAGTAAAGTCAATCAGTTATACATCCCTAGAGGTCAGGTCCAACCTTTACGCTATGATGATCTTTCGAACAAAATGCTCTACCACCCACTAGGAGACGTATTGGAGACTTACCTCCCCAAGATCACGCTCCCCATGTGAGATGGAATCACAAGCAGGCCTATGAGTATCAACGGTGAGACGCCACTGCCCTCTTGACGAACCTCCCCCACCCCCCACCCCCCATTCCACCAGATCGTAGAGGTCGTGCTCCACCAACATGACATGATTATGAGCATGAACACCTAGAGCCACACCGCGGAACAATCCCAACCGAGGATGACATTACCTGAAGCATCTGCATTGTCACACCATCCTTCAACGTTCATTTTGACCCGAAGACATTTAGCAAGTGGCTTCTAAACATGAACAACTATTTTGAGTGGTATGAGATGAGTGATGAAAGATGAGTTCGGTTTGCCAAAATGAAGTTACATGGGCAGGCAATGATTTCTTGGACGAGCCTAGAGAGATATCTTGAGCGAGATGGATACTACTCCATCACCAAATGAGCTGAGATGAAGCAGTGACTGAAGGACAAATACCTTCCCGCTTCATATCGTGATCAACTTTTAGATCAACTTTACACTCTTCGTTAGGGAACACTTTCTGTTGCCGAGTATACGTCGTGTTTTGATAAAATGGTAGTGAAGAAGGGATCCTAGAGGAGCCCATTGCGATGCTGCCCTGCTTTCGAGCCAGACATAGATCTAAAATCCAAAGGGAACTGATTTCCCATAGAGACATCCGAGAAAGTGTTTCAACTAGCACTTGAGTATAAGCAATACATGCGCACTGCGGGCCCGAGACAGGGGCCTGAGACAAGTCACCCCTCAACCTAATACATTTACATTTAGGAGACTAGGTCAACCTCGACCATCGCCACAGTGCCTCCTCGGACCCCTGCGGAAGCAAAAGAAAGAGATCATTCCTGGAGCTCCCAAGTCGGGGGGTGTACAATGCTATAGATGCTCTGGCAAGGGGGAAGATGGTTGGGCAATGTCGGCTAGGAACTTATTGATTGAAGAAGGTGAGCCCGCACTGCGATGAGGTACACCTGTTGAGGGATTACAACTACCGTAGAGGATGGATGGGAGAGGAACATTGAAGTTTACTGCTTTTTGCACCCATTGAAGAGGACCGACGACACGCCACTATCATTTACACATTTTTAAACTGCACGGGCCTCTGTAAATTAGCCATAGTGGGTACCAACAAATTAAAGCGAGGGAAGGGGACGAGTGGAAGACGGCCTTCAAGACCAAGGACGGTCTGTATAAATAGCTATTTATGCCATTTGAGTTATGTCCCAGCACGTTCATGGGGGTGATGACACATATCCTGTTGCCCTAAATGAGCGAGTTTCTGGTAGTATATTTTGACGACATTAATATACAACTAGGGTTGTACTGAGCAGCAACACCATATGCATTTTGTATTTGATGCATATTATAATTTGTATTAGAATGCATCTAGCACCTACGCCCTGGAAGCAGCACAGCTGAATCACTAAGTTCACAACACAGTTCACATCAAGCATCACATAATATACTATTATATCAAAGCATATATCTATTTTATACCGCCTACTCTCTCTCTTCCGCCTATCACTTTCTCTCATGTCCAGTTATATCCACCGCGGCACCCCTCTCTCTCTCTCTCTCTCTCTGTCTATTATAGCACCGGCCTAAATTTGCTATTTGTCTTGCTCGTGTCCTCCCGGAAATAGGTTTAGGATAGCTATTTTTTTTATTTGCATTAGGATGAGATCTGATGGAGCAATCGGACGGCCAATAATCGGACACCATACTAAATACGGCACCTTCAACCGCATCCAGGAGGGCTTCGCCCATGCTCGATGCGTCGCTGCGGGCTCCGCCCACCTATAAGCGGGTTGCGCATGCCCCCAAATTTTTTTTTTCAAAACATATACATATTACTTAAAATGATCATAAAAAAATATGAAATACTATTCTTATTTTTATTTTATAAAATTTGCAAATTTTAATATATAAAAATTAATTTATCTCTCATTTTCTCTCTCTTTATCACTCCCCCCTCTCTCTCCTTCTCTCTCCTGCCCTCTCTCTCTCCCTCTCCCTCCTCTCTCCCTCTCTCCAAATTCTCCCCCCATGTTCTCTCTCATGATTCAATGACCAATATTGGATCTTTGGTGCGCCTCCAAATATCTATATTCTCAAATATATATAAGATATATATATATATATATACGAGCATCTTCGCACGGGCTACGCCCGTGCTCGATGCTCTCGGGCGGCATTCGGCCGCATCCAGGCGGGCTTCGCTCGCCTTTGCACGGGCTTCGTCCGTGCTCAATGTCTCGCTGCGGGCTGCGCCCGCATCAAAACGGGCTACACCCACAACATATACATATGAGTACTCAAAACGACCATAAAAAATATAAATCAAGATTATAATTTTTATTTTTTTTTAAAATGTATGTTTTCCCGTAAAAATTTTAATTTCTCTCACACTCTCTCTTTCTCCATCTCTCTCTCTCAAATAGCTTTAAGAGGCCTATTAATTTTCTTTTTCCCTCTCCCCCTCTCTTCAATTTTTTTCTCTCTCTTCATCCAAATGATGAGATTTAATATGCACTTTGATCAAACAGGTTGAGGGGAAGTGTTTTGTGTGCTTGAAGTTATGTATATTGATACATATGGTAGAGATATATATATCTATATATATATATATACAACAACACTCAAGCCTTTATCCCACTATATATATATAATTTAAAGTGCTCATTTTTTATCTACGCCTGTCCATTTTCTCGGGTACATAGTATCTGTGTCTAGCATATCGGTTAACCCTAACAAGATCAAGTTCATTCGTGAGTGGCTCATCCCTACGAATATTCATGAGGCTCGTAGTTTTCACGGACTTGCCACCTTCCATAGACGGGTTGTCAGAGGTTTCTGTTCTATCATGCCCCCTTACGAATTGCCTCCAAAAGAAAGATTTTGTTATAAGCCTAAGAAGCCCATCGACTTGTCCAAATCCCGTTAGAAACAGGTCCTAGTGAGTCATGAGAGTATTTCATTCAACATTTGTACATACTTCATGAGTCCGTCCGAAAGAAATTATAATGAGCAAGATTGTAGATATCATATGTCAGCGTTGTATTGGATTGAATTTTTAAATGTCAGATATCAGAAGTCCGAGATATATCTGAGATATTTCAAAATATCTAATTTTCATGTCCTAAATATAAAACATATTTTATATATACTAATTATAATTATATGTTTTAAAATTAAAAACCAGCATAACAAGTTTACGAACTCTGAGTCATGTATATCCCAAAATAAATTTAAAGAGTATATCCAAGATAAAATATTAGTAATACACTGACCTACTATTAACAAGTACAAATAAATACGTTGTCAAATATATTTAATATTATACCATAATATTATTTAGATAACACTAAAATTTATAGCAAATAAAAAAGTTTTAAAATTACATATTTTTTATTTATTATAAGTATATTTTCATGCTAAGCAAATTTATGCTAAAGATATAAAAAATCAACTAATAAATATATTTTGTAATATATTTTTAATAGGAAATAAGAAAGAAACAACGAGGAATAATTAAAAAATTGCATTAAAAAAACAAAATAATAAGTCAAATCAATTTAAGCATAAATGATATAATACATATAGATGAAACATATACTGCTCATATAATATAAGATTAAAAAAATCAAATCATATGTTCAAATGTCGTGTCGTCCAATTATCGGAAAAATCAAATATGTCGGTCTATATTTTGCAAAAAGATAACCGATTTTTAAAATGTCATTTTCACATAAAGATGACATGTCGACAAACATATCAGACATGTCAGAGAATATTTAAAACAGTGACAATGAGTAATTATTACTATAAAACTCAAGCAAATCAACAAGGGAGGGAGCAGATTTTTGAAGTTGGGGAGCATGTGATGATTCACATAAAGATCTAAGAGGTTCCTCCAGGGAACAACAACAAACTTAATGGCTCGACAGATGAGTCCCTATACAGTCATACAAAGGATCAGCACAAATGCATATGAAATTGATATACCTCAATATGAGGGTAAACTGAGTATTTAATGTAGAGCACCTAACTTCTTACTATGAGGAGCGCGTGAATGTGGATCCCTTCTCCACTCCCACGTGTGAGCCACAACATCCCTTCATCCCACTCCACCCTAGACTCAGCTTGATAAATCCAACCATGAGGGCCACCTTGTAGCATCGATGGTTCCACCAATTCAGGTTTCAGATGAAGACACATCTCAATCAGAACTATAGTAACTGTCAGAGATATACTTTAAATTGTTGCCCATGACTTCAAAGTCATAGACGAGTGAAATACACTGTGATATCTTATATGTTGGAGCGGTCACCAATCTCAGATGATACTTGGATTTTCCAAGAGGAGCTTGAGCGACTCACCCCTAGGCTACGCAAGAGCGATGATTTTTACTCACCAGAGATGAGTACTTTCAAGCCGGAGGAAGTTTATGGAGATCGTCAGCCCAAATACGTGTATTCAAAAAGGAGGCAGTGATCTACTATCCGTTTGGACGAACTGAGTCCACCGATGCGTCTGGATGGTCGTTTCGAGTCGTTTTCATATAATTTTTTATTTCGAATTGTATTAAGCATCCGATCAGTGTGGACATGATGAACTGTACGATCCATTATGAACCGTCCAATCCATGTGCCCTTTTATTAGTTATGTCGTATTTATACGTAGGCAGACCAGGATTTGGGCTATCGTGGTTTGATTCCAGTTTGTAACCATCGATCACCCCATTTCTCGGTGTGATGTCTGAAGGTTCTTCCTTGGTGCAAATCCAAGACAACGCCTTCTCCAGCCTCTGTTCTTGTTGATCCTGTTATCGTAGCCATCTCCTACGCCCGCAAGCCCCATCCTCTCTCTCCTCTTCAACCGACACCCTACATTTTCAACAAACCACACGTCGACTCCTCCTGTAGTCGTAATACATGCTACTTCTCCCTCTTCCCAACCAACGAGCCACTCCTTCACTCCCAGTAGGGACCCAACACCCATTCCTTATTTCCTTCCCCGTCCCCACCCTAACGTATGTTTACAATTCCTAATGTCCACCAGTCCTTCTCCAACTCTACCCGACGTGGACACCCTCTCTAGCCACAGAAGCCCTCCATCTAACCACTAACTCCACTCTCGGCCTTGGTTCTCCCCTTTCCCGTTGATGGTCACCATTGCATCCAGCACCGAGCCACTTCACACATACTCATTGATCATATGTCACCTTCCACTCCTCAATCATTCACTCCACTTTAGTTATCCACTCTACCCGAGCCCTCTCTTAGTTTCTTCCCAGCAGTACCTGCTCCCTAGAGGGACCAGCAACCCCGAATATCTGTCGGGCCATATTCAATTGCCACATGCATGTGTAAAATTCATAGTTGGGGTTTCTGCTTCTTTATTTTGTCTACCTGAACTATATTTGGTAGATGTGATAACATATGTTGTTCTTCTGTGAGATTGTCTCACTTGCAGGACTTATTCATCTCACGCTTACAGTACTTGCGCCTTTATTGCTCGTGAATCAGTGTTTGTTTGCCAATTCCACTATCTGCGAACGATTGTGCTAATGTTTAAATTTTATTTTAATTAATTACTTATTGAGATCATGGGTTCGAGTCCTGAAAGCAGCCTCTTGCAAAAATGAAGGGTAAAGTTTGTCTACATTTCACATTTGTGGTGGGACACTTCCCTGAACCCTCGCTGTGCGGGGATGCTTTGAGCACCAGGCTGCCCTTAATTACTTATTGTTAATTTTAATCGGATTGACTATTGCATTCACACCCACATTAGGGTTTGTCAGCAGGTACACCACATTCCACCTAAGGCTGCATATTAGGGCATTCATCCAACCTACCCCTGCATCACTTTCTTTCTTAAATAAAATAAGTTGTTTTAATGAACTTTACAAAGAGTCGTACATCATATAAAGTATGAGCACATATGTGGGGCAAGTCTATGTTCTACTTCTTCTAGTTATTGTTACTACCATATCTTTAAGTATAGCTTAATGTATGAACAGATATTTATCTACACTCATGACTTAATGTTTTACCCTTATGAAACATATGCTTTATAAACAATATATATAAGGATACAAAAGAATCAAGAAGAACGCATCCTACGGCATCAACCAGCCAAGGCAAATTGGGTTTGATTGTAGACCACTCCAAGCTATTTGATAGAATACTGCACACAGAGTTTACACATTAGTAACAACTTAATGATAACCTGCAAGCTAGGATATTAGGATATATTAATCCCCCATATGGGATTATATATTTGATTCAACATGATCATCTATTAATTTAATATTCGAAAGTCAATAAAGAAGGTCGATGTAAGGCACATGGCAAGGGCACAAGTGATCTAACATGACACCATGAAATGCATATTTACCACTAGCCCAATCAAAAATTAACATGTTTTGGGCCACACTATGAAGAAAACCAAAAATACAGTGTCATCTTAAATAGTCAATAAAAGAAATAACAAGATGCAAAGAGATACCTTCCAACATATGTTGAATTTCCTACAACAGCAAGTACAAACATGAAGGGATTTAATCCCTGCAAGTAAAAGTATTGGTCAGAAGCTACACAATGAACAAGCCTAATCATAGACAAAAATATAATAGAGAAGGAAAAAATTGTGATCTGGTCATCATTATAATGCATTATACTAAGTCCTCCCAATGAATTTTACACACACACACACACAAAGGGACTAGCATTTTGAAAACAAAAGAGCTCAGCAGTTTAATAGCAGACGATCTGAATGAAAAGCATGAGATGGAAAAGAGCTTGCCTCGACATTTCCCCGTCTTATCTGTAAAAAATCAAAAAGGAACAAAACTCCAAAATCAGTCAATGCATCATTAGATTATTTATTACACATTGGAATTCAAATCACAAAATTCTAAACGGTTCAAAGTTAATAACTTTATTTGTTAGAATTATCTAAAATTATTTACTCATTAAGAAATTCAATAATTATGAGATAAATTCTAATTGTCTATTTGGATGTCTTCATCTCACATTTAACCAGATCTGAGGAAGCATGCCTCCCATCTAAATGGCTACATTGCCAAGCCCCAACCTAGCAAGCTCTCTTCACCACATAATAGATTTTATTTGTTAGAATATCTAAGAAAAAATACTCTTAAGAATGGAAAAAAACAAGGTAAAAATTAATTTATTATCTCAGTGTTTTCGTCTCACATTTAACCAGATCTGAGGAAGCCTGCCTCCCATATAAATGGCTGCCATTGCCCAGCCTAACAAGTTTCCAACTTCACTGCTTCCACTACCTTCGCTAACTGATGATTCGAGAGCATGATGCTGTAGTAGGAGAAATTAATAGGAAAATCTTGTAGCATTTATCAAGAATTGGGAAACAAAAACTTAAATATATAAATTGATTCAATATATTGATCATCAATTCCAATGCCTCAGTTGCTTTCCTTCTAAATAAACATAATTTAAATTTATCTCTACCTGTAAAATCTTTCGGCCAATCGGAATCACCATTCCTTGGGTGTTTGTATCATTCAATGAAAATTGAAGACCGCATATACCAACAAAAAAAAGTGCTGAAGAGACCTGAGATAAGAATAAATAAATATCAAACCGACTATCAAATTACTGTGCAGTTGTTTGGTAAAGTTTATCTACAGTGTTATTAGATGTTGAGATGCGTTAGTTTGGAATGTTTAGTTTAGTATTATTTGTAAATAGTTGTAGATGTTTGTGTTATCAGAAAGTGTCCTGCTCATTATTTGTATATAACTTAAAAATGTCAACAAACCAATGCAAGACATCTTTAAATAATTTTATATAATATTACATGTTTAGCGTGTTAAGAAAACATTTTCTAAATAAGCAGGCGCACCACACAAAACGTATTTTTAATGTCCAGAGGTGGTGTGCGAAGATGAGAAGGAAGCCTTCCAAGCAGTGGCACTTGAGAAGAATCCTCGTCTTCAATCAAAGTAGGTGGCATTTTGCTTGGAGACGGATTGTATGAATCGCGAGTATGGCCCAGACTAAAACCTGATGTGGGCACTGGACTAGATGATAAAAACCGTGCCGACCTACAAAAAATTTGAGACCAATATCAATATAACATTTAATTAATTTTCCCTTCAATCCTTCAAAATGAAGCCATTGAATGGAATAAATAACAGAAAAAAATTTTATGCAGTGAGGGCATCTAGGATTTTGTTGTAGATGTTAATAGTAAGAGTCGAAGGGGAGTTCTTTTTGAGAGGGAGAAAATCTCCACTGAATTTATCTTTTCCCAACTCCATAGGTGCTATGATAATTGAAGGTAAGTTTCTGAAGACAATGTGGTTGCTTAAGGGTTTGGACAGTGGTTGATTAGATATAATAGACATTAGTAGCCCGTGAGGGCAATAGATTCTTCGCCCAATAGATAACAGCACTTTTTTTTCTGACAACTGGTGTAATAGAGTGTTACGGAGCTACACGACGCCGAGCCCCCATGGCGAGTATGCACGCGCCGGGCGTGTATATCGGACAGCCCCACCGAGCTCACGGAGGAGATCGCACCTTAACCGTTATCAGATTGTTTGCACCTCTTCTCGCACCCCACTACTATAAGGGGTAGCACCTGTTGTGTTTGAGAACATCCTGGATGAATTTGTGCTTCTTCTTTCTCTCCTAAACCTAATTCTCTCTCTCTCTCTCTGTCTTCCTCTTCCTCTTTTTTCCCCCTACCGCCGCTCACTTCCACCACACCCCCTAGTTCGTACCAACTGGTCCGACCTCTGTCCCGCATGCCGCAGGCCACCGGTGATCCCCTCCTTTGTTGCGTCGGCACCCCAGTCACCTCACGCCTCCGTACGCACCCTTCGGAGCCCGCATCCGGTGCTCCAGTCGCGTCCCGTGTAACAGCCCCCTTACGGCTACCACTACAATTTAGCATAAGCATTCTATATTGCGCAAGTTAAGAACATCCAGAGTACAACAATATATGATGGAGTACGAGAAGTAGAATGTTATAACAAAATAAAATCATTCCATTTCATTAAAGTTTTACAACGATATAAACAAGTAGCCATTTACATACAACATAAGGGCTTACCAACACTGTACAAACAATCGGTAGCCCTATACATCCATCAAAAGGGGCTTACCAACACTATTGATGCGAAACAGAGACAAGCACGAACTTTGGGCCAGTTCGGGGCTGATTTGGCGACTTACCATATATGACGTGCCCGGATCGACGATCGGACTCCGCAAATGTGTCTGGATCCACGTAGCGAGTCAAAAACATATATTAGTTTATTATTTTTGTTTCATTAATCATGTATTTTAGTGGTCTCTCCCACCGGTCAATCATAGTCGTTGATTGGGATGCCCTAGTGCTTTTTTTATTATAAATATTGGTATAAGAGGCTGAACCAAGTCATTGCAAAATTTGGAGAGTGTTATTCCCGGAATCCAGTGATTAAGCCACGGCATTATTTAATGGGGGGGGGGAGGGCCCAAGCAGCGGCTGATGTAGGAGGGGAAAAAGGGGCGGCAAAAAGCTTGCTGGACGGGAGGTTGTGGAGGCCAGCGATAGGCACAGGTAGAGGAAAACTTTAGAAAGTTTCGTCACCTAGGAGACGCTTGGATACTTGCAGCAGAGCTTGATCGATTCGCCCCCGGATTTTGACTTCAGCACGACCGTCTCCATTCACCGGAGATGACATCTTTTTAGTCAGGGGGAGTTAATGGGCGAGGACACTCTTCCGTCGACGACACTTGGACGACTCCCGGCGGACCTCTTCGAGTTGTACCTGGCATTCATCGAGAGAATTCTGATCCCAATACATCGGGAGATGAATTCTTTCAAGTCGGGAAGATTGATGCGGAGCAGAGACGAGCACGAGTTTGGGCCCGTTCGGGGATGATTTGGCGACTTATCATATATTGCATGCCCGGATTGACGATCGGACTCCGCAGATGTGTCTGGATCCACGTCGTGAGTCAAAAACATATATTAGTTTATTATTTTTGGTTCATTAATCATGTATTTTAGTGACATCTCTCACCGACCAATCATAGTCGTTGATCGGGATGCCCTAGTGCTTCTTTTTATTATAAATATTGGTCTAAGAGATTGAACCAAGTCATTGCAGAATTTGGAGAAATTCATTTCCGGATTCCAGCGATCCCTCCCCGGTGCCGACGTCGTAGAACCCTAGGTGACAACTCCTAGGTGCTCGTTCTCCCCCCCCCAAGGTACCCCCTACCCTTGCCTTCGTTTTCCACCCTTCAAACCCCATTTCCACCGCTGCAGCCCCCCCCCCCAAATCAGAGCCCAAACACAGCCGGTCGGCTGTTTTCCTGCAGGCCGACAACCGCCCACCGCCAGCCCGCCGACCCCCCTTACCGCCGCCCTCCTCCTTGCTACAGGCACGCCCCCCCCCCCCCCCCCCCCCCCTACAGCCCTCCAACCACCAGCCGCCCCTCCTCTCTTGCCTCACCTCCATCCAAGTCTCCTTTAACCCTTGCTGACAACCACCTCCATCCCCTTCTGTGGATGCACTACCAAACAATCCTTATTCTCAAAATCAATCTAGATCTGAGAATTTCAGCCCCCGATTCGCTGTTTCCCTCCACTCTTATTACCATATTAGCCTGTATCCGCTCTTACACATCGGATCTACCCTTCCCTGACCCGGATCTACTCATGCGTGGTCGGATCCACCGTTTTCTTGTTCGATCTCACCGTTTACCGCCAAGGACAGCCATCGACATCGTTGCCTCGCCGTTTGTTCCACCTCTGATCGTCGATCTACACTTCCGGATCTAAATTCTTCAGTGTCTCGGTTCATCCCTCTACTTTGTGAGTTATTGTGGTATTGGATTATTTGAATTGAAATTTTCATTTAGTGAATTAATATATTTTGTTGTGATTCTTGCTAGTAGAAATTGTCTTTAGTACGCTAATAATTTGCAGGAGTAGACATTGACCGCGAGTTTTACTTTGGCCCTCCGAGTGTAGGGAGTCATTATAAATTGCCAAAATTAATTAACTGTTTTTAATTTCAAATATTTGCGTGGAGTTCGAATTCTCATTGCTCAAATTAATTTGTCGAGATATCGACAATTACATTGCATTTAGGTTCAGATTAGCGTGTCACTCTTGCACTACCACCTAGCATCGTAGGTTTTGTGCACCCGTAGCCTACCCCTACATCAACTATACTACACTACATAAAGTAAAACTGAAACTCCTCATGAGGACACCCTGGGTCACTGCACCTCGACCTGTGATCATCCAGGACGTCGAACACTGCTATTGAAACTTCAACCCATAGACGATACTTCTTCTCCTGGCGAGAAGTACCTGGCCGACGCTGAGTACTGGTGGCTAGAACCGCCTCTTGACATGTTTGGTTTTATTTTTTAATTAGTCAAAGGATTACGTGAATTCTTAATTTTCCTCCTATAATCAATTCTTTTAAACGTAGAAATTCTTATTGTCTTGCATTGTTCCATGTTATATCATTTCCTATTCACCTTCAAGCATGGACCGTATGAAATGTAAATTAATGTTTCATAAATTCATTACGTGTCCTTGTCACACACGTTTATGAGGTAATATTCTTCCCGTGTCCTTATCTCGTACGTCCATATTACCATTCGTGCCTTAACTCGCACGATTAAGATTCATGTCGGAAGTTTATTCTCCCCATCTTTCGATTTGGGTTAACTCTTCATATAACCCATTGAATTAAGGTTTTATTTCTTCTTTTGTTTCTACATTTTTCTTGGAGGTTTAATCATGCATTTGTCCTTCTTTGCTTACCTTAAGTGTTTGTCTTGGTTTGATTTATTATTTCGATTTGCCGCATTAGCGCATTGTCATTTATTTATTTCTTGTTCGATCCTAATATACGAACACGTGAGTCATATGCTAATATACGAGCGCAACGTGAGTCATATGAAAAACAAAATAACTTGCAAAGAATAGGAAATAAGAACTCACCCTTACTTTCTCCTTATCTTTTTCCTCGCGTGACTCATTTCCCCCTACTTTCACTTTACTCTTCTCCTTGTGCGGCTCAGTTCCTCTTTCTCTACCTTGAGAATTCATGACCTAAGCAAAATATCATTATTAGGTGATCAAGTTGATCAATTGGTAATCTCTACGGTGCAAACATAATGATTTCCCTAATGTCATGTTTCAAATAAAAAGGGAAACATATTAGGGTTCATGAAATGGAACTTTGACTTCAATCATTCACGATTGTTGGCTGCCCTAACATGGAGGCAAGGGGTTTTTGCCCTAATTTCATACTACACCATTACTCCACCATAATTAACCCTTTTAGAGGAAGCATATAACTAAAATTAGGGTAAATATGACATTTTTCCACCTAGGGTTTTCAAAATTTTGCATGAACATAACAACATAAGCCCTAATAATCTGCTGAAACTTAAGAGCAGAAAGCTTAAGTGAACATAAGATTTTTTTTTGTTGACCAAGAAATTTTAACCCTAACAAACGGAGTTTCCAATCCACACAAAACTCAAGAGGAGTTAAGAGGAAGGGATTACCATGATATAGGAAGAAAAATCACAGAAATCAGAGATTTGGGGTGGCTGGGGCGATCGACGTCATGCGGTTCTTCCACAGTTTCGTCGGGTGTAGCAGGGAAGAATGAAATTTGTGAGCTGTTTTTCTATTTTTCTCATGAGAGGCCGCTCTCTTTAAGTGTCACACATGTTAATAAGCAGCATGAGTCATACCTGAACCGACCCAACCCACAATAACCGGTCAATTCTCACCTTCTCCAGCCGGTCCATACTAAATATATTAGACTTTATCATTATTGTTGTGGTGTACACATTAGCGAAGTCACATCCTGCCTCGTCTGTAACCCGAGCAACTACTGCTACCTTCCGCGCCGCGACTTCCCACGCCACATCCGCCGCTCCAGCTCTACCACTACGGTCGCGCCACGTCACTGCCCTCCCTCCTCCAGTGCTATGGCACCGACCACCCGATCCACTACAGAAACCCCATCGGTGGACTCCAACGAGGCCCTCCTCAGCCATGTCGACGCCCAGGAGTCCCTCGTTGCCTCCCTGCATGCCTCCCTTCTCGCCCTACACGCCAAGTTTGATGCCCTCCAACCATCTTCCGTCAACGGATCCGCGTGTCTGACCACCGGCGCGTCCATCCACAGTGCGGCACCCCTTCCGCACAACAAAGACTTCGCGACCGCATTTCCTCTAGGCCGTCCAACTCTCGCCTTGGACCTTCCCACCTTTGCCGATGTGGAACCGATTGGGTGGATTGCCAAGGCAGAGCAGTACTTTAATCTTCACCATACTCCCGAGCAGGACAAGGTCTCTACCGCTGTCATGGGACTCGACGACTTCGCCCTTCATTAGGCCTGGTGGCTCCGGCAGTCCAACCTGATATCTCTTGGTAGTAGATCAAATAGGAGATGATCTGTCGCTATGACAGTCGTTATTCCGGATCTGCCATCGAACGACTGTGTGGGGTACACCAAACCGGTGCATTTGATGATTACATCAATTAGTTTGTGGCCCTCATCACCCATGTTCCGGGCCTACCACCGGATCATTATCACAACTTCTTCATGTAGGGCCTTTTGCCCCGCATCCGGTCCCGACAGCACTCATCACCCCCGGACAGTTTCCGAGGCACTCGACATGGCCCGCCTCATGGAGGCGGATTTGTATCCTCGACTCCCGCCGGCTCCAGGCGGACCTCCGCCGGGGGCCGACCATGGAGGACCGCTACTCCAGAGCCACAAGCCCCTCAGCCTCCTCCAACCACTCGGTCAGGCCATCCAACCCCTCAGCGATTCTCCACTAGCGAGTTTGACAACCTCCGTCTCAAAGGACTACGTCTCCGCTGCCGTCAGCCATATTCTCCTACCCACGTCTGCAAAGTCAAGGAGTTTTGCGCCATCATCGGCGACTTCTAACCGGAGATTACTTTTGCGGATTTCAAGAACCTCGAGATCACTGAAGACACCCCCGAGGGCGCGGCTGACGCCGCCTTTCAAAGTTTGGAGCTTCCATGTTTTTCGTAGGCAGCATCTCAGGGCACCAAACCATGAAGTTGGCAGGCAAGCTGAGCGACCACCACATTGTCATCATGGTGGACAGCGGGACGAGCCATAATTTCCTCTCCTCTCAACTAGCCCAACATCACCACCTTCCGATGGAGCCTTCACAGGACTTCACGGTCAGTTCGAGCGATGGTCGCCGCCGCACGATCCAGGGCCTTTGTTCGTCCGTCTCACTTTCAGTGGGACCTTACTCGATGACGACGGATTTCTACGTCTTCGGCCTTGACGGGATCGACGCCATACTGAGTAGTGTGGCTCTGCACGTTGGCGATGTGCGGGTCAACTGGGGGACTATGACGATGCGATTCTCCAGGACGGTCGAGAGTGCTGCCTTGTGGGGGATGTCGCACTACATCGCTCCCCCGTCTCCTTCCACACAATTCAGAGGACTTCGGATGTCGATTTTTCAGCATGACTCTAGTCCATCTCGAACGTCGTGTCACTGGCCCGGTCACCACCACCGGCCCTTCACGCCCTCCTATCCAAGTTTGCGGACCTCTTCACTGCACCATCCGCCTTGCCGCCGGCCCAGCCGCACGATCATGACATCCCTCTTCAGCCCGACATGTCGGCAGTCTAGGTCAATCCGTATCGTTATGGGCACATGTAGAAGGACGGGATCGAGAGGCTCGTACGCGACAAGTTGATGGGGGGCCTCATCCGCCCAAGCGCAAGCCCCTTCTCCAGCCCGGTCCTCCTGCTCAGGAAAAAGGATGGCAGCTAACGTTTCTGCGTGGACTATCAAGTGCTCAGCTGATGCAACCTGTGGTGCACCTTGTTATTTTTATTTATTTATCGTACATGTATTTTCTTTTATCGCGCATGTTTTCACGCGTAGTTGGATTATTAATTTTGTATCACGCAATTTTTTTTTGAATCGTTGGTGTGATCGTCCAACGAGACCCTAAATGCATAGGTCCGGTATTTTAGGAGGTAGATTAGCTTAGGGCAAGCTTATAATAATTAACTATTCAAAATTATATATTAATTTCCAAAATCGGATATGAGATTTTAAACTTCGGAAAAAAACTTTTGGTTATTGTACAACCCCGTATTCGCGAAGAGTGGACCCTAAATGAGGCGGGCTTAGTTTTTAAGCTTTTTGGAGATTTTGCACTCTCGGTGGCCAATTTTGGCTCTGGCTTAGAAACATACTAGTAGGGGGAGAAAATATTTCTCCCCCCAAGGCACCCTGGAGAAGCCGGCCCCAGGCCGCCTCAGCCAGGCCCCAAGCCGCCCCAGCCCGGCCCCAAGCTGCCTCAGCAAGGCCCCAGGCCGCCCAAGCCGCTTCAGCCCGGCCCCAGGCCGCCTAAGCCGTCTTGCCAGACCGCAGGTCGCCTAAGCCAGCTCGCCAGACCGCAGGCCGCCCAAACCATTTGGCCAGGCCGCAGGTCGCCCAAGCCAGCTCGCCAGGCCGCAGGTCGCCCAAGCCAGCTCGCCAGGTCGCAGGTCGCCAAAGCCAGCTCGCCAAGTGGGCCAGCTCACCCAGCCAGGCCGCAGCTCGCCTTGCCCCGTCTCGCCAGACCGCCGTCTCGCCAGACCGTCGTCTCGCCAGACCGCCGCCTCGCCCAGGCCCCGTCTCGCCAAGTAGGCCAGCTCGCAGGCCGCCCAGCTCGCAGGCCGCCCAGCTCGCAGGCCGCCCAGCTCGCAGGCCGCCCAGCTCGCAGGCCGCCAGCTCACCCAGCCAGGCCGCAGCTCGTCTTGCCCCGTCTCGCCAGACCGCCGTCTCGCCAGACCGTCGTCTCGCCAGACCGCCGCCTCGCCCAGGCCCCGTCTCGCCAAGTAGGCCAGCTCGCAGGCCGCCCAGCTCGCAGGCCGCCCAGCTCGCAGGCCGCCCAGCTCGCAGGCCGCCAGCTCGCCCAACCTTCTCGCCCCAGGAGGTTAGTCCGGGGAGGGTTCGCCCTCCGCCCCCTAGACCCAAGTGGATCCTGTGGTTTTACCTTCTTGCCCTCGGGGGGAATTCCCCCTTTACCCCCCGGCGTGGCTGTTTTCTATTGGCCCAAGGCTTGTTGGGCGTGAGGGTATCTCGGTCATTTTGGTCCATGTGGTTTTGGAAAACTATAAATAGACCCCCTTGGGTGCCTTTGGAGAGGATCTTTTTTTGGCTTCCTCCTCCCTTAGTTCCTCCTTGGTAGAGTAAAGAGGACTCCTCCAAGGCACCCTAGCTCGAGCATTGGCTAGGGAGGGGAAGTGCTCAGGTAGCCTTCCGGGTGTGAGGTGGGACCTCCGCGCTAGAGCCGAGGGTCTGTTCCTAGTTTCCCAAGTCTTCGGTCCGTGATGTTCCTCCGAGTGTAGTAGGTGTGAGGTCACCCCTCTTTTGGGACCCCGAACTCCACAAGAGACCAGGTTTCTGGTTTCAACATTTTGGTGCGGTGAGCGTGGAGAGTGACCAGCACAGAAGATCTCGGGAGAGAGTCATGACGGGAGGTCAAGGAGGTAGTGATGATCTCGGCGAGCTCCCCACCCCAGGACCCTTTGTGGGGAGGCAAGAGTTCATGGCCTCCATCCAAGGTATCATGGAGATGCTGCGAAGCATTGCTCCTCAGGGTGGCAGCTCCACCCCAACCCCCCAGGAGTTAGCTCCCCCTCTCGACGAGTCGACTCCCAGGGGTCTAGGCGAGATGACCCCAGCGGGGGGAGAAGAAAGTGCACCAGGAAGAAGGCCAGGGAAGGAGAGGATGGGCGACGGGGTCGAGCGAGACCTCACCGGCCGGGAGCTGTTCTCCAGCCCGGCGAGTGTCAACCTTCAAGGCGAGCAGGTCGCGCGAGTAGAGGTGGCGAGACCACCCCTTAGGGGGTCACCCTTCAGCGAGCTGATCATATCAGCTCCCGTTCCCGAGGGGTTCAGAGAGCCAGACATGGCTTACTATACCGGGAAGGATGATCCCGTCCAGCATCTGCAGTGGTTCGAGGACGCCGTCTCCATCAGGCCGATGACAGATGCCTTCAAGTGTCGCCTCTTTGCGATCACGCTGAAGGAGAAGGCAAGGGACTGGTTCCATCAACTCCCTCCGAGGTCGATCTACGGGTTCGAGGACTTGAGCCGAAGCTTCCAGCTCCGCTTCTCCACCTCCAAGAAGCGGAAGAGGAGTCCTGAGTCCATCTTCTTGATAAGGCAGGGGCCCGAGGAGTCGCTGGCCCGCTACGTTGACAGGTTCCAAGAGGAGATCCTGGAGGTCCAGGAGATGCCAGGGTATGCTCTCCAGATGGCCTTCACTGTTGGGCTAAAGGAGGGCTTCTTCAAGATGAGCTTGACCCGGAAGGCCCCCCTTTCCTTCGAGGAGCTGATGGAAAGGGCGGCAGAGGAGATTGCCATGGAGGCAGCCAACCCAGCATTTGTCAAGAGGTTGGAAAAGTTGACGGAGGTGGAGTCAAAGGAGCAGGATGGCTCGAGGCATCAGGAAGGAAGAAGGAGAGAGGAGCAGAGAACTCAGGGGTTCCAGGGACAGGAGGGTCCGGAACCAGGCTGGAGGCAGCAGGGAGGACCTGCCCAAGGTCCAGGAAGAGCTCTCATCCAAGGAGGGGGGAACTATCATGGGGGCCAAGGGAGGTATAACTTCCAGAGGCAATCCCCAAGGCAGCTCTTGCCCCCGCCGCAGCAAGCCTTGGCGATAGGAGGGGGAAGAGATAACAGGAGAGAACGCTCAGCCCGCCGAAAGAGGGGAGAAAGAGCATTGTCGTACTGTGACTTCCACCAGCTGGAGGGGCACGCCACGGCTACCTGCCCCGAGTTCTTGGAAGTGAGGGGGGCGAGAGGCCCTGCCCAGCTGCAGCCGCCGGTGCGGGTGGAAGAGGTTCTACCCAGAGAAGTGGGTGATGATCTATGCGAGGACCGGGTCGACGTGGGAACTCGAGGTGGTATAGGAGTGATCCACGGCGGAGTAGGGGTCGAGGCCACTCGGAAGGCAAGCCTCCATGTCATGTACAGGAGGAGCGTCGCCTCAACCTCCCAGACCCCGCCCCCAGAGGAAAATATCACCTTCTCGGTGAAGGACCTTCCGGATCATGAGGATCCGTTCTGTGATGCGCTGGTCATCCAGACGGCCATCGAAGGCTACACCGTCTCCCGAATCTTGGTTGACAACGGAAGCTCCGTCAACGTCATTTTCAAGTAGGCGTTTGACGAGATGAAGGTAGAGCCAAGGAGGGTGTTGGCCTCGGATGGGCCCCTGTTCGGATTCTCAGGTGAGAGGAAGGAGGTCGAGGGTGGAGTGGGGCTCTAAGTAAAGTTGGGAGGAGTCTCGTGGAACTGCCGGTTCGTCATTGTTGATGCTCCAAGCAGCTACAACGCCATCTTCGGAAGACCCCTCATCAGCGCCTTCCGTTGCGTGCCGTCCTCATTCCATCAATGCCTCAAGTTCAGCTCAGGAGGGATCCAGGTCAGAGTCAAGGGAGACTCCAGGATGGCAAGGCAATGCTACGTCACGGCCGTCAACACCATCTCTTGGTTGGCCAAGGCAGAGGAGATGGAAAAGATCATGGAGAGCCTGAGCAGGATGGAAGTGTCCGGCGAGGAGGAAGCGGATGGCGACCACCGGGCCCAGACCCCCTGAAGAAGCCTCGCCCCGGCAGAGTCCTGTATGTATCTTATCTTGTAATGAGTCTAACCCCCGACTAACTGAGCCGCGGGGATCATGTAACCCATCTATTTTCCCCGTTTGAGGATGTAGGATTTGGTAAGGTTTGATTGTGTAGCTCAAGTCCTTTGCTCCGATGACGATTCCGCCGCCAGGCTCCCACTAGCTGGCTGGGTAGGTTGATCTCTCGTGGTAGCCCAAGTCCTTTGCTCCGATGACGATTCCGCCGCCAGGCTCCCACTAGCTGGCTGGGTAGGTTGATCTCTCGTGGTAGCCCAAGTCCTTTGCTCCGATGACGATTCCGCCGTCAGGCTCCCACTAGCTGGCTGGGTAGGTTGATCTCTCGTGGTAGCCCAAGTCCTTTGCTCCGATGACGATTCCGCCGCCAGGCTCCGACTAGCTGGCTGGGTAGGTTGATCTCTCGTGGTAGCCCAAGTCCTTTGCTCCGATGACGATTCCGCCGCCAGGCTCCCACTAGCTGGCTGGGTAGGTTGATCTCTCGTGGTAGCCCAAGTCCTTTGCTCCGGTGACGATTCCGCCGCCAGGCTCCCACTAGCTGGCTGGGTAGGTTGATCTCTCGTGGTAGCCCAAGTCCTTTGCTCCGATGACGATTCCGCCGCCAGGCTCCCACTAGCTGGCTGGGTAGGTTGATCTCTCGTGGTAGCCCAAGTCCTTTGCTCCAATGACGATTCCGCCGCCAGGCTCCCACTAGCTGGCTGGGTAGTTTGATCTCTCGTGGTAGCCCAAGTCCTTTGCTCCGATGACGATTCCGCCGTCAGGCTCCCACTAGCTGGCTGGGTAGGTTGATCTCTCGTGGTAGCCCAAGTCTTTTGCTCCGATGACGATTCCGCCGCCAGGCTCCCACTAGCTGGCTGGGTATGTTGATCTCTCGTGGTAGCCCAAGTCCTTTGCTCTGATGACGATTCCGCCGCCAGGCTCCCACTAGCTGGCTGGGTAGGTTGATATCTCGTGGTAGCCCAAGTCCTTTGCTCCGATGACGATTCCGCCGCCAGGCTCCCACTAGCTGGCTGAGTAGGTTGATCTCTCGTGGTAGCCCAAGTCCTTTGCTCCGATGACGATTCCGCCGCCAGGCTCTCACTAGTTGGCTGGGTAGGTTGATCTCTCGTGGTAGCCCAAGTCCTTTGCTCTGATGACGATTCCGCCGCCAGGCTCCCACTAGCTGGCTGGGTAGGTTGATCTCTCGTGGTAGCCCAAGTCTTTTGCTCCGATGACGATTCCGCCGCCAGGCTCCCACTAGCTGGCTGGGTATGTTGATCTCTCGTGGTAGCCCAAGTCCCTTACCTCGAGGCCGTCTCGTCACCCAGGCTCCCATTAGCTGGCTTGACAGGTTGACCCCTCCGGGAGGCTAAGTGTTTTCACCCTGAGGCCGTCTCGTCACCCAGGCTCCCATTAGCTGGCATGACAGGTTGACCCCTCCGGGAGGCCAAGTGTTTTCACCCCGAGGCCGTCTCGTCACCCAGGCTCCCGTTAGCTGGCATGACAGGTTGACCCCTCCGGGAGGCTAAGTGTTTTCACCCAGAGGAGGTCTCGCCACCCAGGCTCCCATAGCTGGCATGGCAAGTTGACCCCGAGGGGAAGTTACACTCCGCGAATACGTTGAGTTGGATGTTTCTTCCCGAGCTTGTGCCAACCTCGAAAAGAGCGGGGATTGTGTACAACCCCGTATTCGCGAAGAGTGGACCCTAAATGAGGCGGGCTTAGTTTTTAAGCTTTTTGGAGATTTTGCACTCTCGGTGGCCAATTTTGGCTCTGGCTTGGAAACATACTAGTAGGGGGAGAAAATATTTCTCCCCCAAGGCACCCTGGAGAAGCCGGCCCCAGGCCGCCTCAGCCCGGCCCCAAGCCGCCCCAGCCCGGCCCCAAGCTGCCTCAGCCCGGCCCCAGGCCGCCCAAGCCGCTTCAGCCCGGCCCCAGGCCGCCTAAGCCGTCTTGCCAGACCGCAGGTCGCCCAAGCCAGCTCGCCAGACCGCAGGCCGCCCAAACCATTTGGCCAGGCCGCAGGTCGCCAAAGCCAGCTCGCCAGGCCGCAGGTCGCCCAAGCCAGCTCGCCAGGCCGCAGGTCGCCAAAGCCAGCTCGCCAAGTGGGCCAGCTCACCCAGCCAGGCCGCATCTCGCCTTGCCCCGTCTCGCCAGACCGCCGTCTCGCCAGACCGTCGTCTCGCCAGACCGCCGCCTCGCCCAGGCCCCGTCTCGCCAAGTAGGCCAGCTCGCAGGCCGCCCAGCTCGCAGGCCGCCCAGCTCGCAGGCCGCCCAGCTCACCCAGCCAGGCCGCAGCTCGCCTTGCCCCGTCTCGCCAGACCGCTGTCTCGCCAGACCGTCGTCTCGCCAGACCGTCGCCTCGCCCAGGCCCCGTCTCGCCAAGTAGGCCAGCTCGCAGGCCGCCCAGCTCGCAGGCCGCCCAGCTCGCAGGCCGCCAGCTCGCCCAACCTTCTCGCCCCAGGAGGCTAGTCCGGGGAGGGTTCGCCCTCCGCCCCCTAGACCCAAGTGGATCCTGTGGTTTTACCTTCTTGCCCTCGGGGGGAATTCCCCCTTTACCCCCCGGCGTGGCTGTTTTCTATTGGCCCAAGGCTTGTTGGGCGTGAGGGTATCTCGGTCATTTTGGTCCATGTGGTTTTGGAAAACTATAAATAGACCCCCTTGGGTGCCTTTGGAGAGGATCTTTTTTTGGCTTCCTCCTCCCTTAGTTCCTCCTTGGTAGAGTAAAGAGGATTCCTCCAAGGCACCCTAGCTCGAGCATTGGCTAGGGAGGGGAAGTGCTCAGGTAGCCTTCCAGGTGTGAGGTGGGACCTCCGCGCTAGAGCCGAGGGTCTGTTCCTAGTTTCCCAAGTCTTCGGTCCGTGACGTTCCTCCGAGTGTAGTAGGTGTGAGGTCACCCCTCTTCTGGGACCCCAAACTCCACGAGAGACCAGGTTTCTGGTTTCAACAGTTATGCCCCCTCATTTCATCAAAATCTGCCTATTGCCATGTATGTCAATAGTCATTAAAAACCCTAATCCCTCCTATAAAATACCCACCCACCCCCCTTCATTCCTCCTGGCAGCTGGAAAAAGAACGAAACAGACTGCATATGCGTGCCCTGTTTCGTTCCCTTCAGCGACGCCTTCCTCTACCCGACGCCACCAATCCCTCGCTCGACGCCAGCGCCGGAGCCTCTCCTGGGTGTCTGCGACTTCCCCTACGGCTTCCATCGATGACTCCGACGGAATCGTGATCAGCCCTCTCCGTCCAGCATCACAACCCACTTGTAAAGCTTCGTTGTCGCCCATGTCGGCGCCGGAGCTTCTCTAGTGCTTCGACGACACCACCAGCACCTCCCTCCAACCGAACCAGCCAATCTCCGACAATCTTCCTTCTTCCGTTGGTTGAGTCCTTTGTTACAGAAGGCGCAGTTTCCTCCTCCGGCGTTTTCCTTTCCTCCAGCCGGCCCTCCCTTGTTTCAGTGCTTGCTACAGCCGCAAGAGTTCTGGCCTGCTCCCAGTGATTCTTCAACGGCAGTCACCACTATTTCCGGCGATCTAAAGCATTTTCCTTCAGCCTACCCGATCACTTGCAGGGCTGCCACCTCTGGTATACTTCTCCATCTCCACGTTCCCAAGCTTTAGTAAATCCCATGCCTAAAATTGTAAATGAATAGGAAGTTATTAGAGCTTGCCCTAGTTAATTTCATCTCTTGATTATCGTTTGTTTCAACACGTGAATTCCACAAGTTAATTTCATTGCCTGTGGAATTGTGATTTGCAACGCTAATTCATTGTGGGGTAGCCTTGCGTTCGCGAGCGACGTCTTGGTCGTTTATTTCGTTAGAAGATAGCCCGTGAATTCCCCTCGCGCCAAATTATTTTAAAAGTTCTCAATTTTATATTTCAAAACTACAGCCCTAGGTTTTGGATCACATCAGTTTGGTGTGGCTGCTGAGATATCTCACTCCTATTGTGGGGTAGCCGAGCGTCGGTCGTTTTCGAATTTTAAGTTTAAGGTTTTCCAGTTTATCCATGGAATCAAGAATGGAACACCTAGAGGAAAATTTAGGAGATATAGGTAAACGAATGGAAGACATTATGGCCGTCGTCACTACACTTGCTCTCTCAATGAGAGACTCAAACTAAATCATGTTAGGGTTGCGTACTACGGTTAATAATTTGGAAGCACGATATCACTTAGGGGGTCCTGCTGCACAACCCCCTACTCCTGCACGACCTCCTACACCTCCACCACCAGAACCCCAACTAGCACATCAAGATAATAGGAATCCCCCTAGGTGGGATGCCGGTATTAAACTAGATGTTGGGGATTTTGAGAGCACACTAGAGCCTGAGGTGTGTCTTGATTGGTGCGAACGACTTGAATGATTCCTCAGCGGGAAGCGCACATCTGCCCACCAACAGGTGGAGTATGCTACCCTGAAGCTGAAGGGCCCCGCACACACATGGTGGGGGCAAGTCGAGCGGATGCGATACACTATAGGACAACCACCTATCACCACCTTGGTTGAGTTCAAAGCTCAACTCAAGAGCAGGTACGTCCCCGCAGATTTCATGAAAACCTTGTATCGTAGGTATCATGACCTACGACAAGACAAGCAAACTATCGACGAGTACACGAATGAGTTCTTAGTTCTCTAGTCACGCTTAGATTTGGATGAGGAAGACCACATGGTTGTGGCCTGTTATCTGAATGAGCTACGGTACGCTATACGAGATCAGTTAGAGCTTCATGATTTTCGGGACCTTGGAGAGATCTCCAGCCGAGCACGTCGAGTGGACACCCTCCAGAAGAGGACATCTAGTCGGAGGTCTACTGATGGACTTAGGTCTACTGATAGACCCACTTAGAGCACCACCACTACTACACTCACATCTACTACTACTACTGATTCCCCACCTCTTGCTATTACCGGAGCACCGACTCTTCACCCTGGTCTGTCCCGGGTTAAGGAGCCCATGGGAGCCTGACCCCACACTGGAGTGTTTTGATGCTTCAAGTGTATGGAGCCCGGACACAAATCTTCTGAGTGCCCGCGACGCCAGTTCGTTGCAGTGATTGATTCAACCACCGGGGGTGAACCCGAGTATGGGGTCTTCCTTAGTGACCCCTAGCCTTAGCCCCTGCCCGAGGCTGATAGTGTCATCGAGGTCGAGGACGAGCAAGCAGAGCACCTAGTTTGTGCTCTTCACTTTAGTTTGATTACCTCTGGCGTCTCACTGAGCATGATCCTCGAAGAAAGGAAATTTTTCGCACTACTGCCAGCATTCAGGAGCATTTTTGTCTCATTATTATTGATAGCGGAAGTATGGAAAACTACGCGTCTCAGCGTATGGTGGAGAAGTTAGGACTTGTGACGGGCCCCTTAAAGCAGTCGTACCACTTAGTCGGGGTTAGTAGTCCTTTGACTATCCCCATTACTCATTGTTGTCAGGTCAAGTTCTCTATCAGAGATGTCTATCGAGATTCGGTACTATGCGACATCGCCCCCATCGATGTTTGCCACATACTTCTACGACGACCATGACAATATGACAGACATGTCCTGCATGATGGTGTGAGGAACTTCCATTCTTTTGATCATCATGGGCGCAAGATTATTCTTCTTCACCAGAAGAATGGTCTTGTTCCTAGAGCACTTGGGAGGACCTCACAAGCCTCTACTTCGTCGTCCTTAGTCTCCACTACACCACACCTATTTAGTGATACGCTTCGGCCTGGGCCCTTGCTCCAGGAAGTGGTGTCTGATTCCCGAGAGTCATCTTGGGTGCTCTGGAAGCACCACCTTTTATTGACTTTGTATTTGACGAGCACGCGTTTAGTCCGCAACGTTTGTCTTTGGTGGCAGTCGAGCACATTGAGGCACCTCACCTCGATCGTTTGATGTTTGAGATTTTTAGGTCGAGTCGTACGAAGAGAGTTGAGATGACCCGTAGATTTTATACTCCCCATCGGGACACCCGTTTCCATGGATTTTTGTGGAAGATCTTGATGGAAATATTTGGGATCTCTTTAAAATTTTGTGACTCGAGTGGGATTTCATTGGGTGAAATCAAAGCGATGGACGATCCGGGTCTAGCGGACGATCGTGAGTGTCTACCAAGCAAGAGTATGTTGTGTCATGAATTACTGGTTTCACGGCTTGCTTTCATTTGTTTCACGTTTTCCCTCCCACCACTTGTTTGTTACAGACACCGCCTTTGTCATTATCTGCAAGCTTTAATAATTACTATTTCTTTAAATGTTTTGCATGAAATTTGGCTAATGGATTGCGAGTTTTTGGGGATGAGAGGTTACTTCCAGGTATTCGGTCGCAGCCACGGCACCAGCAGGACACCTATGCAGCTTCTCTCTGACCACCTCCTAGGACCTGATAGAGATTGGTTGCATTGCATTCTCGACGGGGTCGAGCTCTTTCAACTCCGGGGGAATTGACGAAACCTGTGGTGCACCTTGTTATTTTTATTTATTTATCGTACATGTATTTTCTTTTACCGCGCATGTCTTCGCGCGTAGTTGTATTGTTAATTTTGTATCGCTCATGCTTTCGCGCAATTTTTGTTTGGCTCGTTGGTGTGACCGGCCAACGAGACCCTAAATGCATAGGTCTAGTATTTTATAAGGTAAATTAGCTTAGGGCAAGCTTATAATAATTAACTATTCAAAATTATATATTAATTTCCAAAATCGGATATGAGATTTTTAACTGGGAAAATACTTTTGGTTATGCCCCCTCATTTCATCAAAATCAGCCAATTGCCATGTCTGCCAATAGCCATTAAAAACCCTAATCCCTCCTATAAAATACCCCCCCCCCCACTTTCATTCCTCCAGGCAGCTGGAAAAAGAACGAAACAGACTACATATATGTGCCCTGTTTCGTTCCCTTCAGCGCCACCTTCCTCTACCCGACGCCACCAATCCCTCGCTCGACGCCAGCGTCGGAGCCTCTCCTGGGTGCCGGCGACTTCCCCTACAGCTTCCATCGACGACTCCGACGGAATCGCGATCAGTCCTCTCAGTCCAGCTTCGCAGCCCACTTGTAAAGCTTCGTCTGCCGCCCGTGTTGGCGCCGGAGCTTCTCTAGTGCTTCAACGGCACCACCAGCACCTCCCTCCAACCGAACCAGCCAATCCCCGACAATCTTCCTTCTTCCGTTGGCCGAGTCCTTTGTTCCAGAAGACGCAGTTTCGTCCTCCGGCGTTTTCCTTGCTTCCAACCGGCCCTCCCCTGTTCCAGTGCTTGCTACACCCGCAAAAGTTCCGGCCTGCTCCCAGTGATTCTTCAACGGCAGTCACCACTATTTCCGGCGATCTACATCATTTTCCTTCAGCCTACCCGATTACTTGCAGGGCTGCCACCTCTGGTATACTTCCCCATATCCAAGCTCCCAAGCTTTAGTAAATCTCATGCCTAAAATTGTAAACAAATAGGAAGTTATTAGAGCTTGCCCGAGTCAATTTCATCTGTTGATTATCGTTTGTTTCAACACGTGAATGCCACAAGTTAATTTCAGGGCCTGTGGAATTGTGATTTGCAACGCTAATACGTTGTGTGGTGGTCTTGCGTTCGCGAGCAACGTCTTGGTAGTTTATTTCATTAGAAGATAACCCGCGAATTCCCCTCACACCAAATTATTTTAAAAGGTCTCAATTTTATATTTCAAAACTACAGCCCTAGGTTTCGGATCACATCATCAACAAAGTCACCGTCCTAGACAAGTACTTGATCCCGGTGATTCGGAAGGTTTTGGATGAGCTCCACAGCATGACCGTCTTCACCAAGCTGGACCTCCGTGCAGGCTACCACCAAATTCGCGTCCGGTCAGCCGACGTCGCCAAGATAACCTTCAATACTCATGATGGCCACAGAGTTCCTGGTTATGCCTATGGCCCGACCAACGCGCTGGCCACCTTTCAAGTCACGATGAACGACACTTTTCGCCCGGTACTTTGTCAGCACGTACTTATTTTTTTTATGACATCTTGGTCTACAGTTCTTCTTGCAGGAGCATCTTCGGCATGTCCGTCAGACTTTGGCCACTCTACGACACCACCACCTTAAGCTCCACCAAACAAAGTGCTCCTTTGGGGTTCCGGAGGTGTGCTACCTGGGACACACCATTTCCGTTGCGTGGGTCGCGATGGATAGCAACAAGATCGAGGCAGTCCTCCGGTGGCCAACACCATCATCTCTCTGCGATGCCGCGGGTTCCTAAGACTGGCAGGGTACTACCGTCGGTTCATCCAGGGGCACGACACTCGACCACTCACCCAGCTCCTGAAGAAGTCTGTTGAGGGTCCCTTCGAGTGGTCGACGGCGGCCCCCGCCACTTTTGATGCTCTTCAGTAGGCCTTGGTTCGTGCCCCGGTGTTAGCCATGTCGGATTTCTCCCAGCCATTCCTCGTCGAGTGCGACGCGGCGGACATCGACGTGGGAGACGCACTTATGCAGGTCGGTCGTCATGTGCCCTATTTTAGATGCGCTTTCTCTGACACTCTCTACAGCCGCTCTGCTTACGAGAACGGGTTCATGGGCCTCGTCCTCGCAGTTCAGCATTGGCACCCCTACCTCCTGGGCCGATGGTTCGTGGTCCACACTTATCGCCATAGCCTTTGCTATCTCCTATAACAGAAGATTGAAACGCCAGCTCAAAAGCTGTGGGTGGCCAAGCTCCTAGGCTATGACTTCAGCACCGAGTACCGATCAGGAAAAGTGAATCGCGCTGTCGACGCTCTCTCTCGCAACCCCATACTAGCGACTATCTCTCGTCCGGTCTGGGAGGATGTGGATGCCCTTCGACGGGAAGTCAAAGCCGACCCGACCCTCAACGGGATTCAGACAGCACTCCTCACGGACGCGACCGCCCGATCACCTTACTCCTTGGTCGACGGCCGCCTACTCTTCAAGGGCATCCTCGTACTCACCCCTCCTCCCCGAGCATCCCTCTGTTGTTGGCCGAGTTTCATGCTTCCCCGACGGAGGGACACACGGGTGCCTACCGGACGTATCGTCAGCTGGCAGCCTCCCTCTACTGGCCTCACATGTTCCGCCAGGTCAAAGCATTTGTGGCCGCCTTCCTCATCAGCCAGAAGGCCAAATACGAGGCCATTTTTTCGGGTGGTCTACTTCACCTCCTGATTCCCGACCGCGTTTGGGACAACGTCGTCATGGACTTCATCACGCGAATGCCCTGCTCACGGGGACACGACTGCATCCTGGTCGTGGTGGACCGACTCTCAAAGTATGCTCATTTCAGTCCCCTTCGTCATCCATACACTGCAGTCACAGTCGCAGACAGCTTCATCCAGGGGATCATGCGCCTCCACGAATTTCCTCGGACGATCGTGAGCGACCGAGACCTGCTCTTCTTGAGTACCTTTTGGACTACACTGTTCCGCTTACAGGGCATCTTTGCATGAGCACGACGTACCTCCCACAGACCGATGGCGAATCGGAGGTCCTCAACCGGTGTCTGGAGACGTACCTCCGCTGCTTTGTGGGGGAGCAGCCACGTAGTTGGGTCAAGTGGCTCGGGTGGGCCGAATACTCTTACAATACAACCAACCACCAGGCGGCCAACGCTACCCTGTTTGAGGCCGTTTATGGCCGTCCTCCACCATTTATTGTCCGCCACCTTCCAGGGAAATGCCAGGTGGAGAGCCTGGCCACCACTCTTCGCAACAGGGACACTATTTTGGATCATCTGAAGCACCACCTACGAAACGTGAGCTTCGCCAACAGGAAACGTCGGGACCTCTCCTTCGAGGTGGGAGAGAAGGTTTTCATTAAGCTCCATCCCTACCGTCAGCTTTTGGTGGCCCGCCGACCATGCCCGAAATTGGCGCCTCGATTCTTCGGGCCTTTCGAGATCCTCCCCCACATAGGGGAGGTCACTTATCGCCTTCACCACCCAACTGGGAGCCGCATCCATCCGGTCTTCCATGTCTCGCAGTTAAGACGCGTGGTGGGCGAGCACACCACCGCGGATCACTTCCCGACCAACCTCGACCTCGTAGGGGAGGCGCCCTGCTACCCCGCCTCGATCCTTGATCGTAGATGCCGCGCCCCGGGGAGCCATACATCGGAGGAGGTTCTTGTGCCTTGGGCCGGCCTCCCCGACTCGGACGCGACTTGGTTTCCCCAGAATGATTTTCGCCGCCAGTTTGCCGACTACTTCCTAGAGGACAAGGCACATTTTCCAGACGGTGGCATTGTTACGGAGCTACACGACGCCGAGCTCTCATGACGAGTTTACACGCGCCGGACGCGTTTAAAAGGCGGCCCCACCGAGCCCACGAAAGAGATTGCGCCTTAACTGTTATATTTATTATTTAATTTCAGTATTTACGTTTACTTTCAGCATGTATGTTTGGCGGATTCTTTGCGCCTCTTTTCGCACCCCCACTACTATAAGGGATAGTGCTTGTTGTGTTTGAGAACATTCCGGATGAATGTTGTGTTTCCTCTTTCTCCTAAACCTAATTCTCTCTCTCTCTCTCTCTCTCTCTTCCTCTTTTTCTTCTTTTCCCCTACCGCCGCTCACTTCCGCCGCATCCCCAAAGTTGGTACCCTAGAGAGTATTTGGCGCACACAAATCATGAAGAGAGCATTCTGCAAAAAACACAAGACCATGCTCTGTTGGGAAGTACTAGTGTGTGAGTACCGATGTGTTTGTTAAAGTAGTCTTTTTGCTTTGTAGCAGAAACGGACTAAAATGACATATTTCTGTGTTAGGGATCTAAATGTGAGGCCAATGAGGCGTAACCACATATAAAACTATGGTAGTGGCTGACAATGGTGAAAAAGGTGGAGAAATATCAGACAATAGAGGAGTGCGATCATTCTATAATAAACAAAATTTTGTATATATCGGCATTGGACGCTATAAATGAGTGAACTGACCAAGGTAGTCAATTGATTCCTTACCTAAGGAGCATTCAAAGATTTTTAAAAGGAGCACTCATGGATAATATGTAAGACCTGACATATGTGATGACTATGAAGGTGCATTCCTTGTTATAAATGACACAAAAAATATATCATGATGTATTGTGGAAGAGAGGTTATGAATATTCAATGCATGGCAGTTTGGAAGGTGGAAGATATGTTGGGGAGGCTGAAAGACATAATAAGAATTTGCAGAGGCCTTCATATGCCTGATAAGTTGTGGTAGGAACATCTAGCTCATAGAATGTATTTGATGAAAACCAAATCAACAATTGAGCCAGGAGAAGAATAAGAAGCCACAAAATTTGCTGAACATCTCATCCACTATGGAAATTGGAAAGCAATATTTAATGATAATAGAATTTAGGGCTCATTAATCCATGAAAAATGCCAAAAGCAATCATTCACGTTGTTAAAATCATGAGTTGGACGAGATTGCATTGTGACAAATAGCGCTGTCCTCCAAAGTATAAGCAATTTCTTGATCACCTTTTTTTTTAAAATGAAGGTAGCAGTATGGCTATTCATTAATGAGGGGTATGGTGAGCACGTTATTGAATGATGGAAAGGTGTATTTGTCATAAAAGAACAACAGCAAGGGCAACTGCACGGCACGACGGGATCGTCGACAAGAACAACAGGAACGAAGAAGTCGTCGACTGGAACGGGAGAAGCGAGGGCTAGGCTGGATCGTCGACAAGAGCCACAGTCGGGCATGACGGAGGAGACCAGATCTGCGCCGGGATTGAGAACAGCCAGCGGATTCGACGAAGGAAAGCTCAACGGGCAGGAGAAGAGCAACGACACGACGGGATCTTCAAGTCATCCACTCGGTGTCACAGGAGCACAATTGCTACAGCATCAAGGAAGCGGGATGGACGCAGGCAAAAGATGAGCGGAGCCAGCGGAAGAAGGATAGTCGATGAGAGGACCGCGACAGCAGACGACGATGATGATAGCACCAACGGCAGAACACGATGCCGTCAAAGAGATCAAAAGCTAACGAGGAGAACGACAATGACGGAAGCAGCAGCCATCGGCATCGATGGAAGTAGTAGTCGTCAGCGTCAACGGGATCGAGCGCAGCAGTAGGAAGGCACGACGTCAATAGGGCTGAGAACCGGAAGCAGTAGAAAAAAAGGCGGAAACCCGAGATCGGGCATAGAAAAAAAAAGCGGAAGCAGCAGCGGGTAGCGAATCGACCAACGAGAATAGATTTTTTGAGTTTCAGATCATTTAATCTCTGATACCATGTTGGAAGAGCAAAGAGAGAATAGAAACGTTGATTCATTCATCCAAACAAGGGCTTTAAAAAGGACTACAACATGGCTCAAAGACACTGATAGTCGGTGTGGGACTAAACACAAATACACCTAAAGACTCTAATATCCCTACATTGACCTGATAATTCCAACAAGTTGTATCTAGGTCGTGATCCTCATTGAAAAGTAAAGACTCGGTTGACAAATGTGGGTGTGGGAGAATGTTCGGCGGCACATATGTATATCATTTGGTGATAACCCGAGGATAGGGTTGTTATAGTATGTGTAACAAGGAGGTGATCCGGTAAGTTTAGAAAAACAGATTGATGATCGATAAATTACAATGGACCAAAGAGGGACTCCATTGCGAAAAAGAATTTGCCCTAGGATGTAAATAAAATAAAAAATTGTTATGCCCATTAAAATCAAGTAAAGGATGACTTAGATATGATGCATAGATGTTAATAAGTGATGATGATTGATACTGTTACGATCACAGATAAATTTCAGGAGGAATCCGGCAAGAGAAGGGGCTGGCGATGGTGAGCGAGAAGAAGAGAGCAAGAATAAGGCTTCATTTGGTTTGGCGGTGGCGGGTTGATCTGACGGGTAAAAACGGAGTGTTCGAATCGGAGGGGGGAGGTGGCTGCTCCAAACGGAGCTTTTTGGGGTGTTTCTCAAGGCGGGCGAGTGGAAATGGAGCAAACGCCGCCGGAGGTTCATTTGTTTACCCTTTTTCCGGCGACATTTGGCCAAAACAGAGCAGCGAAACGCCCAAACAAATAGAGCCTAAGAGAGTAACTTAGGGAGCAACCCTAAAATCTTTCATATATCCATCATACCATCACACATAAACCCTCCCCCTTATATAGATGAGGGAGGGCAACCAAACAAGGAAATACAAAAATCAATCAAACAAGGAAATTCAAAATACTTACTTAATTGATTAATATTAATTAATATTCATTTGTGCGCTCCATGGTGGCTTCCATAAGAGTGCTTCATAAATTATGACGAGGGGGTCCACTTGAGTGAATGCCCACACGACCACGGCGACTTCCACATGTGCGCTCCATAAATTATGACGAGGGGTGTCCACTTGAGCGAATGCGCCCACGACCACGACCACTTCCATATGTGTGCTCCATAAATTAAGACAAAGGGGGTCTAACTGAGTGAATGTGGCCACGACACGTGGACCCATAACACTTCCATCCGTCCTTCAAAACGAGCTTTCCCTCAAGCTCGTGTACCAAGCGTGTGGCCGGATCATCTGGTACCATAACCTCCCGCCAGAACAAGGTCAGGTAGCGCGTAGCAGTGGCGATGGTGTTGGCAAGCAGCGACGACGGTGTTGGCGAGTCGTGGCGGTGCCATCGGAAAGACGTACGACGGAAGTAATGTCTTCCGCAAGGTCGGTGGAGTGGTGGTGAGCAGCAGTCATAAGGATGTCGGAGATGCGACGACCGACAACAGGAATGGATCCATCGGGAACAGTGGGGCACGGGACGACAGAAGAGCCGACGAGGCGATCGGCGGAAGCAACAGAGGGACAACCACCGTGGAGAGAGGTGGTACCTCAGCGGACGGTGTGCCTTTGACGGGAGGATCGACTGCTGGGCGGAGGGGCGGGTTAGTGTCGTAGAGGAATGTTGGGGCCGGCATGGCAGGATAACTCTCGCATGGTGCACGAGGCAGCCGTGTAGGAGCCGACTTACGGCGGGGAACCTCGTGAGAGGTTGTGGAAGCCCATCCGTTGAACAAACGATCGACTTTGGCATGGAGGGAGAGGAGGGAGGCGTGCATGGAGGCGACGAGTTGCTCTTGAGGATCAACGCGGCGGCTCAAGGCGTCGACGACGGCACTGGAAGGATGGTCGTTGGTGGAGCGGGTGTTGGGAGCCATGGGCTGGAGACGACGAACGGCGCCTGAAGGGTGGCTCTAGCTGAGATCGGCAACAACAGAGGACCCGCGGTCTTCCTACGACAGATCCGACGGAGAGGAGCGGATCAACGACGGTCCTGCGATAGATCGGCAGAAAGGAGGAGGATCGGCGGCTTCCGCGACTGATCGGGTGCGGAAAGAGAGGGCGCGGGTCGCGTATGCCGACGGAGGCAGCCCTGAAGCGACGGATCGGCGATGGTGGCACGCGGATGTCAGAAGATGGGTCGGCACGGCACGGGAGCAGATTAAGCGGAGTAGCAGCCTCTGCGGTAGGAGGCGAGGCGGAGCCGTCAGCTGGAGGAACGTCGATGGACAACGAAACTGGACGACGACGCGATGTAGGGAATAGGAGGGCGAAGCGATGCGGGATGGCGCGATGTAGGGCTCGAAATCGTGAACCCTGCAACCCGCGATGCAGATGGAGGACGTATGTGAGATGCGATTTTGCGAACAGGCGTGCAAGAAGGTATTTGACGGTCGACGGCTATCAAGTGGGTGGCACGGCAGGTCGGACCCCTTGTTACAATTACAGATAAATTTCAGGAGAATCCAGCAAGAGAAGGGGCCAACGGTGGTGAGCGAGAAGAAGAGAGGAAGAATAAGAGAGGACCTTAGGGAGCAACCCTAAAATCTTTCATATATTCATCATACCATCAAACATAAACCCCTCCCCTCATACTGATGAGGGAAGGCAACCAAACAAGGAAATACAAAAAGCAATCAAACAAGGAAATACAAAATACTTACTTAATTGATTAATATTAATTAATATTCATATGAGCGCTCCATAGTGGCTTCCATATGCGTGCTCCATAAATTATGACGAGGGGGGTCCACTTGAGTGAATGTGACCACTACCACAGCGACTTCCATATGTGCGCTCCATAAATTATGACGAGAGGGTCGACTTGAGTGAATGTGCCCGCGACACTTGGACCCGTAACGGATACCCAACAAATTAATATGGCTTTGCAAATCCAACAAAAGGGATCAACGTCGTTGAAGTAAGAGAAGTAGAGTTTAAGTGCGGTAGGTAGTGTATGTGGTTGCAGTGGGAGTGTCAAAGTCCTTGGAAGTGCGGACACTGAGCAAAGATAGTGGACAAGACCTTGAATAGCTGATAGCATAGGGTTAACGACAAGGCTGAGTTTGTTAGAACTGGTAGAGATGAGGATGATGTTGTCGGACGGTAGAGAGTGTACTGCTTCATATAGGGTGCAAAAGAGTGTACCTGTCAACTACCATCAAATTGGAATTATGTAAATAAATTTTCTTTGAGGTACAACAGTTGTGACAGAAGAGGCGACAAAAAGAAATAGACTAAGAGTTTAGAAGAATGATTTATTGCATAAGTTATGAGACAATAATCAATTTTTCCTTTATAGTATGGTTTTAGCTACACAAGCTATCTTCATTGGAATCCCATAATCACCAGCCTTTAGGCTTGGTGATTATGGGATCCCATAAATTTTCTGAGGTACAACGGTTGTGACAGAAGAGGCGACAAAAAGAAATAGACTAAGAGTTTAGAAGAATGATTTATTGCATAAGTTATGAGACAATAATCATTTTTTCCTTTATAGTATTGTTTTAGCTACCCACGTTATCGTCATTGGAATCCCATAATCACCAGCCATTAGGCTTGGTAAATCTTTAAGAAAAAATCATAATTAGTAAACAAAATCGAATATCCAACACATTGCATTTAGTTATATTCTATATTTGCTAATTTGATGCAGCACACATAAGAGAATAAAGAAAATTACAATGTTGCTCCTCGGGTATTAAAAATAATGATCTCCGTCAACTGTTTTAGATTCATGAACCATGTGTTTTAAATATTTCACATATATTGTCAGGGTTTTTTTATTAACACGAGTTCAACTACCAAATATAAACATAAAAGAATGGACAAAACATTCTCTATAAATGATTTTCTAGAGTAAAATGTGGGGAGGAACGAAAAACAGGAACATTGGGTAGAAAAAAAAACAGTTGCAATCTTGATTGACCGTTACTGGCTATAGATTCTTGTCAACAAAGGTACATGCACCCCTTAAAAAGGCTCTCTCTAATTTTCTACCACCTGAAAGCTGGTACAATTTTGAAAACACAATCTGCATTATTATAATAATAGAAATGACTAATGTGTACAAGTTACATTTTTGATTAAGCTGCAAAACATTAAGTCCAGAGTAAACAATAAAATCTCATAAAACGGAGGAAAAAATTCGAAGGAACGATGCTTAAATGAGAAATTAATTAGATATTGATTTATTACCACCTGGAAAAAGGAGACTAGGAAAGATATTAAGGATCTGAAGATATATAAACAAAATGTCGTGAGTTAGAGAATTACATGTAATATAAATCTCTACCCATCGAACCATAGCATCTAACTGAACGTGCAACGAGAATTGGTGAGCTCGCAATATTCTGCCCTGTCTCATTGGGGCTAGATCCCGTCTCATTGCCCTTGTTTAATATCAGCTTCTCCTTTCTCAGTGCATCTTCTTGTTCAAGCTTTTCTATCTGCAACAACATAATGACAAGAAAATCTAAAAAAACAAAATAAAAGAATTGCACAATCCTAGTGAAGGTTTCTTTCAACAAAGTAATATTATTTTAACGCTATTTGTCCAAGTGATTGATTTGCAGCCCAGAGTATGGACTTTCGCTGTTTTTATTCCACTATAAATCCTTAGGTACCGTTTGGTTAAGGGATTAGAGGTGGAATAAGGCCCGAAATTAGCTCTTATTCTACATCCAAACAGTGCCTTTGTTCATTATGTTTTATATCAATCATAGATTTGTTATTATAGTATAAAATCATGGCATAGATATGCTGAAAGTACTTTGTTTGTGTATCACAAAATAAAAAAGAAGGAAACACAACACCTTTTGCCTACCCTTGCACAGATATGTTGAAAGTATAAAATCATGGCATAGATATGTTGAAAGTACTTTGTTTGTGTATCACAAAATTAAAAAAGAAGGAAACACAACACCTTTCGCCTACCCTTGCACAAGCTTTCTGCTCTACCCACCCAACACAATACAGGTCGGTGTGAGTTTCAATAGATAACCCAACAGCCTCGACCATCTGTCAACTAATTGGAAGTACCTTGTTATTATAGTATAAAATCATGGCATAGATATGTTGAAAGTACTTCGTTTGTGTATCACAAAATAAAAAGAAGGAAGCACAACACCTTTCGCCTACCCTTGCACAAGCTTTCTGCTCGACACACCCAACACAATACAGGTCGGTGTGAGTTTCAATAGATAACCCAACAACCTCGACCATCTGCCAACTAATTGCGTTCAATTGACGTCATTGTTAATTACAGCCTTGAACTTTTAGCCATTCATTATGCATCGTGTTCAAAAAGCTTGTTCTGCTACAAAAAAGCTATTGATAGTGGGGGGCAACATAATCAATGACATCACTCCCACGGTTATGTTTTCTTCCTTAGAAACTTCTACTTACATCACCACCATATCCCTTAGAAAGGTTTTCTCAAAAGCGTTAGTTTGATTTTCTAAGTTATCATCAAACTGATTATCGTGGAATTAGAAATCACTTTTCTCGCGACCTTTGTGCCTTCCACATTCGTTGCATTTCTGTTGACCTAGTTTTGTTGTTCTATCACCATTTCAATCTCATTTTAGTCCATCACGGGGAAAACATTCACTTCCCCTTCACTTAAATTAAAAGAGTTTAGTTGAGACCATAGTGGTTAACGTTCCTATGTTGATTCCTGACCTCTTGGGAAGTAGAGGGTGAAGGTTGCAGTGAGACCATTTTGGTGTCTTAAACCAAATGTCCCCTTTGTCCCTGCATATATCCCGCATGGTTTTGTTGCACGACATGGAGATTTCAATCTTGACGAGATTTTTGTTGTTGTTGATTGCTTATTTGTTTATTTTTTTCTAGATATTTTATTTCATTTTTTTGCTTACGCATATGATAGTGAGATTTAATACTTCTTCAGGTTGGATTTTGTTACAATAAATTCATTAACCGTTCCAATAAAAACACTTTCAAAGATTTCCCATGGCCAACTTATTCCCCATATACTTGATCGCACCTCATCACCATTTCATGGAAAGATATGTTTGAATGGTACTTTTTGATGTGCTTTGTAGGTTCGATAATGAGTAATTGCAAAATCTCCAACCTGCAGTGGCCACAGCACCCGTGTTCAGCATTGTCAACCTAGTAGTATACAATGGAGACACTTCAAATGAAATTGATTTAGAGGTTGTCATTTACTCAGACTGAGCATTGAGATTCAGATGGCATCGACCACGAGGCCGGCATTTGCACCACTCAGACAAAGATATAGAGTTAATGGCAATTCGTGGTGAGCTGGAACCTTTGAAGGATTGTTTGTCATTAGAGGAAGATTGTTACGTACACGGACGACGGCACAGAGCTTGAAGGAACCTCGACGACGTGACTAGTCTACTCCAGGAGGAAGAGGCCTGCGGAGGAGACACCGGTGCTATTTATAAAGACTCGGGCGGGGTGTTATCATAAAAGTTATCTTATTTATTAAATTGAATTTAAATTTCAGTTGGATATTTATACTTATGCTTTGGGAGGGGGGTCTAATACCCCCCAGCGCTTTTGTACTTTGGCATGCTTTGGGATTTTGATCAAAAGTTGGAGCCTAAGGTTGGACAAGAAGTTTTACTAGGATTTTCTCTCCTCCCCACTTTCGTCCTAAGGGATAACAATGACCAGATCTGCTGACCCCGTCCACGTGTTCTAAAGACATCAGAATCTCATTTCCTCGCTCCACTGCGCCATCCCACTCCCACCACGACCCATTGTCGTGCTTCCATTCCGTCGAGCCAGCCCTGATGTAGAACCCGTCCTGCAGAGCTCGAGTCCAGAACACTATATTCCCCCGCTCGCGTCCAGACCGTCGGTCTCTTGCACGGGCTTTTCAAGCCCTTTTTCTAGCTCCTGGCGTCTCCGCCGAGATGACCGAGCACCCACGCCATGGTGGGTTCCCGCATTGACACTATTAAACGTTGCCTTGACAACCAAGCCAGTCTCCTGGCTTGGATACAGGCAAGTCTCTAACGTTTTGAGGCTCGAAACGCTCGCTCGTCAACCACTCCACTCCACCGTCGCCCTTGGAGGACCCGTCCTCTTTCAGTGGACTGCCAACCAGCCCCACGACGTCTCCTTTCTTCCCCTCACTTGTTGCAGCACATGCGTCGCGTGCCCTCAAAGTTCTCCATTTGGACCATTTCAACGGGATAAATCCTCTTGGGTGGATTGTCAAGGCCGAGCAATTCTTAAACATCCAGGGCACCCTGGACATGAAAAAGGTTTCCTTGATGCTCCACCTTACACTAGGTTCTTTGGCTCTGCCACTCCTCCCCTCACCTCTCATGTACTGACCTTAAGTCGGCCACAGTCAAGTACTACGATCGCCGCTACTCTGGCAATGTCGTCAAAAGCATATGTGCCCTCCGTCACACTTCTTCGGCAGACCAAGTTCATCGAGTTCGTCAACCACGTCCACGATCTTCCACGTGGTCACTATATGGGCTTCTTCCTTCAGGGTCTCCAACCCCACGTTTGTCGCGGCTGTGTACTCATCATCCCCAGGATATTAGAGATGCCATAGAGGTTACCCGCTTGGTGGAGGCGGATTTCTCAGTCAAGCACGTCAACCACATCCCTAGTCTTCCTCCCGGTCACAATATGGGCTTCTTCCTTCAAGTTCTCCAACCCCAAATCCACTTGCGGTTGTGTACTCATCATCCTGGGGATATTATAGACGCTATGTAGGTCTCCTGCTTGGTGGAGGAGGATTTCTCGGTCAAGCCAGTAGACTGACCTCATTTTCAGTCAGTCGCACCCAACTTCTCGACTCGCTCCACATTCATTCCTCCTATACCGCCATGGCTTCCCACGAGGGATCCGCCACCTACAGTCAATCTTACCCCCAACCGGCCCTCTTTCCTCGGCCCCCACAATTGTCGGCCCCCAATCGCCACTCGGCACAGGAGTATAATGATTTGCACAGTAAGGGTTTGTGTTTTCGTTGTAGGCAAACCTACTCTCTAGCGAACGACTGCCCGCTCAAGGAGTTGTGGGTTTTCATGTGTGATGATGCGGAAGAATTCACGACAAAAGGATGATAATTGGCGCCTCTACGTTAATTATCGTGTGCTTAACAAAGCCATCGTGAGAAACAAGTATCTTATCCCCATCATCCAAGAGCTCTTGGACGAGTTGTGTGGGGTCACCTACTTCTCCAAGATTGACCTCCGCTCAGGCTACCATTAAATCCGATTGTGTGTTGAGGGCATTTAGAAGACCGTCTTCTACACGCACGACGACCACTACGTGTGCTTGGTTATGTCATTCGGCCTCACCGAAGCTCAAGCTACTTTGCAAGCCATGATGAATGACATCTTTCAGTCGATGCATTGTAACTATGTTTTGGTTTTCTTTAACGACATACTCATTTACAGTCTGGCGTGACATGATCACTTACACCATTTGGAAACCACTTTGGAGACATTGTGGAGCCACTCCTTGGTTGCTAACCTAAAGAAATGTGTCTTTGTTTTGCGCGAGATCTCCTGCTTTGGTCACACCGTCTCAGCGTAGGGGGTGGTTATGGAACCCCGACAAGGTCGCGACGGTGATGCAGTGGCTACAGCCACACTCCTTACACAAGACACGGGGCTTCCTCGGTTTAATGGGCTATTGTCACTGTTTCATTCATTCTACGGCACGCTGACATGGCCACTCACGAGCCTTCTACACAAGACGGACAATACTACCTTCAGATGGTCCCCTGAGGCGACCACCGCATTCGCGGCGCTTCAACAAGCCTTGGTGACGGCTCCGGTTCTGGCCATGCCCGGTTTTTCAGAGCCATTCATCGTGGAATGCGACGTCTCGGGGGCAGGCGTCGATGTTGTGCTCATGCAAACTGGTCGCTCTATAGCTTACTTCAACTGGTACTTCACTACGACCATCCATTCCCGCTCCACCTAGGAAAAACAAGTTGAAGGTGCTCATTTTGGCAGTCAATCCTATCACCCTGGGGACACTTCATCCTGCGTACGGATTATCATAGCTTACGATACCTTCTCAGTCAAAAGATGACCACCCCATCACACCGTGCGACGTGTTCTCCAAACCAAGGGGTTGCCTCATCATGTTACCAACACCCCCGCGACTGAACCTACGACCAGTGGCTCTGTGATGATGGTCGAGTTCAGTTGGCTTCTCAACTCGATGTAGTTTGAGCCCTATCAGATAGCCATGTACCATGAGACTACCAAAGTTATGGGGAACGAACTTCAATGTCTTTACTCTGGGCAGGACAGTCTCCAACATCTCTTCGATATCTTTACTGGCCTCCAGGAGGTTGACCCTAGCACTACTGGTAACCTAACTTCCTTTGTGGCAACGTCCAATGTAACACCTGTAGTCTGACGCGAAATAAATTGATATTGCAGGGTCAAGTCGCGACAAATTTTGATCGAGGCAGCGCGTCGTCGAGGTCGCATTCATTAATTTGTGAATTATGTTAGTCATATTGAGAGTGAGACGCATTTTAACTTAGTGACGAAACGTGACAAATTTCTTATGTTGAATAGGAGATAATGTGAAATATCACAGTTTGGGGTGCCAATAACGGGTCTCCAAAACCCCCCTCTCCTCATACGGTTAATAGGAAAACCGCAAGCCATGATTTAAATCCTGTAAACCTCATTTCACGGGAGAAACCGCAGCCGAGCCCGACGCCTGCCGTTCCGTCTCCCGCTGCTCGAGCCGGCGGCCGATCCCCCTCCGGAACTCATCTCCGACTTCTCCTCCTTCCGCTACGGGCGCCGGTGGGTGTTCCTTTTCATTCCTTGGCCGTGGAAGAACCGATTTCAACCCTAACCGGTGGAAGTTGAATTTTTTGGTTCTGGTGAGTTCGTTTTCTCCCTTTTCTCCATTGCTTCATGGAAATCCTTCGATTTGAAAGTTAATTCGAACTAGGTTTTTCTTTCTCTTGCCCTAATTAGGTTTTGGAGTACGGATTCCACCGCGAAATTGGAGTTAGGCGCATTGGGAGCATCAATCCCTCCCACGTAAAGGTAATACGCTATGTTAGCCGTTAATTTTGGATTACCCTAACATTTTGGAATTTTTCCCAGCGAAAACCGTTAGGGAAAATGCGAGATTTAGGTGTTGCCTGGTTTGTAGATTTTTGGTGGCCTCGAGACAAGGCTTCGGAAGTCCGCAGTAGTCAGATTTTCCTTCGGAAGAGAAAATGTCGCCGCGCAGAGTGTACGAGCGCCGCACCACCACTGTAAGGAAGCCCAATTCCTATTAGTTAGACATAACAAGTAATTATTTTGTATACGCATGTGTAAGCTTTGTACAAATATCATGATCATGCATAGAAAGGTGTGGTGGTAGGAAAACGGTCGCGGAAAATGTGTAGGATGACACCCTTCTCCAAGACCATAGTAGTCAGATCATGAACAGTAATATTAGGTACGAAACCTTTACCCGCGTACATAAGCTTGGAATTTGTTTAACCAAAGGCGTGAATGTCCCTTCTAGTCGACCACGAGAGAGTCAAGGGTCGCTCAGTAGTACACCAAAAGAAATGTCTCATGCAGAGTAGCATCAGACCAAAAAGGTCGGTAAGCACGCATAAGTATTTTCGTGCTTGGTAGAGTCGCACTACCTTTCTCATAAGACATATGGTACCCTATGAGCAGTACAGTCTTGAGAGTTGACTCTCCTTTGAGACAGTTAGCAGATACGAGACCGTGTCCGCGCGACACTAGAACAATTGAGTTCGTCAGATAGTCTCGGGTCGTCAGTTTCGGATGCGCGTTAGGAGCTACTCTTCCTAGAGCCTTCCAAGTAGATGTGCAGGCTAGAAACCGCCTAGAACTCAAGTATAGACCTGACGTGAGACAGTACACTAGTTAGTGAACGTCGGGACTTGGGAAAATATAATGAGAGATCATGAACGTAGAGCGAGTAGGTCTATTGACCAGGGAGCATAGTAAACGCATGCATATCATAGCATAAAGATTTTAAATGAACAAAAATATTTTTTTAAAAAAGGCATGCATTCATCATTTAAGAAAAAAATTTTAGTGTCACTAGGAGAAGTTATTTTTCCTTACTCTGACCCCTCGTGGGCAATGTTTTTACAGGTGACCCAGGTTGGAAATTACGCCTAGGATGAGCGTTTTGTGGAGTCAGTTTGTAGTAGCTTTCACTTTCAGTTTCCTCTATTTCAGCATATATTTGTAATTGTGGACAATCTACTTTGTTAATGTTTTATATGTCATGTATCAGACTTATTAAATTATTTCAGAATTTCAGTCATTTCACTTCTATTCATGTTTATTGGCTCTGTGAATTCAGATATCAGGTACGTGGTTACCCTCAGTTTACTTTTTTAGCTTCCGTTGTAAGTTTTAAAATTTCTAGTAACTTCTACTTTATACCTGCTGTGTACTAGTTTTGATACTGTTTTCTAGTTCTCTTTATATCGCTGACCCGGCCGGATGGCTGATTATTGTAAAACTGGGAAGTGGTGTTACAAATTGGTATCAGAGCGAGGTTTAGGATCCCTGGATCCAAGAAAGATTCACAGAGTCATAGGAATGTGTAATAGTAAACTCTTGTTAGTAGAGTATTTAAGTTGCGTTTAAGCCTTAATTTTAGCAAGAGTACGAAATAAATTGCTAAGCCAGATTTCTCTGATGCATGGTAGATAATTATATTTCTTTTATATGTTCTATCAGGCACCACGAGTCAGCGAACCGAGTGAATCTTCACGTCAGGACCATGTTCCTAACGCGACTATGGGAGATGCTGTCGTGCCACAGGTACCACCAGTTCCAGCAGCTCCAGAGGGCACTGACATAGCGTCTCAGATCGCCAAGGCGGTTACTGTTGCCTTGATGGAGTTTCAGAGAGGACTGGTTGCAGGATTTCCAGCTCCAGTACAAGTACCAGCACCTGCACCAGCTCCTGCCCCAACACCCGTGGAGATGACCCTGGAGCGCTATTTGAGGAACTTTAGAGAGCTTCAACCCTCGAACTACAGTGGGAATGAGACCCTGATGGACACCGATGATTGGATAGCAAACACTAGAGACCTGTTGGATGTTTTGGAGTGCCCAGAGAACAAGAAGGTTCCTCTGGCAGTTTTCCTCCTTCAAGGTGAGGCAAAGGTCTGGTGGGACAATTACCGGTTAGATGACCCTGCAGGCAAATGGTTATGAAAATTCCTTTTATTTTTGGAAGTGATGCGTTCTTTTTAAATAGTATGACCATGCTTTTGGCCATGTCGTATATCAGACATGTTCACGTGTGGCGAATTTTCTTGAGCCCTTGCAAGTTGGTTCGTGCCTCCTTCCGCACGACGAGGTCTACAGGAGAAATATCTTAGGCTTTTCCCGGGGGACAGGACTGTTGCTGAGTATGAGCGAGAGCTTATCCATCTGGCTCGATATGCGGGCGTGATGCAGGGAGATCAGGCTGAGAAGTTGGTACTGTCAGGAAGTTGGTACGAATCAGGTAATTAAAACATAGTTGTATTTATTACATTTATGAAGTTATTGTAGATGACAAATGTAATTTGTTCCTGCAGTCGAAGTATGAGATTGGTGGCTCTAGCAGAGTAGACAAGGGTAAAGCTTTGATGATCACTGACGGGAGACCAAAGCAGGGTCGAGATTTGGTGCAGCCCAGAGCTTATGAGCTTGGTCAGCAGAAGGCAAAAGATCAGGAGGATGTAGTGACAGGTAAGTGTTTACTTTACTTAACAAGTTTATTTAATCCTTCGTAGTGACACCCTTTTTATCTTCGTAAATCATTCATGTAGGCATCCTTATGATTCGTAATTTACCCTCCAAGATTCTATTTGATACGAGCGTCTCGCACTTGTTTATCGCAGAATTTCTAGTGCGTAAGCTGAATTTAGAAGTCTTTCCAGAGGCAGTACCACTGGAAGTTATGATGCCGAATGGATCCCTTCTGCAGACCAGAGAAAAGTGCAGGGTACCAGTGCAGTTTGGTGACACCGAGATTATCGTGGAAGCTTTGCAGCTACCTATTGCAGGATTCGACCTGATCTCTGGAATGGACTGTCTTTCGGCAGTCAACGCCAGGATTGATTGTAAGGCGAAGCACATACAGTTTGAGGGTCCTAACCAGATTGCATTTTCTTTTCATGGCTTGAAGGGAGTAGTGAAGATGATCATCTCCGCAGTCCAATCTAGAAGGTGCATCAGTAAGGGTTGTGAAACCTTTGTAGTACTGATGAACGCAGAGGCTAAGGCTGACTTATCAGAGGTACCAGTGGTGCAAGATTTTCCCGATGTTTTCCCGAAAAAGCTCCTTGGTGCCCCTCCAGATAGAGAGATTGAGTTCCCGATAGATTTGCAACCCGGGGCTACACCAGTAGCCAAATCCCCCTACCGGATGGCTCCAAGGGAACTAGCGGAATTGAAGAGTCAGTTGCAGGAGTTGCTTGATTTGGGCTTTATACGTCCCAGTACTTCACCTTGGAGTGCTCCAGTACTATTCGTGAAGAAGGATGGTAGTCTGAGACTGTGCATAGACTATCGTGAGTTGAACATACTGACAGTAAATAACAAATACCTGATTCTCAGGATTAATGATTTGTTCAACCAGTTGGTGGGCTCGTGCACCTTTTCCAAGTTAGATTTGAGGTCGGGCTACCATCAGTTAAAGATTCGGGACGTGGATGTTCAGAAGACGGCTTTCAGTACCAGGTATGGACACTTCGAGTTCGTGGTCTTACCGTTTGGGCTGACCAATGCCCCTTCAGTATTTATGGACCGGATGAACAGGGTATTTCGGGAGTACTTGGATCGTTTTGTTATCGTTTTTATCGATGACATCTTGGTGTTCTCAAGGAGTGCAGAAGATTATGTCGCACACCTCAGGATTGTATTGAGCACCCTCAGGAAGAATCAGTTGTATGCTAAGTTTTCTAAATGTGAGTTCTGGCTTTCAAAGATTGCATTCTTAGGCCACGTCATCAGTCAGCAAGGAGTTAGCGTCGATCTGAAAAAGATAGAGGCCATTAAGATTTGGCCAAGGCCGACGACAGTTTTCGAGATTCGCAGCTTTTTGGGTGTAGCTGGTTACTACAGGAGATTCATCAGGAATTTTTCAAAGATAGCCTTACCACTGACTTCCCTCACCAGGAAGGGTAAGGGCTTGGATTGGACAGTTGAGTGTGAATTGACTTTTGAGGACTTGAAGGGCAGGTTGATGACTGCACCGATCTTGAGTTTACCTTCAGGGCCTGACGGGTTTCAGATTTATAGCGATGCGTCAGGTCAGGGTTTGGGTTGTGTTCTCATGCAGCATGGAAAGGTCGTAGCCTATGCCTCGAGACAGTTAAAAGTTCATGAGAAAACTATCTCGTGCATGACTTGAAGCTTGAAGCAGTCATACATGCTCTGAAGATATGGAGGCACTATCTCTATGGTGTTCGTTGCGAGATCTTCACTAATCATAAGAGCCTCAAGTATATATTTGATCAGCGGGAGCTCAATTTGAGGCAGTGAAGATGGTTAGAGTTTCTATCAGACTACGACGTAGACATTCAGTATCATCCAGGAAAGACGAACGTTGTAGCTGATGCCCTTAGCCGTAGAGTTTTGTGTTTCTTCCTTCTCACTCAGCAGGAGGAGTTAGTGCAAGAACAGGAGAGACTGGACGTCACTGTTGTGTCACGCTGTAGTTTTGGTTCTACAAGTTTGAGTTGGATGGAGATCACCTGCGACACTAAGGATAGAATCAGGATAGCTCTACCGTTGGATTCAAAGATGGCAGAGATTTGGATCTCAGTGCAGACGGATCAGAAGGAGAGATTCACTATTCAGGATGATTTATTATTGTTTGATGGCAGAGTGTGTATCCCCGATGTTAGCCACCTTCGCAAGGACGTTCTATTTGAGGCACACAATTTCAGATATTTTATACATCCGGGTAGCACGAATATGTATGCAGATCTCAAGAAGGTAGTCTGGTGGTCAGGCTTGAAAAGTGATGTTGCAGATTATGTAGGGAAGTGCGAGACGTGCAAGTTAGTTAAGGCCGAGTGCCAAAGGCCTGGAGGCAAGTTGCAGTCACTTCTCATTCCTGAGTGAACTTTTGAGGATATATCCATGGACTTCATCCATGGTCTGCCAAGATCTCAGAGTGGGAATGATTCTTTGTGGGTTATAGTAGATCGGCTTTCTAAGGTCGCCCATTTCATTCCTCTTAAGAAGACAGATCAGGGTCCTATATTAGTACGGTTATATATAGACGAGATAGTTCGACTTCACGGTGTTCCCAAGACTATAGTTTCAGACCGAGATGGCAGATTCACCTCCAGGGAGTGGAGATACGTTCAGGAGCGTTTGGGTACCAGATTACATTTCAGCACCGCATTCCATCCACAGATCGATGGACAAACTGAGCGCACAAATAGGACTTTGGAGGATCTACTACGGATGTGCATTTTGAACTTTGAAGGAAAGTGGGAGAAATATGTTACTATTGTGGATTTCTCCTACAATAACAGTTTTCAGACGAGTATTGGAATGACGCCGTTCGAGGCCCTCTATGGTAGACGTTGTCGGACACTGTTGTGTTGGGCTGAAAGTGAAGAAAGGTCTACCATCAGGGAGTCATGGATTGATAAGACCACTGACAGAATCAAGATCATTCAAGAGCGTATGAAGACAGCTCAGGATCGCCAGACTATCATGATCAGAAGCACAGGTCAGTAGAATTCAGAGTTGGAGACTATGTTTATCTGAAGGTCAGACCAGTCAGAGGAATCTCTAGAATAAAGCGGATGAAAAAGCTGAGCCCTAGATTCGTTGGTCCTTTTGAGATACTGGAAAGAGTTGGTGAGGTTGCTTATAGGTTGGCCTTACCTGAGGAAATGAGTGTTGTACATGATATATTCCACGTCTCCTATCTGAGGAGAGCAGTCAGAGATTCTAGCCAGATCATCAGTACCGCGGAAGCATCAATCGAGACAGATCTTAGTATTGGGGTTAGACCAGTCAGAATCTTAGATTTAAGGATACAAAAGCTCAGGAATAGAGAGATTCGCATGGTCAAAGTCCTTTGTATGAATTGTGGTCGTCCAGAGTATACTTGGGAGCGAGAGGATGAGCTTAGAAGCAATGCAGACTATTATTTCCTCTTCGATTCAGGTATGGTTACAATTTTCGCGGACGAAAATTTTGTTAGGATGGGAGATTTGTAACATCTGTAGTCTGACGCGAAATAAATTGATAGTGCAGGGTCAAGTCGCGATGAATTTTGATCGAGACAGCGCGTCGTCGAGGTACGATATTAGTGTAGTAAAAAAAGGTCGCATTCATTAATTTGTGAATTATGTTAATCATATTGAGAGTGAGACGCATTTTAACTTAGTGACGAAGCGTGACCAATTTCTTATGTTGAATAAGAGGAAATGTGAAATATCACAGTTTGGGGTGCTAATAGCGGGTCTCCAAAACCCCCCTCTCCTCATACGGTTAATAGGAAAACTGCAAGCCATGATTTAAATCCCGTAAACCTCATTTCACGGGAGAAACCGCAGCCGAGCCCGACGCCTCCCTTTCCATCTCCCGTAAGCGTCGAGCCCGACGTCTCCCGCTGCCCTAGCCGGCGGCCGATCCCCCTCCGGAACTCATCTCCGGCTTCTCCTCCTTCCTCTACGGGCGCCGGTGGGTGTTCTTTTTTCCTTCCTTGGTCGTGGAAGAACCGATTTCAACCCTAACCGGTGGAAGTTGAACGTTTTGGTTCCGGTGAATTCGTTTTCTCCCTTTTCTCCATTCCTTCATGGAAATCCTTCGATTTGAAAGTTAATCCGAACTAGGTTTTTCTTTCTCTTGCCCTAATTAGGTTTTGGAGTACGGATTCCACCGCGAAATTGGAGTTGGGCGCATCGGGAGCATCAATCCCTCCCACGTAAAGGTAATAGGCTACGTTAGCCGTTAATTTTGGATTACCCAAGCATTTTGGAATTTTTCCCAGCGAAAACCCTAAGGGGAAAATGCGAGATTTAGGTGTTGCTTGGTTTGTAGATTTTTGGTGACCTCGAGACAAGACTTCGGAAGTCCGCAGTAGTCAGATTTTCCTTCGGAAGAGAAAATGTCGCCGCGCAGAGTGTACGAGCGCCGCACCACCACTGTAAGGAGGCATAATTCCTGTAAGTTAGACATAGCAAGTAGTTTATTTTGTATACGCATGTGTAGGCTTTGTACAAATATCATGATCATGCATAGAAAAGGTGTGGTGGTAGATAAACGGTCGCGGAAAATATGTAGGATGACACCCTTCTCCAAAACCATAGTAGTTAGATCATGAACAGTAACATTAGGTACGAAACCTTTACTCGCGTACATAAGCTTGGAATTTGTCCAACTAAGGGCGTGAATGTCCCTTCTAGTCGACCACGACAAAGTCAAGGGTCGCTCAGTAGTACACCAAAAGAAATGTCTCATGCAGAATAGTATCAGATCAAAAAGTTCGGTAAGCACACATAAGTCTTTTCGTGCTAGGTAGAGGCGCACTACCTTTCTCATAAAGCATATGATACCCTATGAGCAGTACAGTCTTGGGAGTTGACTCCCCTTTGAGACAGTTAGCAGATTCGAGACTGTGTCAACGCGACACTAGAACAATTGAGTTCGTTAGATGGTCTCGGGTCGTCAGTTTCGGATGTGCGTTAGGAGCTACTCTGCATAGAGCCTTCCAAGTAGATGTGCAGGCAAGAAACCGCCTAGAACTCAAGTATAAACCTGACGTGAGACAGTACACTAGTTAGTGAACGTCGGGACTTGGGAAAATATAATGAGAGCTCATGAACGTAGAGTGAGTAGGTCTGTTGACCAGGGAGCATAGTAAACGCATGTATATCATAGCATAAAGATTTTAAATGAAAAAAACTATTTTTTTAAAAGGCATGCATTCATCATTTAAGAAAAAAATTTTAGTGTCACTAGGAGGAGTTATTTTTTCTTACTCTGACCCCTCGTGTACAATGTTTTTACAGGTGACCCAGGTGGGAAATTACGCCTAGGATGAGCGTTTTGTGGAGTCAGTTTGTAGTAGCTTCCACTTTCAGTTTCCTCTATTTCAGCATATATTTGTAATTGTGGACAATCTACCTTGTTAATGTTTTATATGTCATGTATCAGACTTATTATATTATTTCAGAATTTCAGTCATTTCACTTCTATTCATGTTTAGTGGCTCTGTGAATCCAGCTATCAGGTACGTGGTTACCCTTAGTTTACTTTCTTAGCTTCCGTTGTAAGTTTTAAAATTTCTAGTAACTTCTACTTTATACCTGCTGTGTACTAGTTTTGATACTGTTTCCTAGTTCTCTTTATATCGATGACCCGGCCAGATGGCTGATTATTGTAAACTGGAAATGAGTGTTACATCCAAGACCCTCGTTGAGGCCTGACTTCCACGCTTGCCCGCTCCTTAGATTTTGTCGTCTAGCGAGCGCAGAAGGAGGCGGTTGGCATAGCTCTCATGATGATCCGTCTACCTCTGCATCTTCAGAGCGTCTGTGCGACCATTCTCTTCTCGCCCAGCGTTCCATCTGTGTGCTTTATGATTCTCAAAGTGACTCCACCCCCTGATGTTGTGTTACCTCCTTCACTTGCCCTTTTAGGTCTCCACCCACCATGCGCCCTCCTCCTGGGTCTCGGGGTGATCGCTAGGGCTCTCGCAGTGGCGGGCATGATGGTCGACCTCGCTCATCTCAGCCCACTACCAAAATTTGTACTTATTGTGAATGCCCAAATCATACTGAGGCCACCTGTTTCAAGAAACTCGGTCTCCTACCCCCCTTACCAGCTGCGCCTCAAGCCTCTCATGTGGTGGATGTACTTTCCACTTCCCGCACTGACGATGAACTCCTGCGCGAGGAACACCACTAGCTACGGGGGATGTTTACTCGGGCCTCTGACTCCTCCGCCTCTACATCCTTTTCAGGTATCTCATGTTTGCCCACGGTTCAGTGTGGATCGTGAAATCTGGGGCCACCTACCACATCTCCCCTCACAAACATCCTCAGTATTTGAATGACCCGTCTTCGAAGTTTATCACGGTGACTAATAATGATATCATCCCTGTTTGCCCTGTGATGTGCCTCTTATTCTCACTCTTCCTCTCCACTCTGTCCTTCATGTTCCCAACTCGCAGTTTCATCTTCTTTCTCTTAGTCGTCTAATTCAAGATCATGATCTAATCATATTTTCTTCTTCTTTTGTCATGCAAGATCGACAGACTCGGAATATCATTGGTAAGGGCCGCTTATCCAATGATTTGTATGCTCTGGATCTTCCATCCACGACTCTCACCATTATTACCCTCATTGACTGGCATCGGTATCTCGGGCATGCTCCTTTTCCTATCCTCAAGCGAGCTCTCCCTGATTTTCCTTTTTTTAATGTGAATCAGATATTTATGGGAAACATTATCGTTCTACTTTTTCTACGGATTGTACTCGAAGCGTTGCTCCTTTTGATTTAGTTCATTCTGATGCTTGGGGCTCTTACAAAATGGCTTGTGTCTTTGGTAATCGTTACTTCGTTTCTTTTATAGATGATCATTCTCACTTAACTTGGCTATATACGATGTGCGACCGCTCTGAGTTACTACACATTTTCTGCTCGTTTCTTACCGAAACTAAGACATAATTCTCACGATCCCTAAAAATCTTCGCACGGATAATGCACATGAATATACTAGTCATAATTTTCAGGATACTCGTGCTGAGCTAGGCATTCATCACCAAACTCATGTCCATATACACCTCAATAGAATGGGATGGCCGAGCGTAAGAATCGCCACCTCCACGAGGTTGCGAACTCCCTCGTGTTCCAAATGCAGACTCTCATTATTTATTGGCATTTCGCAGTCTCCACTGTGTGGTGCCTCATTAACCACATGGCCTCTATCCTAAACTTTGTGACGCCCTTTTCCATCCTCTTCCCCTCCACCCCGCCTTTTTCCTTGAGGCCCTTGACACCTCGCATCTTTGGTTGTGTCTGTTATGTTCACCACCTTGGCCCGGTCATGGACAAACTGGCTTCTCATGCTACGAAGTGTATGTTCGTTAATTATTCTCACACCCAAACAGGCTATGTTTGTTATTCTCCCTCTGCTCGGAAACAAGTCACTTTTATTGATGTCACCTTCCATGAAGGTCAACCTATCCACCAATCTGACGCTACGCGCGTGCCTTCCACCTCCAGCCTGCCACGTCCTCATGTGCCTACCACCACCAACCCTCCCCTTCTAGCCACAACTCCAGTTTTGCCTCTCCTCGCTACCTCCTCCTCCTCCTCTTTGTGTCTACTTGCGATGCTTTCCTCGGTCTACTGCCTCACGGGAACCTCCCCGGCCTGCCGATACTCTGTCGGTCGTTGATCTAACATCGACATCCACCGCACACCCTATTTCAAATTATGTCTCGTTGCATTGCTTCTCTTCAGTACTCCACGGATTTGCAACCTTCTATATTTTCGTCCCTTCTCTACAGGAGGCTCTTCAGTATCCGGGGTGACGGGCCGCCATAGATTAAAAAATGGCCGCACTTTGGGCCAAACACACATGGGACCTTGTTTCTCTTCCTTCTAACCATACACTTGTTGACTGTAAGTCGGTCTTCACTGTGAAGAACAACCCTGATAGGACGGTTGAACGTCTGAAAGCTCGTCTGGTTGCTCGAAGATTCGCTCGACACGTTCTCGACCATGAGGAGACATTCTCACCCATTGCAAAGTTGATAATTGTCTGGGTCTTGATCTCCTTGGCCATTCATCGGCATTGGTCATTGCATCAACTGGACATAAAAAATGTTTTCCTGAATGGTGACCTTGCTGAGACTATTTACATGCAGCAACCTCCTGATTATGTGACCACGGCGGAGTCGCTTGTTTGTTTCCTAAAGAAATTTCTTTATGGTCTCAAACAGCCTCCATGGGCCTAGTTTGATAAAAATTCAGTCGGGTCATTTGCGATGTTGGTTTCACTCCAAGCTCGACTGACTTCTCTTTATTCCCCCGTCATTGATCAACAAACACGGTGATAATTTTGGGATATGTCGATGATATCTTATCACTGGTGATGATATTGGTGGTATACCGGTATCACAATGATCAAGCACCTGGTATCACAATGATCAACAAACCCGTCGGCTTGATGGCCTCGTTCTGTCTTAACGAAAATATTGTTTTGACCTCCTTCATGACGTTGGCCACTCTGGATGCAAGCCTGATGACACACTCATGGATGACAACCAAGGTTGTAGATGTCGGATGTCGGGTTCATGTTGGTTTGAGTTTGAAATGTCGGATGTCGGATTGCGGGGAAATATCGAGGATATTTTATAATGTCGGATTTTAATATTTAAATAAATTTATTCATATATATTACACAATTTTTATAAATATATATAATTGTATACATAATGTATATTTATAAATTACACAATAAACATATATACAAATAGTGTATGTTTATAAATTACACATGAAAGAGCCGTCAACTGTAATAAATGAAATAAAGATCACCAAATGAGAGCTATATGAGAAAGTAGTCGATACTAAACTTAAAGAGATGCACAAAATGAAGCACAAAACAAATTATTTCTGTTTAGTCTCCTCAAAAGGGATAACCCAGTGCACAAAGCTTCCTTGCGCAGTGAGGGTCCGAGGAAGGATCTCACCACAAGGGTGAAATGTAGACAAACCTTACCCTGCATTTCTACAAAAGGCTGCTTCCAGGACTCAAACCCGTGACCTCAAGGTCACATGATAACACATTAGCTGGTGTTTGGTCTTTTCAAAAATGAAAAAAATATTTGTAATACTTTCGACGATATATCGGTCGCGAAATATCGTCTGTTATATTTGGTTAAACGGATATATCGGGGGATATTTTCAAAAATGATACAATTGCTTAAAATATCAATGTCGTGGCGTTTTACCCCCAAAAACCTTTATGTCGGTCAACATGTCGGACATGTCGGCCGACATCAACAACATTGATGACAACTATAAGCTTTTCACCCATGCTTCTGACTCTGATCTTCTTCTCTCTAACCCAGAATACTTCTGTCAACTAGTGGGCAAGCTAATCTATCTTATAGTTATAAGACTCGATATATCCTTTGTTGTTGGGGTGCTCAGTCGCTTCATACACGCTCCACAGATCTCCCATCTCCAGGCACTTTAGTGTATCCTTCAATACCAGAAAACTGCTATGGACAAGGACTTGTGTATAAGCCCTCTCCCTCCTTATCTTTTGTCGCTTACTTTGAGGTTGATTATGCTGGTTCACTCGATGATCGCCGATCCACGAGTGATTTTTGCACATACTTCGGTTGACATCTTGTCATATGGCGGAGCAAGAAGCAAACTATGGTTGCACGTTCATCCACAGAAGTCGAGTACCAGTATTTGGATACTCTTGTCGCTGAACTCACATGGTTGGAGAGCCTCCTGAGTGATTTTGGTGTAAAACTATCCTCTCCGTCCGTTCTCTTTTGTGACAGTCAGGCAACTATTCACATGTCCAAGAATCCCGTGTTTCATGAATGTACCAAACATATCAAGGTCGACTGCCATTTTGTTTGGGAGAAAGTGCAACTTAAGAAATTAGATTTGTGGCATGTGCCTATTGCGGACAAGTTACTGACATCCTCACAAAGGGTTTACCCCGACCTCTATGCCTGTATCAGTTTTTGTCTAAGCATTTTGGGAGATTTTGCACTCTCGGTGGCCAATTTTGGCTCTAGCTCGGAAACATACTAGTAGGGGAGGAAAAATCTACCTCCCCCAGTGGCCCTCTTTTGAGGGGCGGGTGCGCCAAGTTGGCTAACACCAGCCCCCGTCCCGATAGGTGCTTGGCGACCTGGTGTGGGGCGAGACCGGCCGGGGGCCGGGGTCTCGCCCCTGCTCCTTCTAGCCTGGCGGCCTGGTGGGGCGAGACCGGCCGGGGGCCGGGGTCTCGCCCCTGCTCCTTCTAGCCTGGCGGCCTGGAGGGGCGAGACCGGCCGGGGGCCGGGGTCTCGGGTCTAGCCGCCCTGCCCCTTCTAGCCTGGCGGCCTGGTGGGGCGGTGGGGCGAGACCGGCCGGGGGCCGGGGTCTCGCCCCTGCTCCTTCTAGCCTGGCGGCCTGGTGGGGCGAGACCGGCCGGGGCCGGGGTCTCGCCCCTGCTCCTTCTAGCCTGGCGGCCTGGTGGGGCGGAGACCGGCCGGGGGCCGGGGTCTCGCCCCTGCTCCTTCTAGCCTGGCGGCCTGGTGGGGCGAGACCGGCCGGGGGCCGGGGTCTCGCCCCCTGCCCCTTCTAGCCTGGCGGCCTGGTGGGGCGAGACCGGCCGGGGGCCGGGGTCTCGCCCCTGCTCCTTCTAGCCTGTCGGCCTGGTGGGGAGAAGAGACCGGCCGGGGGCGGGGTCTCGCCCCTGCTCCTTCTAGCCTGGCGGCCTGGTGGGGCGAGACCGGCCGGGGGCCGGGGTCTCGCCCTGCTCCTTCTAGCCTGGCGGCCTGGTGGGGCGAGACCGGCCGGGGGCGGACGGGGTCTCGCCCCTGCTCCTTCTAGCCTGGCGGCCTAGTGGGGCGAGACCGGTCGGGGGTCGGGGTCTCGCCTCCTGCCCCTTCTAGCCAGGCGGCCTGGTGGGGCGAGACCGGCCGGGGCCGGGGTCTCGCCCCTGCTCCTTCTAGCCTGGCGGCCTGGTGGGGCGAGACCGGCCGGGGGCCGGGGTCTCGCCCTGCTCCTTCTAGCCTGGCGGCCTGGTGAGGCGAGACCGGTCGGGGGCCGGGGTCTCGCCCCTGCTCCTTCTAGCTTGGCGGCCTGGCGGGGCGAGACCGGTCAGAGGCCGCGGTCTCGCCCTTGCCCCCCCTGCAGTGTTACCTTCTTGCCCTCGGGGGGAATTCCCCATTTACCCCCCGACGTGGCTGTTCTCTATTGGCCCGAGGCATTTTGGCCGTAGGGGTATTTTGGTCATTTCACCCCCAGGACTTGGAAAAACTATAAATAGACCCCCTTGAGTGCCTTGGAGAGGATCCTTTTCTTAGCTTCCTCCTCACTTAGCTTTTTCTTGGTTGAGTAGAGAGAGCTCTCCAAGGCACCTAGCCTAGCCCTTTGGTGAGGGAGGGGAAGAGCTCAGGTAGCCTTCCGGGTGTGAGGTGGGACCTCCGCGCTAGAGCCGAGGGTCTGTTCATAGTCTCCTAAGTCTCCGGTCCGTGACGTTCTCTCGAGTGTAGTAGGTGTGAGGTCACCCCTTTCAGGGACCCCGAACTCCACAGAGGTCAAATTTGGCTTCAACACTTTTGGTGCGGTGAGCGTGGAGAGTGACCAGCACAGAAGATCTCGGGAGAGAGTCATGACGGGAGGTCAGGGAGGTAGTGATGATCTCGGCGAGCTCCCCACCCCAGGACCCTTTGTGGGGAGGCAAGAGTTCATGGCCTCCATCCAGGGTATCATGGAGATGTTGCGAACCATTGCTCCTCAGGGTGGTAGCTCCACCCCGATCCCCCAGGAGCTGGCTCCCCCCCTCCTCGGCGAGACAGCTTCCAGGGATCTCGGCAAGACAGCTCCTAGGGATCTCGGCAAGACAGCTTCCAGGGATCTCGGCGAGGCTGCCCCAAGGTGGTTAGGCGAGAGTGCCCAAGGGAGGCAGGCACCCAGGCAACTCCCATCTCCACCACATCAAGTTTTGGTGGTCGGCCAAGGGAGAAAAAGACGAAGGAGGAATCGCTCAGGGGGAAGGAACCGAGGCCCCAAGGAATAGGGAGTGAGTGGAGAGATCTCACCCTAACTCGCCCAGAGTTTCATATGTATTTTCCTTGTAATGAGTATCCCCTGTCAGGTTAGGTCAGGGTAGGTTGTATGTAATGTATTTTTTCTTTACCAAGTCTTTTTGCTCCGAGATGGTTCCGCTGCCAGGCTCCCACTAGCTGGCAGGGCAGGTTGACCTCTCGTGGAGGTCAGGTACCCTTTGCTCCGAGATGGTTCCGCTGTCAGGCTCCCACTAGCTGGCAGGGCAGGTTGACCTCTCGAGCAGGTCAGGTACCCTTTGCTCCGAGATGGTTCCGCTGCCAGGCTCCCACTAGCTGGCAGGGCAGGTTGACCTCTCGTGGAGGTCAGGTACCCTTTGCTCCGAGATGGTTCCGCTGCCAGGCTCCCACTAGCTGGCAGGGCAGGTTGACCTCTCGTGGAGGTCAGGTACCCTTTACTCCGAGATGGTTCCGCTGTCAGGCTCCCACTAGCTGGCAGGGCAGGTTGACCTCTCGAGGAGGTCAGGTACCCTTTGCTCCGAGATGGTTCCGCTGCCAGGCTCCCACTAGCTGGCAGGGCAGGTTGACCTCTCGTGGAGGTCAGGTACCCTTTGCTCCGAGATGGTTCCGCTGTCAGGCTCTCACTAGCTGGCAGGGCAGGTTGACCTCTCGTGGAGGTCAGGTACCCTTTGCTCCGAGATGGTTCCGCTGCCAGGCTCCCACTAGCTGGCAGGGCAGGTTGACCTCTCGTGGAGGTCAGGTACCCTTTGCTCCGAGATGGTTCCGCTGTCAGGCTCCCACTAGCTGGCAGGGCAGGTTGACCTCTCGTGGAGGTCAGGTACCCTTTTCTCCGAGATGGTTCCGCTGTCAGGCTCCCACTAGCTGGCAGGGCAGGTTGACCTCTCGTGGAGGTCAGGTACCCTTTGCTCCGAGATGGTTCCGCTGCCAGGCTCCCACTAGCTGGCAGGGCAGGTTGACCTCTCGTGGAGGTCAAGTACCCTTTGCTCCGAGATGGTTCCGCTGCCAGGCTCCCACTAGCTGGCAGGGCAGGTTGACCTCTCGTGGAGGTCAGGTACCCTTTGCTCCGAGATGGTTCCGCTGCCAGGCTCCCACTAGCTGGCAGGGCAGGTTGACCTCTCGAGGAGGTCAGGTACCCTTTGCTCCGAGATGGTTCCGCTGTCAGGCTCCCACTAGCTGGCAGGGCAGGTTGACCTCTCGTGGAGGTCAGGTACCCTTTGCTCCGAGATGGTTCCGCTGCCAGGCTCCCACTAGCTGGCAGGGCAGGTTGACCTCTCGTGGAGGTCAGGTACCATTTGCTCCGAGATGGTTCCGCTGTCAGGCCCCCACTAGCTGGCAGGGCAGGTTGACCTCTCGTGGAGGTCAGGTACCCTTTTCTCCGAGATGGTTCCGCTGCCAGGCTCCCACTAGCTGGCAGGGCAGGTTGACCTCTCGTGGAGGTCAGGTACCCTTTGCTCCGAGATGGTTCCGCTGCCAGGCTCCCACTAGCTGGCAGGGCAGGTTGACCTCTCGTGGAGGTCAGGTACCCTTTGCTCCGAGATGGTTCCGCTGTCAGGCTCTCACTAGCTGGCAGGGCAGGTTGACCTCTCGAGGAGGTCAGGTACCCTTTGCTCCGAGATGGTTCCGCTGTCAGGCTCCCACTAGCTGGCAGGGCAGGTTGACCTCTCGTGGAGGTCAGGTACCCTTTGCTCCGAGATGGTTCCGCTGCCAGGCTCCCACTAGCTGGCAGGGCAGGTTGACCTCTCGTGGAGGTCAGGTACCCTTTGCTCCGAGATGGTTCCGCTGCCAGGCTCCCACTAGCTGGCAGGGCAGGTTGACCTCTCGTGGAGGTCAGGCACCCTTTGCTCCGAGATGGTCCGCTGCCAGGCTCCCACTAGCTGGCAGGGCAGGTTGACCTCTCGTGGAGGTCAGGTACCCTTTGCTCCGAGATGGTTCCGCTGCCAGGCTCCCACTAGCTGGCAGGGCAGGTTGACCTCTCGTGGAGGTCAGGTACCTTTTGCTCCGAGATGGTTCCGCTGTCAGGCTCCCACTAGCTGGCAGGGCAGGATGACCTCTCGTGGAGGTCAGGTACCCTTTGCTCTGAGATGGTTCCGCAGCCAGGCTCCCACTAGCTGGCAGGGCAGGTTGACCTCTCGTGGAGGTCAGGTACCCTTTGGTCCGAAGGCTCGCCTGTGGGGGATAGGTTTTGAGTTGAGATCTTCATCGGCACCCCGAGCTCGGCTCGGCCCCAGGTAGACCCGCTGCGCAGGCTCCCATCTAGCTGGCAGGTCCGAAGGCTCGCCTGTGGGGGATAGGTTTTGGTTTGAGATCTTCATCGGCACCCCGAGCTCGGCTCGGCCCCAGGTAGACCCGCTGCGCAGGCTCTCATCTAGCTGGCAGGTCCGAAGGCTCGCCTGTGGGGGATAGGTTTTGAGTTGAGATCTTCATCGGCACCCCGAGCTCGGCTCGGCCCCAGGTAGACCCGCTGCGCAGGCTCCCATCTAGCCGGCAGGTCCGAAGGCTCGCCTGTGGGGGATAGGTTTTGTTTTGAGATCCGAGCTCGGCTCGGCCCCAGGTAGACCCGCTGCGCAGGCTCCCATCTAGCTGGCAGGTCCGAAGGCTCGCCTGTGGGGGATAGGTTTTGAGTTGAGATCTTCATCGGCACCCCGAGCTCGGCTCGGCCCCAGGTAGACCACTGCGCAGGCTCCCATCTAGCTGGCAGGTCCGAAGGCTCGCCTGTGGGGGATAGGATTTGAGTTGAGATCTTCATCGGCACCCCGAGCTCGGCTCGGCCACAGGTAGACCCGCTGCGCAGGCTCCCATCTAGCTGGCAGGTCCGAAGGCTCGCCTGTGGGGGATAGGTTTTGAGTTGAGATCTTCATCGGCACCCCGAGCTCGGCTCGGCCCCAGGTAGACCGGCTGCGCAGGCTCCCATCTAGCTGGCAGGTCCGAAGGCTCGCCTGTGGGGGATAGGTTTTGAGTTGAGATCTTCATCGGCACCCCGAGCTCGGCTCGGCCCCAGGTAGACCCGCTGTCCAGGCTCCCACTAGCTGGCAGGGTTCATCAGGTCAGGTGACCTCTCGTGGAGGTCAGGTACCCTTTGCTCCGAGATGGTTCCGCTGTCAGGCTCCCACTAGCTGGCAGGGCAGGTTGACCTCTCGTGGAGGTCAGGTACCCTTTGCTCCGAGATGGTTCCGCTGCCAGGCTCTCACTAGCTGGCAGGGCAGCTTGACCTCTCGTGGAGGTCAGGTACTCTTAGCTCCGAGATGGATCCCGCTGTCAGGCTCTCACCTAGCTGGCAGGGCAGGTTGATCTCTCGTGGAAGTCAAGTCCCACCCCCGAGAGGATCTCCTCAGCCAGGCTCCCACTAGCTGGTTGGGTCGAATGTGCCTCGGGGAGATCAAGTCCCACCCCCGAGAGGATCTCCTCAGCCAGGCTCCCACTAGCTGGTTGGGTCGAATGTGCCTCGGGGAGATCAAGTCCCACCCCCGAGAGGATCTCCTCAGCCAGGCTCCCACTAGCTGGTTGGGTCGAATGTGCCTCGGGGGTAGTAAAAGCCCCTTTGCTCCGATGAGGATCCCGCTGCCAGGCTTTCACTAGCTGGCAGGGCTGGTGGTACCTCTCGTGGAGGCTAAGTATTTTTTTACCTGGAGGGGGTCTCGCCACCCAGGCTCCCATAGCTGGCGTGACAGGTTGACTCCCTGGAGAGGCGCGCAAGGAAATTGCACTCAGCGAATACGTTGGGTTGGACATTTCTTTCCGAGTTTGTGCCAACCTCGAAAAGAGCGGGGATTGTGTACAACCCCGTATTCGCCCCTGTATAGTTTTAAGCTTTTGGGAGATTTTGCACTCTCGGTGACCAATTTTGGCTCTAGCTCGGAAACATACTAGTAGGGGGAGGAAAAATCTACCCCCCCCAGTGGCCCTCTTTTGAGGGGCGGGTGCGCCAAGTTGGATAACACCAGCCCCCGTCCCGATAGGTGCTTGGCGACCTGGTGGGGCGAGACCGGCCGGGGGCCGGGGTCTCGCCCCTGCTCCTTCTAGCCTGGCGGCCTGGTGGGGCGAGACCGGCCGGGGGCCGGGGTCTCGCCCCTGCTCCTTCTAGCCTGGCGGCCTGGTGGGGCGAGACCGGCCGGGGGCCGGGGTCTCGCCCCGGCCCCTTCTAGCCTGGCGGCGCCTGCCTGGTGGGGCGAGACCGGACGGGGGCCGGGGTCTCGCCCCCTGCCCCTTCTAGCCTGGCGGCCTGGTGGGGCGAGACCGGCCGGGGGCCGGGGTCTCGCCCCTGCTCCTTCTAGCCTGTCGGCCTGGTGGGGCGAGACCGGCCGGGGGCCGGGGTCTCGCCCCTGCTCCTTCTAGCCTGGCGGCCTGGTGGGGCGAGACCGGCCGGGGGCCGGGGTCTCGCCCCTGCTCCTTCTAGCCTGGCGGCCTGGTGGGGCGAGACCGGCCGGGGGCCGGGGTCTCGCCCCTGCTCCTTCTAGCCTGGCGGCCTGGTGGGGCGAGACCGGCCGGGGGCCGGGGTCTCGCCCCTGCTCCTTCTAGCCAGGCGGCCTGGTGGGGCGAGACCGGCCGGGGGCCGGGGTCTCGCCCCTGCTCCTTCTAGCCTGGCGGCCTGGTGGGGCGAGACCGGCCGGGGGCCGGGGTCTCGCCCCTGCTCCTTCTAGCCTGGCGGCCTGGTGAGGCGAGACCGGCCGGGGGCCGGGGTCTCGCCCCTGCTCCTTCTAGCTTGGCGGCCTGGCGGGGCGAGACCGGTCAGAGGCCGCGGTCTCGCCCTTGCCCCCCCTGCAGTTTTACCTTCTTGCTCTCGGGGGGAATTCCCCCTTTACCCCCGACGTGACTGTTCTCTATTGGCCAGATGCCTTTTGGCCGTAGGGGTATTTTGGTCATTTCACCCCCAGGACTTGGAAAAACTATAAATAGACCCCCTTGGGTGCCTTGAAGAGGATCCTTTTCTTATCTTCCTCCTCCCTTAGCTTTTTCTTGGTTGAGTAGAGAGAGCTCTCCAAGGCACCTAGCCTAGCCCTTTGGTGAGGGAGGGGAAGAGCTCAGGTAGCCTTCCGGGTGTGAGGTGGGACCTCCGCGCTAGAGTCGAGGGTCTGTTCATAGTCTCCTAAGTCTCTGGTCCGTGACGTTCTCTCGAGTGTAGTAGGTGTGAGGTCACCCCTTTCAGGGACCCCGAACTCCACAGAGGTCAAATTTGGCTTCAACACTCACAAAGGGTTTACCCCGACCTCTATGCCATCAGTTTTTGTCTAAGCATGGATCCTACAATTTATACGCTCCAGCTTGCAGGGGAATGTTAAAATAATTTGTATATTTGGCTCATCCTAGGGCCCATGTTTAATATTTAGTAATTAGTCTCACATCATAGGATGGAGTTGGTTTACCACTCATCCTCTATAAATACTTGTGTAGACCTTATTGTAAATTGATTCAAAAGTTTTGGGAATAATCAATATTTACTAGTGTATTTCTACAGAATCATTGATTGCTTTGACGAGTTCTTGCATGCCAGTCCTGCAGCTAGCTTACTTCTTGTAAGGATTTCCTGTGGGTAGGAAGTAATGAGTTTTGTCCATGTTTAAGCATAGTGCTTCAGTATAAAAAGTAAGGGATGTAAAGTTCTACAGTGTAAACAGTGAGCAGCCTACACCATGGGATAAATCTGACATATGGGAGATATTCCCTTGCGTGGCTGCTTATAAATTCATTATGGCCTGCAGTAGTGAATCAATTTTGATGGTGAATTGAAATCTATAGAGAAAGGTCCAAACCTTGTATATACTTCTTGAATACAAAAAAATAAGTATGAGTACAAATATATAGAAGAGAGGATAGGAAGATCTGGCTATACAAACAATGTGGGACTAAACACAAAAACCTACATGAACCAAGTTAATGGGCCAATACAATATTTTTTCTAGTATTTTCTAACACTCCCCCACAAGCTGAAGCGTACAAGTCGTAGGCACCAAGCTTGGACAAGAACTGATAGTAGAGATGTCGTGATAAGGCCTTGGTGAGGATGTCAGCAACTTGCTGAGCAGCAGGAACATGTGTTAACTCTATCTTCTTCAAATGAACCTTCTCCCGAATGAAATGACAGTCAACTTCAATATGTTTTGTCTGTTCATGGAAGACCGGATTCTTGACAATTTGTATAGCAGCTTGACTGTCACAAAATAAAGTGACAGGTGAGGAGAGCTGAACTCCTAGATCATCAAGGAGACCCTCAAGCCATGTGAGCTCAGATACAACTGTTGTCATCGATCGATACTCCGCCTCAGCAGATCAGCGAGCAACTACAGACTGTTTCTTGCTGCGCCATGTAATAAGATGTCCTCCAAAATAAGTGCAGTATCCACTTGTAGAACGACGGTCATCCAACGAGCCAGCATAATCAGCATCAGAGTATGCAATCAGAGATAAGTGAGACGAAGAGGGCTGGTAAACAAGTCTTCGTCCAGGAGCAGTCTTCAAGTATCGAAGAATACGCTCAACTGTCAGAAGATGAGAGATATGTGGCCCATATATGAATCGACTGCCAACTCCAACAACAAATGATATATCAGGTCTCGTAACAGTGAGATATATCAAATTTCTCACAAGACGACGATAATACTCTGGATTCGGAAGGAGCAAATCAGAGTCTGAGGCATGAACACAAAACTTGTGATTGATATCCATGAGAGTGTCATCAGGCTTGCATCCAGAATAGCCCGCATCATGAAGTAAGTCAAGACAATACTTTTTATGAGATAACACAAGCCCATCAGGTCTCCGAGCCACTTCGAGATCAAGGAAATATTGAAGGCTTCCCAGGTCCTTTGTTTGAAACACAGTTGTCAGATACTGTTTGATCATCCTTATTCCTGGAAGATCGTCTCCTGAAATCAAAATATCAACCACATATACTAACAGAATCACTGTGCTTGTTAGACGATGACGAGTGAACAAAGAGAAGTCGGCCGAGCTCCGAGTGAACCCAACAACACAAATAGTCATACTAAATTTATCAAACCATGCTCGAGGAGATTGTTTAAGATCATAAAGAGATTTTTTCAGACAACAGACAAGAGACTCCCTCATGGTCTCAAACCCGGGAGGTTGTTGCATATAAACGATCTCTTGTAAATCGCCATTAAGAAAATCATTTTTGACATCCAATTGGTGAAATGCCCAGTGACGGTGAACCGCGAGGTAGATCAACACACGAACAATATTGAGTTTAGCGACTGGTGACAAAGTCTCATCATAATCCAGATCTTGTTGTTGAGTGAAACTGCAAGCCACGAGACGAGCTTTTAAACGGTGAACCGTCCCATCCGGACCCTGTTTGACGGCAAACACCCACTTACATCCCACACAAGATTGTCCAGAAGGAAGCGGGACCAGATCACATGTGTGGTTTGCCCAAAGAGCAGACATTTCCTCGTCCATAGCCGCCCGCCACCCGGGATGTTGGAGAGCCTCCTGTACAGAATTAGGGGTGGAGATAGAGGATAAAGAAAGAGCACTTTGTCGAAGTTCCGGAGAGAGGCGGTGAAAAGAGACATAGTTGGCCAACAAGTGTGCAGTGAAACCTGTTGTCGGATCCGCAAGCAGCAAAACATCATTAGAGCAGGGCAACTCCCGTAGGGCAGTAGACGAAGAAGGACGTCGAGTGTACACACGAATGATAGGTGGTGCAGGTGGTTTAGGTGAGATTGGTGTGGGAAGAAGAGGTGGAAGGTTTGAATGAATAGGGATAGCAGGCTGCGGTAGAGGTGGCGGAAGAGGAGAATCAGCTGGTTGATAGTAATATGTTTGATCTTCGAGGAAGGTGACATCAGCAGAAGTAACAACCTTGCGATTAGAGAAGAGAGGTCACCTTGAGAGAGAATAGGAGAAGCTGCACGGTCGCGGTGTCAACACACCAGCGGCAAGAGGCCGTGACCAAGATACGGAGCCCGCGGCGGGTAGAAAAGCCACAACGACTAAGGAAGGCGCAGCGGTTAAGCGAAGTCCGCGCGAGAAGCACGCAGCGACAGGGGAACTGCAGCGGGTAGGGAAGCCGCGGCGGGTAAGGAAACCACAGCGACTAAACAACGAAGACTGTACGGTCACGATGAGCACACCAGTGACAAGAAAAGATGTCGCGACCAAGATGCGGTACAAGCAGCGGATGAGAAAGCTGCAGCGAATAAGAGAAGTCGCGGCGACTACGAGAGGAATTCGCGCGAGAAGAGAGGGGAGAGGCGAGAAGAGAGGGGGAAGAGGAGGTGGAAGCCACGAGAGAGAGAGAGAGGAGCGGCTAGGAAGCTTAGCCGCGGTTAGAAAAGGAGGAGGCCGCAAGACAGAGCGGTTAAGAGGAGAACAAGCCGCCCGGTTAACCGGAGGAGCGGGCGGTTAAAGAAAAAGAGACCAGAACCTGCCACTGATACCATGTAGAGAAAGGTCAAAACCTTATATATACTTCTTGAATACAGAAAAACAAGTATGAGTACAAATATATAAAAGAGAGGAGAGGAAGATCTAGCTATACAAACAATGTGAGACTAAACACAAAAACCTACATGTGCCAAGTTAATGATACAATACAATATTTTACTTGGTATTCTCTAACAAAATCAAATAACCCTAGAGGTGGATTCCTTCTCAAATCTGAAGCATCACCCTTTTTCCCTTCTCCTCAATTTAGTCTCGGTCTTGAGTCCTTTCTTCTCTCCTCATAAATCCCTGCAGTTTTTGTCTCCACTGTACTCTTCTACTTGTCTACCATTATTCTTACTGCCCCTCATGTTTGTTATGTAGACATTTATTGAATATTTGACATATTCCCTTGGGTCTACAATTGAGTTTGCCTACCTCAATGATTGATACGATTCTAAAAATTTTCAATACCCTCTCTTTAGTTTTCAGAGTGACGGTAGATCCTAAATAAATTATGAGTCAATTGTGTTGTGTTATTTTTCCTTGTAATTCTTATTTTCTTTTGAACATAAAACATATTTTTACTACAGGAATGATTTACTCCTTGCCATTTTTTCGTTGTTTGGGATGTTTTGTAAAATAAATTGATTCCGTTTGTCATTCGTCTCGGACACTATTTGATATTTGGTGCATAAATTCATCTTTAAATCATAGTATTTGTAAATAGAATTGTATTAATTGGTATCCTAGAAAGCAACGATACGGGTATGGGTACCGGGTATGATACGTATCTCGTACGGCGGCACAACAAAATTAAAAAAAAACAAAGATACAGGTACAGCAAGATACGTTGTCTTAAAGATAATAAATATATATGTATATATCACAAATATAATTATAAATTCTCAAAACAATAAAACATAAATAATTAATTAAAGTACAAATCCACAGCTAATATAATATAACATGAAGTTTTTAAACATAAAATATTCATAATCATTTCAAATTTAAGGATGTTTATCGCTCATTTTCTTCATATTTCTCCGTATTGTTGTTTATCAAGACATCTTCAATTTTTGGTTCATCTAAAAACAAGTTGACAACTATGAACTTTTATGTCAGACATGTCGGCCGACATAAAAGTTTTTTGGAAAAAACGCCAGGATATTGATATTTTAAGCAAATATGTCGTTTTTGAAAATATTGCCCGATATATCCGTTTAACCCGATATATCCGTTTAACCCGATATATCAGACGACAATTCGCGACCAATATATCGTCGCAAGTATTACAAATATTTTTTTCATTTTTTGAAGAGACCAAACACCGGTTAAGGTGTTGTCATGTGACCTTGAGGTCGCGGGTTTGAGTCCTGGAAGCAACCTTTTGCAGAAATGCAGGGTAAGGTTTGCCTACATTTCACCCTTGTGGTGGGATCCTTCCTCTGACCCTCGCTGCGAAGGGAAGCTTTGTGCACTGGGTTATCCCTTTTGAGGAGAGCAAACAGAAATAATTTGTTTTTTGCATTATTTTGTGCATCTCTCTAAGTTTGGTATCGACTATTTTCTCATCTAGCTCCCATTTGGTGATCTTTAAATCATTTATTGCAGTTGACGGCTCTTTTATGTGTAATTTATAAACATACACTATTGTATATATATTTATTATGTAATTTATAAACATACATTATGTATACAATTATATATATTTATAAAAACTGTGTAATATATATGAATAAATTTATTTAAATATTAAAATCTGACATTGTAAAATATCCGCGGTATATCTCTCACAATCCGACATCCGACATTTCAAACTCAAACCGACATTAACCCGACGTCCGACATCTACAACCTTGACTATGAAGCGCCGGTACGAGTACGAGTGTCGGGTACGATAATAAAATTTAAATCAAATTATTTATAGTTTTAATAGATAAAAAGACATTTAAATCTAAAGCATATTTTGTTACTATAATAAAGAAACAACAATAGTTATATTTATGGGTGACAATTTTTTTTCTGAAAGACACGCAAAAGTCTTTTATTTATTTTAGAAAAACAAACTCATACCACAATATACAGAACAATCTGCTAAGTCCAAGTGTATATACAGACTAGAGTAATAGGTGTACCCGCCAAGTACCGGGTACATATCGGTACCGGATACGTATCCGGTACGATCGGTGCTTCATATTTGATACCAAAGCATCCATAGTGCAATTAGGATTGTATCAATTGGTACCAAAGCATCCATAACGTAACTAGAATCGCATCACACTAGTACCTCAAAGAGGATTGTGGGGTCATTACATGGTTGCATCATCCATCATGGCGTTGTCAAAATGGCAACACCTTTATGTGTCCGTTTGGATGGCATAGGATGAAACTACATGTAACAAACGTGTGATGCCCTACCATAACAAAAATGCAAGCAACCACGATGAGTGGAATGGAGCGAATGACAAACCCTACAATGAGGTTGCAGATGAATACAAGCACGTAATTTGATGAACTTACGACTGCTGACCTTAAATTCTAATGAAATGCTCGTGAGTGATTCATCATTCAATAATTCCCGACGCGCATTTAATTAAATAATGTTAATTTTAAAATTCTCGCGCACGTGTCATAATTAATCGCAAATATTACATTCGGGTAAACGATAACAATTGCAAATTATTGAAAGTGCACTAAATTAAAGCATACGATGAATAATAAATACACGTCAATGAAAGAAAATTACCCAAACTTGATCAGAGCGAAATACCACTAGCAATAAATGAGGATATCCACACAATGTAAAAGAAAATGAAAACTACAATGTAAAACTCACCAAGTGGGGTGGCCGTCGGCGAGGGGATGCAATCTGGCGAAGAAGTGGTGGATATTCAGGAAAGGTATGTGTACAACCCGTATCCGGCGAGTGGGGTCGCCAGGAACCAGACTGGCTGGCTCTCTTTTCTTAAAGTCTCGGGCGAGCACCAAGCGGAGTCAGAGCTCGGCAGCCCCCAGCTCGCCCAGGCGAGCCCGGCTAGTGGCAGGCGAGTATGGCCAGCCGGGCCCGCACTCGCCAGAAGGTAGGTAGAAGCGGTGAGTACCAGCCAGTCCAGACACTTGACGCCGTCCTGCCTTAGCGTTGAGTGAAGTTCAGATACTCAACATCGTTCTGCCTTAGCGTTGAGTGAAGTCCAGACACTCAACGTCGTTCTGTCTTTAGCGTTGAGTGAAGTCCAGACACTCAACGTCATTCTACCTTGGCGTTGAGAGATGTGACGCCACCACCTTATTTATTATAATAAGTGGTGTGCTAATAGAGGCTAATAGAGGGGAGAAACCGGCTGAAATAAGGTGAACCGGCAATTCCCGGTTAACAAAGGCGCGTGGCGTGCGGGTATTAAGCGGCGCCCGATAATAATAAAGCAAAGAAAGCCGATGTTCCTCCTATTCTCCTCTCCTGATCCCGCACAGTAGCGCAGAAGGCGGACCGTAGCCGCACACCGACGGAAGCTCCCGAGCGCTTGTTCCTCCTCCGTTTTTTGTGATTTTTCCTCCGATTGAAAGGTAATCACTTCCTCTCCACTCCTCTTGCTTCTTTCATGAAGTTTTTGCATGGATTGTAAATGGTATAAACCTTAGGTTTTAGGGTTTTTTTGAAAATCTTTGTTTGTTTTCATTGAAAAAGTTTCTGTAATGATTTTAAAACCTAAGTTCAAGCGTTTGAAGAAACCCTAGCTAGGTTACGAGAGGTTTGATTTTATGGTTGAAAAAGGAGAAACCCTAAGGGTCCTTAGCATGAATATTATGCTGCCCTTTCACCAAACCAGTGAAAGTTCACTAAGTTGAACCTAGGGCAGCAAAACCCTCAAAGGGGAATATGACATGATGTTTGACCTAATTAGAGACATCAAGTTAGAGGTATTAACATGGCTAAGAATGCTATATGTTATATGATAAAGAAATTAATGTAGAGGATTTCCCTTCACTTCAAATAATTATTTGAAGGATAGGGAGTGTTGCCCTTCACTACAAATGAATAAACCTTGTTTAAATAATTAGGGCAGCAATCTCTTAGGGGATTTTGAAGCTAGGGAAGCAAAATTGGCTAGGGCGTAATGTTCCCTCGCCAATTAGACCAAAAGCCATTTGCTTTCTAGATAGCATAACCATCAATTAAACCCTAAATGACTCCTTGACCTAATTAGGTCAAGTGGAGCCCGTCAAAAACATCTTGAAGTGTTGACCAACTTATGTGTCTTTAACAATATCGCCGATGTAGGATATGGCTTCTCGAGGCAGTGGAAGGCAAAATGACGCTGGTGGTCGCAGAGATAAAGGAAAAGGGGTGGAAAAAGTGAGTTATTACCCTTTTTAATCACTTAATTTTCATGTTTATTCTTCATGCTTATCTTTATGTTTATGCTATAAGAAAAGAGCAAGTGAAACTAAATATACAATGAATTAAACTAAGTAAAGGAAGTAAAGGAAAACGTAGAAGAATGCAGAAATGAAATGGGCTAAGTTAGGGGTCAACCCAACAGTGGAGGTGGGGTGAATGTCCTCTCAATGATGATGAAATGAAAGTAACGTGCGAATATGAAAAGGCACGTTAAGAAATGTGTGCGAATATGAAAAGGCATGTGATGACTAGTAATTTAGTCATCATTTTATCTTAATTTGTTATTTGATATTTAAATAAATTATTTTATTTACTCGTTTTTAAGAATTTTCATAAAATTTACATTTTATGTTCTAAACATATATATTTTGATTTTTGTAGGAATGCAATATCCCACTGTCACATCCATTCGAGTCGAGTTCGCTCGATCACCAGCTTTGCATGCTTGGGGCACTCGAGCACATCCACCCTCTTCGGCTCCACCATCGCTCATGTCGACCTTCGGAGCCACCACCATTCTCGCCTCTTCCTCCTCTGACCATCCATGCAAGCTACAAAAAATATATATATATGAATATATATACATATGTATGCATTATGCATTTGTATTTATATATATATAAATATATATATATACATAAATATTATTATGTATATATAAACCCGCGCACAACCTCCTCCAAGCTGCAGCCCGACAACATCTCCTCCTCGTCAACCCCCTCCGCCATGCAACCGCAGCAGCCCGAGCTCCATCTTGCAAGCAGCTCCCGGCCATCTCCAGCTCCTCAGCATCCAGAAGCTCCGGCCAACGCCACCACCGCGCACCACTCTTGCATGAATCATCACTACTAAGAATCTCGGCCGCCACCTCTGCTCCGCCACTTCTGCTCTGCCACCATGCAACCCTTCCACAACAAGCTGCCAGAGCAGCCACCTCCACATGGCCACCTCCAAATCCAGCGGAGATCCTCCTCCATACAGCAAGCTCGGCCGCCATGCAGCCACGTGGACAGCTCAAGCCGGTCTCTTCAATACTGTCGTGCCACCTCAGCTCCTCCATGTCAGCAGGCCGCGGCTCCCTCAGCTGCCTCCACGCCTTGCATCCCGCCATTGACGCTGCCACCGTTTCATCTGGGAAAGTTCTTGCAATAGTAACGGCCGAATTTAATTCACTTGTCCGAATACTGTAGCGTGAACAGTAACAGCCAGATGAATTAAATTCGGCCGTTTGTCTTTATGCTAATGAAGGTTATAAATTCGGCCTCTTCAAATATTTATTACACAAAAAATATTGGAGGGTTGAATCCAAAGAAATCGGAGGAATCCAAAGAAATCGGAGGAATCGAGTTTGTAGTTTTTCTTTAGTTTTTGTTTTAGCCGCTCTAATTGAATCGTGTCCTTCACTTCTTTCATTTTATAATTGCTCTTAAACTTGTAACCCCGCAACTTTCCCGCGCCATTATTTCTTGTAATCTCTTTTGTTTACTGGCAATAAAATTTCATTCTTCTTTTACCCAAAATAATATTCCTATTTTTATTTTGTCTCGCGCCACCTTCGTTCTCTTTATTTATTTTCTTTATTGAGGTCGCATCATTTTTGATAAAAATGATTTCTCTCATCTCCATGAGTAACTAATTTTTTTTAGTGCTCGATCGCGATGATCTGAGGATGAGATAATATTTTACTATGATTTTAGTTTTGCTTTTCTCAATTTGTTGAACGCTTAAGATTTACCGTTGATCAATTCATTGAGGCTATATATTCTATATAGTTTTCAAAATATTTTTCGCTCTTTAGTTGGCCGAGAGGCTCGTAAGACGAATCGATCACTCATCGGTAAAAAGAGTAGAACGCAGCCCTCGAGAGAGGACGACGTAACTCTTCCGGATTGGAGTAAAATCCAATAGTGAGGTTCATTATCTAAAGCAAGTCTTAGACGATGCGATTTCAGAACGAAAGTTCGGTCGATACACCTAAGCTTAGTTGAACCTAATCCTCGAAAGATGGGTGTTCATACTTCGGGAACCTCCACGGTCAAAGTCTCTTCAACAAGAGAATTGGATTTCTATTTTCAGTCCATTATTTTCGATTTCCGAGGTGATTCAAAGATCGGGCACAAGTTTTAATCCATCAATTTAATTATGTTAAGCTTTTCTAGTTTTCACTATTCGCAACCCCAACCCAGATTTCTATTGATAAAATAATAACGATTTTCAAAGTAGGATTACTCAACCACCCCGAGTCTAATACGACCTTGGTTTTTACAAACCTATACTACTCTCGATACGGTGCACTTGCCGTTGTCGTTTGCGGATATAGTTTTGCGCGATCAACATGCAAGCGCGCTATATAAATGATACGAAAGGTTAATATTCCCTTAACACTGCCCAATAAAACATGAAAAGTCTAAAAGAGGCTAAGAAATTCCAACCCATATGAACAAGAGAAGAAAAAAGATTAATAAGAATAAGATGATGAAAATGATTAATATGATATAACGAGAGAGAACGTATCAAGATAATAAAGTATGAAATCCGTAAAATGCAAATAAGACATCATAGTAAAAGGGAACAATGAGAATTCATTTAGTCTTTGACTAATAGAAAATGTAACTAAACAGATACAGACGGAGGCTACCCCTGCTAGCTCTAGCAGGCCCCCTACACGCAGGGAAAAGATGTACAACATTTGGGTGGATGTCATCACAGCCGTCTTTGAGGTCATGGATTCCCACAAGGCATCTTGCCGCGACCCCGACTGCCCCCACGACGAGTTTCAGTTTTATTTCAAGCAGTCTACTCATGGTTGTCATATGTTACAGTATAGTTTTTGTTCCGAGTTACATGTGTAGTTTTGAGCTGATATGATAGTATACTTGTAACTGTAGCTCGAATATTTTGGTGACATCTTTTGTTATATACATAGATATCCAGTCACCAGTCAGTATGTACTATACTGTATCAGATGTAAGATAAATAAAATGTGATGTACTTCTCTGCATTTCTTTTTACTCTGTCATTATACTTATTTATATATAATTATTGATGATTATATAACTGTCACACTCTGAATTGTCAAGTAAATAAAGTAGATCAATGGAAATTGCGACGGTAGCCTAGAAAGTGGGGCCGTTACAAGAGAAGTCCACCCAGTCCACTCAGTTGGTCAAACGGAGCTCGGCGTTCGTCGAACGGAGCTCGACGTTCGTCGAATGGAGCTCGACGTTCGTCGAACGGAACTCAGCATTCGTCGGACTCAATTTCTCAAGAGCCGACCCGCGGGATCATGCAGTCCTAGTCCCAGACGAGGTGGAATCATCAGGGGCGAATAGAACCAAAAGGCTCGCACTCGCCAGGTGGAGCCGGCAAGTAGGGCCAGCCGGGCTCGTACTCGCCGAGGCTCGGCAGGACCAGCCGAACCCATATTCGCCGCCCCAGGCGAGCAAAGGCTTTAGGGGGGCACTCGCCCAGCGCCCCATAATGTTTTTTACCATTTTTACCTTTGCTGGTCTGCGTATAGCCTGTTAGAACAGAAGAGTTACGTTGTTGGCAGACCCGGTTGGGCTGCACATAGCTGTTTAAAATAACGGAGGTTGGTTATTTGCAGGCCGTTTTCAGAAATCTATAAATAGGGCTCAAGGGGCACCTAAGAAAGCATGCTTGCTGGTGTTCAGATCTTCTTGCGCTTTTTGAGGTTGTCTTAGCTCGGCCTTTAGCTAAGGAGGGGAAGCGCTCCAAGATCTTCCGGGTGTGTGGTGGGACCTCCATGCCGAACCCTTGGGTTAGTTTTCTCTTCTTTTCTTTTGTCGTTTGGCTTGCAGGAGAGAAGTGTGTGATCACCCCTTTCCCCAAGGGTGAACTCTACAAGAGACCGAGTTTTCGGTTTCAACAGTATGGTGTTGTTTGTGGTAGTGGAGGCTGGTTGTGGTGGGGAGATGATTTGGGAGTGTTGGCTACGGGTTCTTGGGGTTGGGGATGGGGTGAAGAGGCTTGAGATGACTGTTGGAGGAGGTACGATGGACTGGATTGTTGTTGGCAGGGCTGGATGTAGGATAGAAGAGGGTTGGAAGAGGGAAACGTGAGGTAGTCGCTCAAGCGAGCGTAGGCGGGGTGCTAGGAAGACGGGAAAAGGATGAGGGAGTGAAGGAGGGGTTGTTGAAGATCGAAGGAGGAGGTTCCCGAAGTTGGAAGGAATATTGTCGACGACGCAGGACATGGCAGGAGATCTTGATGAAGTGTTGGAGAGAAGAAGGGAAGTCAGTGGTAGGGATGGAGGCGAATGGGGGCGTCAGTGCGGGAGGCTTGGTGTCGCACCAAGCGTACATCGAGCAGCTCCTATCCGAAAAAACCTAATTTCTCGATAAGTCCCTTTCAATTGTGCAGCATAATATAAGAGAGGAGAGAGAATAAATTAAATGACTTTATGGCCCAATCAACGGACCACATTACTTTACTACTTCCCAAAATGTGTCCAAAATAAAAAAACAAATATATTGAAAATGCAGGAAAATGAATCTGACGTGATCACGGGCTCTGATCATCCATCTGACGATCCAAAAATATCAATCTCATCATCATTTGTAATATTGTAAGTAATCGATCTCCATCATTGGGTTATTAATGATAATATCAGAACACTAAAATAGAGGAAAGATGGGAACTTAGAGATCATGTATTAGTACATTGCTCATGACATCCGTTCCACAAGAAATAAAGATGTTAAGATCTCTTAGACGGGGTTGCTACGAGATTGTGTAATTCATTATGGCATTGCCTACATCATGGCCCATGTTTCTTTGGGCTATTACAAATTATACCTGAGTAATACAATAAAGGAGCAAAGAACGGGACTTAGGAGTATGTGCATAAGGACATGGCTTATCACATCATTTCCAGGAAGATCTTAAGATCTCCTAAGTTATTACGAACACGGGGGAGGAATCCGGTAAGAGAAAGGGCTGGAAGGTGGAGAGGGAGAAGAGAGGGATTAGGATTGAGAAAAAACTTAGGGAGTAGCCCTAATTCTTAGCATTCATCCAAGATAAAAACCCTAACGAGATATATATACAACACCATTTGTAACAACGAGGTGCGAATAGCTAGAGTTCCTGTGTGCCCATGGCAAAAACAGAAATAATATTCAAATGAAAATATTTAAATGACGATGGTTCCCACGGTCTCCTTCAATCTTGGTGGGCTAGGGGCGGCCGTCTTCCTGCGAGTGAAGACTCTCTTCGGTGTGTCGTCGACAAGCGCGATCGTAACATTGTCGTCGTCTGGAAAATGCGTCTTTGTCCGCAAGGCAGTAGTCGACGAATAGGCGGGGAAAGTCATCCCGGGCAGCTACGTGGCTTCGAACTCCGGACAGTTAAGCCAAGCAACAAGGTCCTCCTTTGAATGAGGGTCCTCCGGAAAGTAGTAAGGGAGTTCAATTCTCTTGGTCGGGAAGTACAACACCAACTGCCATCCTTCCGGACAAGAAGGATCGGGCTAGAGACTGAGCTCGCATTGAGACAGATGAGGCCTCCGATCAGCATCTCATGCGCCAGGTGCACAATATCATCCCGCTGCACTTGACCCTAAACCCTAAACAGCACGGTCGCGCCTAGACTGCTGCGATCCTAGGATGGAGAATAATGGCGTGGACAGTCGGCCAGGCTGATGATCGTCCTGTCGGAGGTTAGAAGACGTCGACGAACGCGGTGAGAAGCTCTAGAAAGTGTGTCGAGTGAGAGGGAGGCGCAGTGGACGGCCCTGAGAGGGGCTAAAGCTCCGCAGGGAAGTCGACATCAATGGTCCGTTGGATCATGCAGAGGGAGACCGGAGAGCGGAGTCCCGTCGGGCGACACGACCGGACCCTGTAAAGGAACTGCAAGGTCATAGTCGCCTAATTGACGCGCACATCGCCAAGTGTGTGGAGCCATGCCACCCCCAAAATGGCATCGATACCGCCGAGGTTGAACGAGTATAAATCCGCGGTCACAGAACAGGACCTCACGGAGAGAGTCACGACAGAGCAAAGGCCCTGAGTCGTTCGGCGTTGCCCATCGCCAAGGCGGATCGAAAAATCCGAGGATGGAACCGAGGGAAGTCGGAGCTGCGGCACCAGTCGCTCAGAGATGAGGTTGTGGCTCGCGCCGCTATCCACCATGATGATAATCAGGCGATCACGAAGCATGTTCGAGAGCTTCCTGGTCTGCAGCCATGAGATCCTACCCACCGAGACACATGATAACTCCAAGCGGTGGAACATAGCCGTGGCGAGATCGAAGGAGGGACCCTCCGTTAAAATCTCCAGGGCCTCAAAGTCAGCAAAGGTAATCTCAGGGTCGACGTCGCCAATGATGGCGTGGAACTCCTTCATGGAGCACTCATGGTAGGGGGAGTAGGTTGGCGGCATGGAAAACACGAGCCCTTGTTGCAGAGCTCATTGTAATCATTGTTCGAGAGGCGTTGAGGGGCCGAGGTGCGCCCTAAGCGGGCCCCCCATGTAGAGGGCGTGGCGGAGGAGTCGGGCAGGTGGTCACCAAGGAGGCTACGGAGGGGGATGGCCGGCGGAGAAGCATGAGGACTGGGGAAGAGGTCGGCCTCCACCGAACACGCCATGTCAAGGGTGTCGGAGACCGTCCAAGGATGGTGCATGCGGAGTCAAGAGCGAATATGCGGGAGCATGCCTTGCATGAACAAGTCAAGGTAGTGGTCAGGCGGAAGGCTAGGGACATGGGTGACCTGGGAGACGAACTCATCGATGTACTCGTCAGGTCGACGGTCTGACAAACACCGCAAAGACGCTCGATGGCGGAGCCGGAGTAGCAGATATCATACTGCCATATCATCTTTGGTTTTAGGTTAGATCAAAAGAGGCAAGAGTTGGATTGACGAAGCCATCGAGCCCAATGGAACGCGGAATCGTCAAGGCCGACAATGGCGATCGACACTGTATCCGCATCGGGGGTGTCATGGAGGTCAGTATTGTTCCATCTTCGCGATCCAACCCATCGGGTCGACGTCGACAAAGGATGGAATATCGAGATGGAGGGTCAGGTGTGCCAGCGGTGGCGGGAGGAGTGGCTCTGGTGAAATCCGGGCCGGGACAGCCCCGAGGATGGATCCCCCGTCCGCGGGTGAGCAGGAACCGGAGGCAGCGAAAGCGGCGGCGGAGGCTTGGATGTTGTTGATCTTGGAATTGATGGCAAGCAACATTGATTGCATGGAGGCAAGGAGTTGTTCGTGGGCATCCACGCGGTAGCTTAAGGAGTCATCGTTGCTAGACGCGGCGTGATCTAGATTTTGGCAAGTGGAGGGGGTGTCATGGGCGATATGGATAGAGAGCTGGACCAAAAGAAAAATCGAAAAGGGCGATCCGAAAGCGATGCAGCCGAATGAGCAAATGGCTGGGCAGTGGACGTTGCGGATTGGAACAATCGAGCGACTGGAGGAATCGAGGGACAGAAACGAGTGAACGGTTGGGCGGCGGATCGGGACGAGCGAGCGAATTTTAGAATCGAGCGACCGAAACGCTCGACCGAAGTGTTTGGCTGAAGGGATCAACTGATAAAACCGAGCCCTAGATCAACCGGAGCACTTTAGTGGTCGATTGATTCGGCGGCATGAAGCGGCAGATGCAGAGACTGGTCGGCAGCAAGAGCGGGGGGGGAAAAAATATTACAAACTCAGGGGAGGAATCGGTAAGGTAAAGGGCCGATAGTGGTGAGGGAGAAGAAATGGATTAGGGTTGAGAAGAAACTTAGGGAGCAGTCATAATTCTTAGCATTCATCTAAGATAAAAACCCTAATGAGGCATACAACACTCTTTATAATAGCAAGGTGTGAATAGCTAGAGTTCCGGTGTGCGCATAACAAAAACAAAAATAGCATTCAAACGAAAATATTTAAATGGCGATCGTTTTTGCGGTCTCCTCCAATCCCGATGGGCTAGGGGTCGTTGTCTTCCTCCGAATGTAGACTCTCCCAGGTGTGTCGTCGACATGCGCAACCGTAACAATGTATTACGCGCGCACATTCACTCAAGCGGACCTCCCTCATCATAATTTATGGAGCGTGCATATGGAAGTCGACGTGATTAATTCTCTTGTAATTAATTTGTATGAATTAATTTATTGATATTAATTAAAGAATATTAATTAATATTAATCAATTAAGTAAATTATTTTGTATTTTCTTGTTTGGTTGCTCTCTCTCATCTATATAAGGGGACGAGATTTATGTGTGAAGTTATCTTGGATATATCAAAGAAATTAGGGTTGTTCCCTAAGTTTCCTCTCTCTCGTTCCACCATTCTTCTTCCTCACCATTGTCGGCCCCCTTCCCTTGCCAGATTCCTCCCAGAAATTTATCAAAATCATACCAATGGTCCGACCTGTTGCTCTCCACCCACTTCCCTTCCAGTCGTTGAGAACCAACACCGTTCTCGACCTCCACCTCATCCACGACATCCGCAACGACCTCCAGGCCATGAGTGCCCTCATTGACAACCACCTCGCCAACGTCAAACACATCATGGAGGAATCCGCTCAGGCACTCCTCCTGCTGTCCCTCGGCGGGGAACCACAGGAGGATGCTTCCTCCCCTTCCTGTGTCGAACATCGCGCCCCACCTTCCCCTTCTAATGCTGAGCAGCCCGCCCCACCTTCCCCTTCCAACGTCGAGCAGCCCTCCCCACCTTCCCCTTCCAACACCGTCATCGTCAAGCAGCCCGTCTCAGTTTCCTCTTCAAACGCCTCCGCCATCGAGCATCCTGCAACCAGACATCATCCCACGGCTTCTTCATCCCTCGTCGCCCTCGCACTGGACCCACAAGTCAGTGGCCCCGATCCAGGCACAGCTTCGCCGCTCGTTTCTCTCCAGCAGTGCAAACCAAACTCACGCATCGATGCAACTTGCCCCGTCTCTCCCACCATCCCGCCAAGCAATCCATGCATCAGCTCGTTTCTCCCCGCCATTGAGCCACACGCCCGTTGGGCTATTTACAACATTTCATCTTGTTCTATTTCTCACGTCATCATCATTGTTTTCGGGCTCCACACAAAGCAGCTTCCTCAAAATTTTTTTTACTCTTCCTCCACTGTCTTTTCTCCTCTGTTTTTGCTCTTCTTAATTCTCTTTCCTTAAAAAGAAGATTCCTTTTATTAGCTAGCTGCCAACATTTTTTCCCATCTCATTTTTTCTTTTCTTCCATGCGCCCCCCCAAATATTCCCACGCCAAAAACTCGACCTTTTCCCTCCCTCCTCCAGCCCCATCACATCTTACATTAGCTCCCCTCTCTCTTCCTTGAGCCTCACATTAACAGTCAACAATTGTCTACCATACATTCTCACCCTCTTTATTTTTTTCCTCCATTGTCTTATCACATCAACTTTTTTGTTCTTTATATTTCCTCTTCCCATAACAAACAAAAAACACAATCACTTTTTCCTCTCTTAGTTGTCTCCCCCCTTTTCATACTCATCTAGCACAAACTTTCACCCCCAGCCACTATAATTGTCCCCATTTCTTCTCACCACCCCATAATAATACATAAAATCCCACCAAAATTTTTTCTTCCGTTTTTAACACCTCTTCGTTCATTCTCCGCATGGCACTCGTCGTCGCCACTGACAATGCACATTGTCCTCGTCAAAATTCTTAAAGACCCCGACAAAAGAATAAAACTCGACCTTGAGGAAAGATCGTTATTCAAGGGAGGTAAATTATTACGCATGCACATTCAATCAAGGGGACCTCCCTTGTCAGAATTTATGGAGCGCGCATATTGAAGTCGTCGCGATTAATTCTCTTGTAATTAATTTAAATGAATTAATTGATTGATATTAATCAATTAAGTAAATTATTTTGTATTTTCTTATTTCATTGCCCTCCCTCATCTATATAAAATGCAGGAAAATGAACCCGATGTGATCACGTACTCTAATCATCAATCCGACGATCCAAAAATATTAATCTCATCAACATTCGTAATATTGTGAGTAATTGATCTTCATCATTGGGCTATTACAGATAATATCAGAGCACTAAAATAGCGGAAAGATGGGAACTTAGGGATCATGTATAAGGACATTGCTCATGACAGCCTTTCCACAACAAAAGAAGATGTTAAAATCTCTTACACGGGGCTGTTACATGATTGTGTAATTCATTATGGCATCGCCTACATCATTGCCCATGTTAGTTTGGGTTATTACAAATGTAGGAAAACGTGAACCTTGTATGTAATTTCTCCAGTGTCAAATACAAAGTATGAGTGCATATTTATAGCAGAGAGAAAGAGAGAGGAAAGTCATATGCATGATGTGGGACTAAAGAGGGAGAAAATAATAATACAAATACAAAGAAAAGGGCCATTGGGCTTTGCTATATGGGCTTTTCCAACACTCCCCCGCAAGCTGGAACATACAAGTCATATGCACCCAGCTTGGACAGACACTGATAAAATAAGGTACTCGATAAAGCCTTTGTGAGAATATCAGCAACTTGATCCGTGCCCGAAACATGCTTTAAGTAAAGTTTCTTCATTTGAACTTTCTCCCGAATAAAATGACAGTCTACCTCGATATGTTTTGTGCGTTCGTGGAAGACCGGATTCTTTGTTATGTGTATGGCCGCTTGACTGTCACAAAATAGCACTGTTGTGGATATCCTCTGACATGACCGATATATCGGCCGATATAAAGATTTCATTGTCAAAACGACACGTTTACGTTTTTTTTTTTGCAAAATATCATTTCGGATTTTATCCTCCGATATGTCTGTTATTAACCGATATATTCGCCGATATATCGGCCGATATATCCCGACATTTTATCGTATGAATTTTTTTTCAATTTATTTTAATTAGTGTCTATGGTATAATAGACAATAGACCAAAATTATTTCATTGTTTTGGTTGTTTTTCCCTTCCTCTGACTTTCTTCCTTACTGAAGTTTGTCATCAATTTTAATTTTGCATGATCTTTGAAATATGAACTAAATGTTCCTTATCTTTCATTATCATCGACAAATTCCTAATATTTAGTTTACTCTTGTTTTATTTCATGTGTTATACCGTTATTACTAGCACCACACAAAATGTTTATATTAGTTTCATAAATTTAGCAGTTCAATAAATATCAAATAATCAATATATTAATATATATAAATTTAAAAAGGAATAAATTTATAAATGATTACTCGTATACATAATTAAATATTAAAACCCGATATATGAAATATCCCCGATATATCACTCGACATATTAAAACCGACATGAAAAACCTAAACCGACATGTCCCCGATATCCGACATCTACAACCTTGCAAAATAGAACAGCAGAAGAGGGAAGTTTCACCCCCCAGATCAGCAAGGAGACTTTCAAGGCATGTGAGTTCTGAGACAACAGATGTCATCGATCGGTATTATGCTTCCGCTGAATATTGAGCAACGACTGCTTGTTTCTTACTTTTCCATGTAATGAGATGACCTCCAAAATATGTACAAAAACCACTGGTTGACCTCCGATCGTCCAGGGAGCCAGCATAATCGACATCTGAATATGCAACCAATGGTGGGATAGAAGTGGAGGTTTTGTAAACCAGTCCTTGACCCGAAGCTGTTTTAAGGTATTGACGAATACGTTCAACGGCTTGAAGATGAGAGACACGGGGAGCATGCATGAACCGACTGACAACCCCAACAACGAACGATATATCCGGCCTTGTGACCGTTAGGTAGATCAATTTTTCCACAAGGCGTCGATGGTATTCCGGATTTTGGAGAAGCCGGTCAGCATCAGAGGCATGAGCACATAGCTTGTGATTTGCATCCATTGGAGTGATTGCCCGCTTGCATCCGGACTGGTCAGCGTCTTTGAGGAGGTCAATACAATACTTCCGTTGGGAGAGGACAAGTCCATCTGGACGTCTTGCGACCTCAAGATCGAGGAAGTAGCGAAGATTCCCCAGGTCTTTTGCCTGAAACACGGTGCTAAGGTGTTGTTTAACCGCTTGAATCTCCTTCGAGTCATCCCCAGTAAGTAGAATGTCATCAACATAAACTAACATAAGAACAGTTCTTGTTTCTCGATGTCGAGTGAATAGGAAGAAGTTTGTTGTGCTCCGAGTGAAACCCATGTCCCGAAAGACCTTACTGAACTTGTCAAACCACGCCCGAGGAAATTGTTTGAGATCATAGATGCATTTCTTCAGAAGACACACACGAGACTCCCACGTGGTCTCAAACCCGGGAGGTTGATGCATGTAAACGGTTTCTGAAGATCGTCATTCAGGAACGCATTCTTGATATCCAGCTGATGAATGGGCGAGAGGCGATGCACGGCCACTGAGAGAAGGACGCGAACGGTGTTGAGCTTGGCCACCGGAGAGAAGGTTTCCTCATAGTCAAGGCCCTGTTGTTGAGTGAAGCCACGGGCCAGAAGGTGGGCCATCAAACGGTCAATGGTGTCATCAGGAGCGTGTTTGATGACGAAAACCCACTTACACCCAACGGGTGTCTGACCGGAAGGTAAAGGAACGATGACCCAGGTTTGGTTAGCCCAAATGGCCGTCATTTCTTCTTCCATAGCGGCCCGCCAGCCGGGATGTTGAAGAGCCTCCTGCACAGAATTAGGCACAGAAATAAAAGATAATGATGTGGTAAAGTGACGAAGTGACGGGGAGAGGCGATGAAAAGAGACATAATTCATCATGGGATGAGCGGTGGAGACTGGAGCCGGAGCAGCAGGTCGCGGAGCGTTAGAGGTTGAAGCCGACTGTAGTGGGGCAACGGGACGAGAAGAGCGGCGAGAAAAGACCTGGATGACAGACGGTTTGGGAAGAGCTGGAGGCTGGGCAGGAGGGAGAGATGGTGGAGAAAGGTGCACGACATGCTCAGAAATAGGTAAGACAGGGCGCACGACGGGCTCAGGAAAAGGTGTTGGATCTGAAGTAGAGAAGAAAAGAAGATCCTCCCGGAAGGTGACATCAACAGAAATAGTGACCTTGCGGGTAATGGGCGAATAGCACATGTAGCCCTTTTGAGTGCGCGAATAGCCCACAAAGACATATTTGGCCACACGGGGATCCAACTTGTCCGTAGACGGGCCTAGGATGTGAACGTAGCACGTACACCCAAAGATGCGGGGAGTAAGAGAGAAGGCCGGAGTGGAGGGAAATATGAGGCTGAACGGAGTAGCATTGTGGAGGACGGAGGACGGGAGACGGTTGATGAGAAAACAGGTCGTGAAAAGCGCAAAGTGACAATAGGGTTTAGGAACCCGCATTTGAAGCATAAGAGAGCGAGCCACATCAAGGAGATGACGATTTTTACGCTGCGCGACACCGTTCTGCTGAGGGGTATAAACACAAGACGTTTGGTGAATGACCCCAAACTCAGAGCAGAGAGTCGCGAAATCATGGTCAGTGTACTCACGCGCATTATCAGTGCGAAGAGTTTTGATGGGCGCGGAGAATTGAGTGCGAGTCTCAAGCAAGAAGGACAGGAATACCCGGGGAAGCTCGGAACGATCACGAAGGAGATACAACCATATCATGCGGGAATAATCATCTATAAAGGTAAGAAAATAACGGTAGCCAGAAATACTAGGAATCTTGTACGGACCCCAGATATCGGAGTGTACCAAAATAATAGGAGCAGAGCTCCGAGTACAATAAGATGGAAAAGATGAGCGAGACTGTTTGCCAAAAATACATGTTTCACACTGAAAAGCCGGAAGAGAGATATCGGGGAGAGCCTTCTGGAGGACAGGGAGAGGAGCATGACCAAGACGCTGATGTCAATCCTCGGAGGAGACAGAAGCGAGGAGAGTAGGAGAGTCATTAAGAAGGTAGAGCCCGTTCTGCAGTCGCGTCCTACCAATGATAGTCTGCGTCTGCTGATCCTGTATCAGAAAAGGAGTAAATGTCACAGAGCAATGTAAGTCAACAGTGAGGCGAGCAACAGAAAGTAAATTGAACGGAGAGCTCGGAACATGAAGAACCGAGCGCAGGGAAAGTGAGGAGGTAAGAGAAACATCAGCACAGCCAGAGACAGAGACAGCTGCCCCATTGGCCACAGTAATGTACTGCGGATGAGGAGAGGACAAGTACTGGGGCGGTCGAACAGAGGTGATGTGATGAGTGACACCAGAATCCACAATTCATCAAGTGTCAGTGGAGAGGCAGGCGATACCTTCATTGGAGATGGAGGAAGCGGAGGCAACCGAGGCAGGCGGGCAGCGGAGCAGGCCCTGGAGATGCTGGAGCTGAAGGCGAACCTTGTCAAGGTCAGTACGAAGGGTAGAGGAGTCGGTGGCAATAACAGAGGTCAGCGGACGAGGAGGTCGAACATGCTTGCGATAGCAAGTAGTTTCAAGATGCTCGTCCTTTCCACAGAAGGAACACATAGGTCGCAGTCGGCCACCCCGGCCTCGTCCCCGAGAGGCAGAAGAAGAATCCATGGAAACAATCAACGGCTAGGCGAGAAGACCAGCGAACAGATGAAGGCCGCGCGGACAACCCAGACGAGCAAGAACCCTGGACCGAGAGGAGGCCACGCGAGTAGGGGAGATCGCGCGGACTGAGGCAAGACCGCCCGGTCACGGTGTGAACACACCAGCGACGAGGAGGAGGAAGCCGCGACCAACAAGCGGAGCTCGGAGGAGCAGAACGAAGTCACGGCGACCAGAGAAAGGTTGCGGCGAGAAGGATAAGACCGGGGAAGAAGTTCTCAGGGCGCACGGTCACGGTGTGGTCGCACCAGCGACAAGAAAGAAGCCGCAACCGAAGTGCAGAGCCTGAAAGGAAAGGAGGCCACGGCAAGAAGATCGCAGCGGACAGAAACAATCCGCGCGAAGAGACCGCAGCAGACAGAAAACAAGCCGAGCGGACAGAGGAGGTCCGCAATGGTAAGAGGAGACTGCAGACAGGAGAAATCTGCAGCGTTCACGGCGACAAAGCACCAGCGGCAAGAGACGCCACGACCAAGAATGAGAGACCGCAACGAATAGAAAAGGGAGCCCGCAGCGGCTAGACAGAGAATGCCTTGGAACCAGCAGACCGCATGGACCACAAGGGAGACCTCCAGGAACACCGCAGGGCAAGATAAGTCCGCGGGAAGCAGAAGGCCACGCGGACAGAAAACGGAAGAGGACGCCGGTCAAAGAGGAGTGGGCCCACGTAAGATAATTGAAGAAGACTATAAGAGGGAGGAGAAGGGAAGAGAAGGTGGAGCCACGGAGGAGAAAATGCTAGCGAGCAGGCAGGTCGCAGCGACTAGGCAGGAAACAGCACGGTCAAGGTGAGTGCACCAGCGACAAAGGAGAAGTGTCACGACCAAGATGCGGAGCGTGCCGATAAGAGGAGAAGCCGCCCATAATAAGAGAAGCAAAGTGCGGCGAGCAGAGAGCAGCGACTAGAAAGGAGGTCGTGTGACTAGAGACAGTCGCGCGGAGAGAGGCGACTAGAAGCAGACGCGCAAGGAGCAGCGACAAAGGAGGTCGCGAGGAGAGCAGCAACTAGAAGCCGCGAGCAGGAGAAGCCGAGCGGCCAGACGAGGCCGCAGCGGGTATCAAGGAGCCAGACCGCAACAACACAGAGGTGGGTCCCAGCAGGGAGGGCTATAAAAGCAACAGAGGAAGGATAGAAAAAGGAGAGACACAAAGAGAGGAGCCCGCCGAGTAGCAGGCGGATAGAAAACAGCTATCCGGCACCGAGTAGTACCGGAATAGGCGGACAGAGAGGACGAGCCCGCCGAGCCGATGGGAAGGAGACCACCCAAGATAGGCGGTTGAGAAAATAGAGGCCGTCCAAGGAGGACCGGTGGCTCTGATACCATGTAGGAAAATGTGAACCTTGTATGTAATTTCTCCAATGTCAAATACAAAGTATGAGTACATATTTATAGGAGAGAGAAAGAGAGAGAGGAAAGTCCTATGCATGATGCGGGACTAAAGAGAGGAGAGAAAATAATAATAAAAATACAAAGAAAAAAGTCATTGGGCCTTTGCTATATGGGTTTTTCCAACAACAAATTACACCGGAGTATTACAATAGAGGAGCAAAGATGGGAACGTAGCGATTTGTGCGTAAGGACATGGCTTATCACATCATTTCCACAAAAGAGGAATATCTTAAGATCTCCTAAGTGCATGAAGTGTAACTCATACAATCAAGCAGCACTCTCAGGATGGGTGGCCTTCCTACGAGGTTCCAACTTGAAGTGGCCATTATATTTGAAAGATATTGCATAAATGCAATAATCATCTTTTCAGGGATCTAATTATTCTTAACTGCATCTTATATTTCACTCACTATCACAAATAAATCAGCTCTTAAATGGATTAAATATTGTAATAGCATGCTTAAGAAGTATAAGCAGAAAGTAAAATGACATCTAATATTTTAAGTTCACTTACCTCGCTAGCTTTGCATTTGTTAAGACGTCCATAGTATATTGTTTGTCCTGCCAACAGAATTGTTACAGCAGTGTACAACTGGAAGTCCAAACATAAGATTTTCCATCAGATAATGGAGCTTTGCATCAGCAAAACAACAAAGGAGAATTAAAGTCAGAATACTCACCAAAGCCATATAAAACTGTGTAGGTAACTGCAAAAAAAGAGTACAATTCACATTTGTTATTTAGTGAAGTGCTCGCCCATAGATTAAAAGTTCTTATGACAAAACAGGTCATGATGTCATAATGTTACGTATAAACCATCAATGCAATATCAAGGAAAATGAGTATTATAAAAGTAGCAGGGTATAATGTAAAGAACAGGAAAGATGATGGAAGAAGTTACAAAATTTTAGTGAAGGACAGATTACAATATGCCTTGTGCAAACATCCCAAAACTTTTAAAAAAACGGTAAAAACTTGTGCTCAACTTTAGCAGTACAGAAAATTTAATTATTAATTGATGTCAAGAAAATTCATCAAATGTTTTTTAACTTGGTGAGACATTCTACTTCTAAATCCATAAATATAGTCGGCATGGAACTATTACATGACAACAAATGTAGATGCATGCACACGCACACGATGCATTTACGAAAGAATACAATAAATTTTGCATGAAAACAACACAACTGCATGCAGATATTCATAAATACATACAAGAGCTAAAGCATGTAGACATACATAGCATACTTCTGTCAAGAACTAAAATAATTAAATAAAACCTACAGATGCCTAAGTGCATATTGACAACCATAAAATGAAAGAACTGAATATGATATACAGCACTCTCCTCTATGCAGGGGATAAAAAGTAATAATGAATGTTTGTAGAAAAACTAATGTTGATTATTTTTTACAATTATTTTTACAACTTACAGTAGCAGGTTCCAGATAACAGCCGACAAGGTTGAAGATATCCCTAAACAAAACCAAAAGATAAATTTCAGAAAGCCTGGAAAGAAATGCAATAAGTCAAACTCCAAATAAAGAAAAAAAAGTAATGTGAGTCTCTGTAACCAACCGCACCGCCATCTACTTGCACTGGAGTGGAGCAGGACGTATCAGCGTTGCAACAACAACGAGCACGAAGAACTCGACTATGATGGGGGTCACGGAGACATGATAGGGATCATGACATGCAAGTAGTAGACTTTATATTTTGTCTTATCCCATGTGTTTAAGCCCAAATGGGGCATATGATAGTTTGCTTTAATGATGACTCTAGCCTTTTACTTTTCCCACTTGTCTAAGGCCTAGGTGGGGGACCCCTCTATTTAAGAACTTTGATATCTCTCTTTTGGGTAAGAAGAAAAAGCTAAAAGATCTATCTCTCCCTCTCTCCCTCTCTCCCTCTCTCCCTCTCTCTCTCTCCTCTGCATGGGCATGCTCGGCCGAACCTCCTTCCTTCCTCTCTACCGCAGCGACCATGAAGGGATCCAAGAAGGGACGCCGCAATCCCTTGCGGGGCACAGTCCTTCATTGACCCATTACGCGCCTGCACTCACGAGCACGTATCAATGTGGTAACAGAGGTACCACCTCCCTCCCCCGGAGCCGGACTTCTTCCTCTACCCGCGACCATGGTCGACAACAACCTACTAGCCATCCTCCAACCCATCTTAGACGTGATTGCGCGCATGCAAACCTCTTTGGACCTCCAATGCACCAAACTCGCCGGCCTAAGGGCGCACATGCACGACACCTGGCCCTCTGGATCGCACTCCCACCTGACGGACCACCCCCGCTGTCACTCCATACTCCTACGAATCCACCTCCGGAAGGAAGTTCGACCCCATCCTCCGACGGTCATCCCCCGCGTTACCCGAAGATGAACTTTCCTGTTTACGACGGCCACGATGACCCACCTACATGGCTCACCCGGTGCAAGCTTTACTTCTCCACCCAACGCACCCTACCGAAAGATCAACTCGGCCTCGTCTCGTTTCACCTCATGGGTGCAGTTCAAATATGGTTCACACAACTACATCGTGAACGCCACGACCTACTCTATAACGACTTTGTCACGACGTGTACTCTCCGCTTCGGCCCACCACTATGGGGAAACTCCCTCGGGGACCTCATCGCCTTACGACAGATCGGACCGCTCCATGACTATCTCGAGCGCTTCCAAATTCTCTTGGCGCGCGCGCATCCACTATCCACCTTGAGCAGCAGGTTCCTTTCTTTATGACCAGCCTCCACGAGCGTCTTTGCCTGGACTTCGAATTACAAGCTCCACCCGACCTCACAACGGCGACGAACCTAGCCCGGGCCTATGCACACTGATTTCTTATAGAACACCTACTGTTGGGTCGTCGAGATTTCAATACTGTTGACCGGGGAAACAAACCCACCATTCTTCCCTCCAAGGGCACTGAGCAGAGCCTCCCCCCTACCCAAGACTTATGTAGCAAGCCATCCACTGTACCGCCGCCGGCTCTCGGTGTCGGAAATGGCTGACCGCTGCGCTAAGGAGTTGTGTTTTAACTGTGACGAACTCTTTGGTCCGGTCCATCGTTGCAGGCACCTTTTTGGGTCAAGGTGGATGACCCCTCCAATGACGATGAGGACACGGAGGACACGGAGGACACAGAGGCTCCAGGGATATACTATACAAATGCAAGTTTTTGTGGCGGACCACACCTTTGTGGCCCATGTATTCCAGGAGCATGCAAGACTTCATTAGTCGTCGCATGGCCGAGCAACTACATCTCCACATCACTCGTTGCTCTCGCCTTCAAGTCACGGTGGCAAATGGCCAAACCATGACATGCTCGGACATATGTCATGGGATGACCCTAACGGTGGGCTCCCACCAATTTCAAATTGATATCTTGGTGATCGATCTTCAAGGTTTCGACGTAGTATTGGGGGTGTGATGGATCCGCACCCTGGGGCCCATAACGTGGGATTTTGACGCTCTATCCATGTGTTGGCGCCATGGCAACAACTTGATCGAATGGTCCGAAAAACTTCCGCAAACTCTTTGTTCGGCCTTCTCCCTCCAAGGACCCACTCTTCCCACAGACTCCTCCCACAAGCCAGATTTCAAGCTCCTCCTACAAGAATTCCTTGATATTTTCACTATTCCGAACTCCCACCCGCCGGCGTGCCATCAAAATCATTGTATCTACCTCCTTTCAGCCCCCCCCCCTCCTGGTACGCCCTTACCGTTTTCCCTTCCTACAAAAAGATGAGATCGAGCGTCAATGCTCCTTCATGCTACAACAAGGCCTTATTAAGCGCAACATCTCCTCATTCTCCTCCCCGGCTCTCCCCGTACACAAGAAAGACGGCGCATGCTGCTTCTGCGTCGACTACCGTGCCTTAAATCAACAAACCGTGAAGGACAAATTTCCTATTCCTGTGAGCAACTCGATGAACTGCATAGCGCCATGTACTTCTCCAAATTAGGCCTCTACTCCGGTTATCATCAAGTGTGGATGCACCCCCAAGACGTGGAAAAGACAACTTTTTACATGCATCACGGCCACTTCGAGTTTTTGGTGCTACCATTCGGGTTCACCAACGCCCCCTACACCTTCCAAGCTTTGATGAACGAAGTTTTCCAACCACTACTCCATAAGTCCATGCTAGATTTTTTTGTTGATATTTTGATTTACAACACCACTTGGGACACCCACTTGCGCCATCTCCACGCGGTCTTTGAGTTGCTACGCCAAAATCATCTCCACCTCAAGAATTCCAAATGTATCTTTGGTAAACAGAGTGTGGCCTATCTCGGCCACGTGGTGCACTCCCTCGGGGTTTCGGTGAATCCCGACAAGCTAGATAGTGTTGCTTCATGGCCAATACCGCGCACGGTCCAGGACTTGCGCATCTTCTTGGGCCTCACGGGCAACTACCGACGCTTCATCCGTGGATATAGCACCATTGCCCAACCCCTCACTAACCTACCCCGCAAAAACAACTTATCGTAAACCGATACGGCAACCGCCTCTTTCCACGACCTAGAATGGGCGCTCCAAAACACTTTGGTTCATTAGTTATAGGACTTCGCCAAAGAGTTCCCCATCGAATGTGACGCCTCTGCGATCGGATCCGGGGCATTTTTGCAACAAAACAGACATCTCATCGCTTAGTTAGCCGGCCCACTACTCAACACCACCAAAATTTGTCGTCGTGCAAACAAGAATTTATCGAACTCGCCAAGGCCATTCAACAATGGCGGCCTTATTTATGGGGTCGTTGCTTTGTCATTCGAACGAATCAGTTTAGCCTCAAATATCTGCTCGAACAACACCTCATTATCGTCCCTCAACAACGATGGGTCTCCAAGCTTCTTGGCTTCGACTTTCGGGTTGAACACAAGGTCGGCTCCCTGAATCGCGCGGTCGACGCCTTATCCCGCCGCCTTGCACCAGACGAGCCTGAACAATCCACGGTGTCTTTCTACGTCGTTTCCCAACTACACTCTTCCTTCCTCGAGGATGTCCGCCGCGAAATCAGATCCTCGTCGAGCCTAGCAGAACTACTCCAACGCATCATGGACGGGGTCACGCCACCAGCTTGATTAGCCTCCTCCGGTCTTATCCTCTAGAAAGATAGCCTCTATCTTGATGTCACCTCGTCGCTAATTTCGCAGCTCTTGGAAGAAACCCACAACATGTCTCACGAAGGCGCCCAGAAAACCTTGCAATGCCTCTGTCGTGAGTTCTTTTGGTGCGGTATCCGGCGCTCAGTCCACCAAGTCATCGCAGGCTGCACCATATGCCAGTAGCATCCGTCCAAACATTTCCTCCCAACAGGTCTACTCCAACTCTTACCGGTTCCCACTCAGATTTGGGCGCATGTTTCAATGGATTTCGTGGAGGGCCTCCCTACTTCCCACAGTAAATCCATCCTAACGGTCGTCGACGATCGCTTCTCCAAAGGAGCACACCTTCTCCCCCTTAGCCTTCCCTTGGTCGCCGAACGTGTTGCTCTGACATTCTTTTTGGAGATTTTTCGTCTACATGACCTCCCAGAATCTATCGTTTCCGACCGCGACAAAATCTTTACAAGTCGCTTCTGGACGGAACTATTCCGCTTATGCGGTATTAAATTAGCTTTTTCTTTGGCCTATCATATCCCCAATCAGAAGGGCAAACCAAGGTGATAAATCGCATGGACGAAATGTGCCTCCGCTATCTCGTTGGTGATCGCCCAAAGAGCTGGACCACGTGGCTTCCATGGATCGAATATTGTTACAACACCTTGTGTCATACGGCACAACAAACGACCCTGTTTTGTCTTATCTACGGTCGCGATCTCCTGCGCCTTCTCACTTATGACCAAGGGTTAGCCTCCTTATCCTCCCTCGACCAAGATCTTATGAACCGAGACCAATTCATTGCTCTCGCGCGAGAAAGCCTCCTCCGGGCCCAACATCACATGGAGACCCGCTACAACCGCGGGCACTGCGACATCGCCTTTAGCATTGGGGATTGTGTTTGGCTCAAAAACTAGCCCTACCGTCAAGTCTCTATCCACCCTCTTGGCGGCCTCCGCCGAATTGGGCCCCCGTTTTCATGGCCCCTTCCAGATTCTTCGACGTATCGGCGACGTCGCTTACCAACTCCAACTTTCGCCCGGTAGCCGCATTCACGTGTCTTTCACATCTCGCGCCTAAAGCCCTTGACGAGCCCCCAACCATCCCTATCGCCCCCTTCCCTTCCCAGCCTACGGACAAGCTGCCACTCAAAGGGGCGAATGATGTTACCAACCGCACCGTCATCGACTCGCACTGGGGTAGGACATATCAGCGCCAGAACAACAATGTGCACGAGGAACTCGACTATGATGGGGGTCACGATGACGTGATGGAGATCACGACATCCAAGGACTATAATTTATGTTTTATCCTATCCCATGTGTTTAAGCCCAAACGGGGGGGGGGGGGTATATGATAGCTTGCTTTAATGATGATTCTAGCCTTTTACTTTTCTCGTTTGTCTAAAGCCTAGGTGGAAGGCCCCTCTATTTAAGAACTTTGATCTCTCTTTTGGGTGAGAAGAAAGAGCTAAAAGATCTCTCACTCTCTCGCTCTCTCTTTCTCCAGTGCAAGCGTCGGTCGAACCTCCTCCCCTCCCCTCTACCGCAACGATCTTGATGGGATTCAAGAAGAGACGTCGCAATCCCTTGCAAGGACGTAGTCCTCCATCAACCCATTACGCGCTCGCACTCACGAGCACGTATAAGTCTCCCTCCTTCCCCATGTATATGTGCAGGTACTTTGTCGCTATGTCCACGGGTTTGAATCGTATTCGTTAAAACAATGCTTTTTATTAGGATAAATAAATGAATATATTATCCTAATAAAGCTTTTTGTTAAGATAATTATAAGACAATATTTAATATCATAAATTTGATCGTCATATTTAAGGATACTTTGGAGAGATAACATTCATTAAAACAATGCTTTTTATTAGGATAAATAAATGAATATATTATCATAATAAAGCTTTTTGTTAAGATAATTATAAGACAATATTTAATATCATAAATTTGATTGTCATATTTAAGGATACTTTGGAGAGCTGTTATCTTGATTAGAGGTTATTTATACCCCTTAAAATAATGAGAAAATAGCAAAGAAAAATAATATTATTAATTATTTTTCTTGTCTTATTCGAGAAATTATTGAAGTGTAATGCATTATACAATTTGAAAATATAATTCTGAGTTAAAGTGGCAAACTGCTGCCACCAAAACTAACCAAAATCAGTACCAAACATGTCATCTTGTGGTTCAATTTCGGCTAGTTCAAAACCAACTGTTGGCGGACCCATCTCAATTTTGGGAAAAACTGACCCAAATCTAATACCGTAACCCTCTACTGAGAAATCAAAATCAGCTACAAGGATTTTGATTTTAATGAGTGCCCTGCATGGCTGCATCCAAACTAACTTGACAGATATAATATCCATTTTGGGGGCATTAACTTAGATTTCTTTTGGAAAAAATATATCAAAACAATGCAATTAAAGAGGTGCAAAAATAATCAAAAACTTAAAAAGCATAATTACCCAATAATCCATGTCATTAAAAAGGTAACTGCAAGGCCCTCAGCAGATTTCTCCTTAAAATTTGTTATAATCTGAGGTATCTCAGCAACTCCCCAACAGAGCACACTAGTAGTTCCAAGAACAAAAGTAACAATCTCTCTAACGCTGGACACACCATGCATCAAGTCCATCTTCAGATAGCAAGTTCCTAACCTAAAAATGGTTCAGAGCTTAAAAAAGAAAATCAACAAATAAAGTGCCATGTAGATTACAAAGCCTCACAGGATAAGATGCATGTAAATTTAAGAATTTTAAGAGTAAAACATTGCAATTAAGATAGAAGAGTTACAAATAACATATTCCATATGAGAATCCAACTAAAACCAAAAGGAAACAAAATGTTAACATCAAATTCTAATTATCATGTGTATTTTTAGATTTTTCAACTGAGCTAGCATTGCAGATATCTGGAGTAATTGCTTCAGGTCGTGGCAGAAAATTAGATATTAAGCAAAAGTTCATTTGTACAAGTACATCATACAAGCAGGTGCAAATAGGGAAAGCATGCTGAAGAACATTCTGAAGTCCACTTTCGTGGAAATCATAGCTCCAATAAATCATGATAGAACAAAATCAGTAAGCAAGTCATACAACATTGCATTCAGATCCCCCGATGCAAGATCATATCTATATACACATCGCGCATGAGGTACAGCGAGCAATGGCATGTACTATTGTTTCAGCGCAATGGGGTACCCCATGCACGACTGTCGATGCAAAAATAAAATTAGTATATTAATTACTATTCAAAGTTAAGTAGGTATAAATACATACATTATAAAATAATAATAATTATTATGATCTATACTATTTTTTCAAAGCTAAATGAGGTAGTCATTTCTCTAAATAATAATATGTGTAATGCTTGTATCTTTAGCATTACACAATCAGAACAATATAGACCAATGGATCATAATGCGTAATATTCATTCACGGTAGGGTTTCATCCACTTTTCTTTCTCGTGTTCCTCGAGCGAATCACTCCTACCTCAAAGTTGCACATTTGCCTTCTGTTGAGAGAGCTCAAAATCTTGTATGTATTGCTTGTGTGTATAAATACAAGGAGAGAATACAAATATATAGGAAGAGGAAGAGAGAAGAAAATCTTATACAAGATGTGGGACTAAAAAGGAGAGAAGATAAAACAATAAATGGGCCCTTTACATGGGCTATTTTAACACTCCCCCGCAAGCTGGAGCGTACAAATCGTATGCGCCAAGCTTGGACAAGCACTGATAGAATAATGTCTTGGAAAGAGCCTTTGTGAAGACATCTGCAACTTGTTCCGACCCTGGGACATGCTTTAAGTCAAGCTTCTTCATTTGAACATTTTCCCGGATGAAGTGACAATCGACCTCAATATGCTTCGTCCTTTCGTGAAAGACCGGGTTCTTTGCGATGTGTATGGCGGCTTGACTATCACAAAGGAGAAGAGCCGGTGATGGTAATTTTACACCCAGATCAGTAAGAAGACTCTCAAGCCATGTCAATTCTGATACAACCGATGTCATTGCCCGGTACTCTGCCTCGGCTGAAGAGAGAGCAACGACCACTTGTTTCTTACATCGCCAAGTTACAAGATGTCCTCCAAGATAAGTGCAAAAACCACTCGTAGATCGCCGGTCATCAAGAGAGCCAGCGTAGTCAGCATCTGAATATGCCACCAATGTTGGAGCAGAAGAGGAGGTCCTGTAGACAAGCCCCTGACCAGGAGCGGTTTTCAGATACCTGAGAATTCGTTCCACTGCTTGAATATGAGATTTTCGAGAAGAGTGCATGTATCTGCTGACAAGACCAACAACAAAGGAGATATCCGGTCTGGTAATCGTGAGATATATCAGTTTTCCAACAAGACGTCGATAATATTCAGGATTCTGAAGAAGTAGATCGGAGTCAGAAGCCTGGGCACACAGTTTGTGATTCACATCCATAGGAGTATCACTGGGCTTGCAGCCGGACAGACCCGCATCCTGAAGAAGGTCAAGACAATATTTTCGTTGAGAGAGAGTGACCCCATCTGGCCTTCTGGCAATCTCAAGGCCCAAAAAATAGCGAAGGGGTCCCAAATCCTTGGTCTGGAAGACTGAGTTTAGATGGACTTTGACTGTCTGTATCCCTTGAGAGTCATCTCCAGTAATGATAATATCATCGACGTAAACTAACAGAATAACCGTTCTTGTTGGTTGGTGACGAGTAAAGAGCGAGAAGTCGGCCGAGCTCCGAGTGAAGCCAATCTCACGGAGGACCTTGCTGAACTTTTCAAACCATGCCCGCGGAGATTGTTTGAGACCATATAGAGCCTTTTTAAGATGGCAGACCTGAGACTCCCCCGTGGTCTCAAACCCGGGCGGTTGCTGCATGTACACAGTTTCCTGGAGGTCCCCATTCAAGAAAGCATTCTTGATATCCAGCTGAAAGAGAGGCCACCAGCGATGGACAGCAACAGAGATGAGGACACGAACACTATTAAGTTTTGCCACCGGAGAGAACGTTTCCTCATAATCGAGCCCCTCATGTTGAGTGAAACCGTGAGCCACAAGACGGGCTTTTAGACGGTCAATTGTTCCATCTACAGCATGTTTGATGACAAAGACCAATTTGCACCCAACTGGTTTCTGGCCCGGTGGAAGGGGAACAACAGACCAGGTCTGTTAGACCAGAGAGCAGACATTTCTTCCTCCATGGCTGCCCGCCAGCCAGGATGTTGAAGCGCCTCCTGCACAGAATTAGGAATAGCAACCGAAGAGAGAGAAGTAGTCAAAGTGTATAAATGGGGAGAGAGGCGATGAAGAGAGACGGAGTTTGCCAGCGGATGAGCAGTGGAAGACGATACCTAATCAGTCGGACGCGGAGTATCCAGGGTAGAGACCGACGGCAGAGGGGCAACGGAAGTGGTAGAGCGACGAGTGTAGACACGGATAACGGGTGGTTTGGAGGGAACGACATGCGGAGTAGAGGGAATGACAGACGGAGGAGTAGTGGTGGGAATGACCGGGCGTGGGATGGATGGAGGTGTGGGTGGGCGATGGTCAGGTAAGGGAGCAGAAAAGAATGGTTGATCGTCGCGGAAAGTGACATCAGCAGAAACGGAGATCTTGCGTGTAGCAGGAGAATAACAGACATACCCCTTTTGGGTGCGAGAATAACCAACAAAGATATGTTTGGCGGTCCGGGGATCTAACTTATCCGATGAAGGCCCCAAACGGTGAACATAACAGAGGCTACCAAACACACGAGGCGGGAGAGGAAAGGCTGTAGCGGAGGGAAAGAGGATGCTGAACGGAGTAGCGTAGTTGAGAATAGAGGAAGGGAGACAGTTTATGAGAAAGCAGGCGGTCGAGACCGCAAAGTTCCAATACGGTTTAGGGACAGCATTTGAAGCATGAGGGAACGGGCAACATCGAGTAAGTGACGATTCTTGCGTTCGGCAACACCGTTTTGTTGCGGCGTGTAAGCGCAGGAAGTTTGATGTAGAATCCCAAACTCGGAACAGAAAGCAGTAAATTTGTGACTAGTGTACTCACGAGCATTGTCAGTGCGAAGAACTTTGATGGTCTTGTGGAATTGCGTACAGGTTTCGAGGACAAATGCCCGAAAGACACGAGGAAGCTCGGAGCGATCACGAAGTAAGTATAGTCAGGTAGTGCGAGAGTGATCATCAATAAACGTGATAAAATACCGGAAACCGGAAATACTAGAAATTTTAAATGGTCCCCAAATATCCGAATGGACTAAATCAAAAGGAGCAGCGCTCCGAGTACAATGTAAAGAGAAAAATGAACGAGTATGCTTGTCGAGGATGCAGGAGTCACACTGAAAGAGAGTAAGAGAAACACCCGGGAGAGCCCGCTGGAGGACCGGTAAAGGAGCATGCCCAAGACGACAATGCCAATCTGTGGAAGAAATGGAGGAGAGGATGGTGGGAGAGTCGTCGAGAAGGTAGAGCCCATTCCGCAGCCGGCCTTTACCAATGGTAGTCTGCGTCCGCCGATCCTGTATAACAAAAGAAGAGTATGTGAATATAACAGAACAATCCAAATCAGTAGTAAGTCGTCCAACAGAAAGTAAATTGAACGAAGAACTCGGGACGTGAAGAGCCGAGCGAAGGGAGATGGAGGAGGTGATAGGAAGATCTGCCGAGCCGGAGACGGGAACAGTGGCTCCATTGGCCACAGTAATAGACTGGATAAGGGGAATTCAGGTACTGGGCAGGTCGATGTGGAGTAATGTGATGAGTAGCGCCAGAATCCACAATCCAGCCCAAGCCGATGGAGAGACAAGCGGTACTTGTGTTAGAGACGGAGGCAACGGAGGCAGATGGGGGATGGAGCAAGCCCTGGAGATGCTGGAGCTGAAGACGGACACTTTCAAGATCAAGAGGACCAGCATCGGTAGCAACAGAAGCCGCCGGGCGAGGAGGATAGCCAACTTTCTTGTAACAGGTTGCCTCGAGATGACTGTCTTTGCCACAGAAGGAACACTTCGGCCGACCCCGGCCACCACGACCACGGCCGCGAGAGCCTGAACGACCCCCCCCCCCCCCCCGAGTAGAAGGAGGAGGAGGGAAGGGTAGAAGCGGAGGTGCCTGCTGAAGAAGGGTCGGAGGAGTCGTAGTATCTGGAGGTGGTGGTACTCGGAGAATCATGGAGCACACATCAGAAAAAGATGGTGTGGTAGAGGATGTCAGGACCTGAGCACGAATGCTCTGAAGGTGAGGGGGAAGACGGGCCATAAGGATGGCAGTACAGGCGGCTTCCTTCTTAGCGCGCTGAGCAAGAGCATCATTGGTAAACGGCTGATGCTGGATCCAGGCTTCAGCAAGAGTCTTCGCACGAGCAACAAAGGAGGACATATCGGAAGCCCCTCCAGCGTCCAGAGTAAAGAGGTCAGTGAGGATGTCGTAGAGATGCTGGAGGCTGTCCCGGCCAGAATATAAGGAGTGTAGCTCAGTCCACATATCTTTGGCAGTCTCATGATACATAGCCATTTGATATGGTTCACCATCCAAAGAATTCAAGATCCAGGTCTGAACTCGGCCATCATTGCGGAGCCAGTCATCGGTAGGAGGGGTGGGTGGAGCCTGAGTAAGGTGAGGGAGAAGGCTCTTGGCCTGAAGAACCCGTCGAACTGAATGGACCCAAGGAATGAAGTTATTCTTTCCAGAAAGAGAGATGGTAGTGATGCGCAGCTCGTCACGAAGTTCTGTAGGGTAAGTCGGGCGGTCAGTTGGACAAGCCGGGCAGTCAGCAGGCGGGCTGGCCGTCGAGCCAGAAGAGTTACCGGAAGAGCCCATAAGGGCAGACCGCGGCGAATAGAGGATAATCCGCCGGCAAGAAAGACTAAGGAAGACCACGACCAGAATGCGGATAGGAATCAGTCCGCACGGTCAAGCCGGACACCAGCGAGTAGTCAGGTCGCGACCAAAGGGCAGAAACAAAAGAGAGATCGCCCCGGTCTAGGTGAAGCCAGCAGCGGTCAGAAAGCAGCCCGAGCGGGTTGACAGAGAACGCGGAAAGAGGAGAGAGGCCGCGAGTAGAAACTCGAGCGGCTTAGAGGAGAGAGGCCGCGAGGAGGAACTCGAGCGGCTAGGAAAGAGAGGCCGCGAGTAGGAACTCGAGCGGCTAGAGAAGAGAGGCCGCGAGGAGGAACTCGAGCGGCTAGGGAAGACCGGCAGCGGACAGAAGGCAAAGCCGCAGCGGTCAGACGGCGAAGCCGCAGCGGTCAGAAGGCGAAGCCGCAGCGGTTAGAAGGTGAAGCCGCAGCGGAGCTGACAGCGGACAGAAGCAGAGAGCCCGCAGCGGTCAGAAGAAAGGTGGGCCTCACGAAGCAGAGAGAGAGGGTGGCTATAAGAAGCCTGAAGAGGGTGGAACCACGGAGAGGGAGAGGAGAAGCGAATGCAGAGATGCAAACCGCAGAGCCAGGGGCGGACAGGAGACCGGAGCGGGTAGGCTACCAGTCCGCAAGAGACAAGGCAGCGGGTAGGAGAAAAAGAAACTGGGCGGGCTTGGCGGTTAGAAAAAGGCAAACCGCAGAGGACAGGAACCTCGCTTTGATACCATGTTGAGAGAGCTCAAAATCTTGTATGTATTGTTTGTGTGTATAAATACAATGAGAGAATACAAATATATAGGAAGAGGAAGAGAGAAGAAAATCATATACAAGATGTGAGACTAAAAAGGAGAGAAGATAAAACAATAAATGGGCCCTTTACATGGGCTATTATAACACCTTCTCTTTTTTTACCACACAATGTACCCGGATGCTTAGAATAAGCTTCCGCTCCACAACCAAAGATGGCCGAGCATGGTACAACGTGGACGCTAGCTGGCGACTATCTCTAGATGGCGACAAAGGGGATGATTGTTATCTCGCGGCTAAAGTCCTTGATAGCAGGATTCAAAAGCCCGGCTGAAAGTCCAGGATGAGAGTGGTCGAGATCTATTGCGAGATTCCGAAGTCCGTATCCTTGTACCCCTGGGGTCTTATTTATAGGCAAATCCAATGGGTGGGGGGGTCTTATTTATAGCCCAACCCCCACCGGCGACTCGGGGACTTCTGGGGGAACTCGCCCACATGGGCGAGTAGCTGCTCTAGTCGCCTACCCAGCGAGTATGCGAAGGGAGCTCGTCATACTCGTCCAGGCCTTCAATTGTCTTGAATGCGACTCTGACCTCTGCCTCGACCTGTTGACTTTGACTTCTTGCTGACCTGGCTCTAAGTGGGTCCACCCTCGACAAATATGGGTTGTGCACAATCCCCGTTCTTTGCGAGCGACGTAGGAGCTCAGAAAGAACATTCAACGCTTATTCGGCGAGCTGCTTCTGGCGAGTACCTGGACTACTCGCGACCTATGGATGCATGTTGAACCGTATAAATAGGGGGGCTCATCTTTGAGGCACGCATTTTGAACTCGCATGTGATGTCGCAATCTGTCGTGGAAGTCTACAACGCGAGCATCGCTGCTCTGTCGGGATTCTTGGAAACAAAGAAGTCGAAGAGGACGCGGGATGGCGACGATGCCGCCGACCTCCCTCCGTCAAAGAAGAAGAAACTGAAGGAGAAGAATTCGCTAGCCTTCAAGAAGGACAATCCTCCTCTCGGTGCCGAGGATGTCGACACCTCGGGCGACAATCCTGGGATCCATGCCCAAACCCAACAGCTCCTCGACGATCTCAGGCTGAGTGACATTCCTGAACCGCTGGCACCTGAATCTTCTCGCCCTCCTCCGCCAACTTCTCCCCCTGCTCTGAACCTCGCCGAATCCCAGACCTAGATGTAGTCGGACCTCGTAGACTCGCGAGGTTAGCACCTCGTCGCCGCTTGTTTCGAGTTACCACAATTTTCTAACTTGTCGACTTACTGACGTCTTTCTGATACTCGCAGCTCCACAGACGTCAACCGAGGCCCCTGGCGAGCATCCATCCATTCCCCTTTTGCGGTCCATCCCTCTGGTCGCGCTCGAAGCCCCGAAGGGGCCACGACCTAGTCACTCAGTCCGGATCAATCTCGCCTCCAAGAGACGCACGAAGAAACAAGTCCCCGGAGCGAGAACTGAGGGTCCTCCTGCGGTGAAGACATCACAACCAGGGGCGAGCAAGGTCCCTCCCCCTGCGACGGACTTGTCGTAACCTTCAGCGAGCACTTCCCTGTCGCTGCATCTGTCTCCTCCTTTGTTGTTGACTTCTACTGCTCGCCCTGATGTCCACCCTGAAAAGATTTTGGCTCCTTTGAACGCTCCTGCGAGCTCGTCGCATGATCAGGAAGGAAGGCACCCGACCTACATCCCGCCGAGGACCGGAGGATGAGAATCTAGGGGTCGTGGCCCGGGTCAAGCCGCTGAGCGCCCAGGAGGCTCGTCGGGCCAACGAGGATCAACTTGTCGCAGCCCTTCTCCCCTCCGATCACGGTCTCCTCGGCCTAGTAACTCGCTTGTTGATGGATTGGCTGACTGCTGATTTGATGCGGCTTTATTTGACGCGACAACTTCTCTCTGTTTTGACGGGTCGCCCTGCAATCCCAGGAGTGGCTTTCATCAATTCACTCTGCATCCCCGCCTACAAGTATCGTCAGGCTGCTGCCCGCGCATACATGGAGCTAGAGGCGAAGTTCAATCAACTCACTATTTGCAAAACTCATCGCCAGATTTCTTCACTGAGGTTTGGATGGATAAGATGGAGGAGCTGTCAGAGAGGCATGCAGGCTACAAATCCCGCTTCCACATGATCAACGAGCTGCAACGACGACAAACAATGACCGAGCATCGCCAGCAGCTTCACCACGAAGAGCTGGTGGGGATACGGGCAAGCATGGGCAGTGCGGGACGACTGGCGAGGATGGAGGACTAGCTGCGTCGAGGCGACGATGCGCTGGCTGTGGTGAGCGAGCACTACAGGTGAGCGCGCGACATGGGCTGGATCGGGTGACATTCACCTCTTCCAGAGCAGCGGTCTCCTAGGATTTAGGATTTTTTGTCTTTTTTTCTTTTTCCTAGCCCTTGGCGATATTGTACTGGACAATGCTGCGATTTATTCTTTCAATATAAGTGGCGAGTTTCGATCTCGCGTTGAGTTTGTGACTCTCTTTTCTTTGTGTTGATGCTTGTCTTTATTCTGCGATATCTTGGGCTAACTGTGCAGTTTCTGGCAAGCTGGCGATTTTCTGATTGAACACACGCGAGATAAAATTTTGGCGACCTTCTAGGTTCAGACGAAGACGTAGTGACTTTGATTGATACTCGTGCGAGGTCCTCATACCCCCCCCCCCCACCCGGCCTCCACCTATAAATAGAGGGGGTAGGTGCGTCCTAATTATGCTATTGCAAAATTCCATCCGTGCTCGCGAGTATCTCCAGGCCGTCTCTTTCTCGCTCGCTATAATCGTCTTCTTCTCCTCGCACTTTTTTTCTACTCACCTTTCGAGATGGATGGGGACGACGCTAACGCTCGCCGCTTAGCCCACACGAGGAATTTCACTGACGCCGTCTTCAAAAAATCGGTCATTGAAGAAAAGGACTTGGAGGATTTCAAAAAAATGATCCTGCTTGAAGGATACTCGGTCAGACTTCCCACTAGGGCGAGCGACTTAACACCGCGCTAAACGTCGAGCTCATCCTTCCTCTCCGCCACTTTGAAGTCGGTCTGCGACTTACATTATGGTCGGAGTACTCCCAGATCTCGAAGTACTTCAGCATTGTCCCCACCCAGATCAACCCAAATGGAGTGGCGATGATTATGGGCTTTCTCTGCTTCTTGCGATCAGAGAAGATCGTCTTTGATCTCTCCGTCTTCCGGAAGATCTTCGTCTTTGTGGCGACTAGCGAGGGTGTCATTTTCTTCAGCAACCACGCGTGCACCCTTGTCAGCACGGCAAACAAGGTCCACTGTTAGGCCAAGTACCTGATCGTCGCTGACGACTTTGAAGGGGTCTCGCGCAGACTACACCAGCCGTCAGAGGTCGCCTTCCTGCCGCCTCTCTTGGAGGGGCCGCACGAGGAACTGGTTGAGGCCTTCCTAGGCCGAAAATTTGATGTCATCTATTGGCTACTGAACGTCAATGAGCTTGGCGAAGTCTTCTCCGGCAAAGATACATATTTGGCTGAGATTCTTTTATGCTCGCTCCTTTGGCGCTGGTCGATCTTTAGTTGCAGCGATTTTAATTGTCCTTCGTTTCTTTGCAGCTACTCGCACCCTTCCGCGAGAACCTCTGTTGTTGGCGAAGGAGGTTGCGCACTCGCGCCAAAGCTCTGTCAACCCGCCCGGCGACGTCGAGGAGATACCGACTCCGACCCGGCGCCGGTATCTCCTCAACCCGACATCGAGGAGATACCCTGTCGGGCGAAGGTCGGCAGTGACCTGGCGAAAAAGAAAGCTCCTCGCAGGGGAAGTTGGACAAGGGGAAGGGAAAGGCTAAGTCCCTGGAGCACGCGAGGAAGCGAGCAAGGGTCGCCCGCGAGCTCTTCGATGAGAAGGAAGATCCCGTCAAACTCGGCGAGCCCTATTTCCATGCGAACTACAAACCCGGGGTGCGGTGGCAAGGGCATCTCCGGCTGCCCGCTGGTAACATGGGCTGAGGGCGAGCACAAAGTGACACTGAGCACCAACTTGCCCGCCTGGTCAAAAGACCGGGAGGACAAGGGCGAGGAATACGACGTTGCCTTCGCCCTTTACGGTCTCGCAGACGCCGAGTCGCTGCAAGAGATCGGCGTTGAGGAGCTCGTCAACCAGACCGCCTGCTCGCTCCTGCGAGCTATTGAGCTGGGTCACTACACCGCAAAGAGGCTGCTCGAGGACCAGAACCAGCTCAGGATGGTGACAAATAAGATGCTCGGGCCTTCAGGTCAGGCCGCTCGATGCAAGGATTTTGAGGTAATCTTGGCTTGGACGCGCGGCTTTGGCATAGTCGCCGCTTGTTGCTTGTTTTGCTGACGAGTGTTGTTGTTACTCGCAGGAAGCCGAGATAGAGACGACGAAGGTGTCCGCGCTGGAGCAGGAACTCGCGGATACCAAGGCCGTGCTGGAAACAGCCCAGGTGCGGATCGCCGAGCTAGAAACACACCCGGCTGAGCCGCATTCGGCGGCGGCGAGTACCTCCGGGATGGGGAAGAAGATTCGCTTCCATGGCGACGAGATGCCCGCGATCCGTCGCGGCATCGCACGAGCTACAAGGGACGACGTAATCGCAAAACTGAGGATGGACGGCTACCTCGGCCCGGAGGCCGATCATCTGACGGTGATGGATCTCATCCATGGATGCTCGCCGAAGAGTCCAACTCGCCCGACCGTGTCCTGTCCTCTAACTCTGACTCTGACGAAGATGAGGACAGCGATGGCGAGGAGGGCAACGATGTCAGTGATGAGGACGAGGATGATGACAGTGAGGATGATGCGGACGACGAGGAGCATGAGGATGACGAGTTCAAGGCTGATACTTGCGACAATAAGACCTAGTTGGCCGGCGATCTCCTGCATGCCTTCATGTACATTTCATGTAAAGTAGTTTTTAGGAAATTTTTAAACGGACCTTTATACAAGCGTCATTGCCCTTTTTTGATGTAATGCTCGCCAATTTGATAAGAAGAATATTTTGTCGGCCTTTCTTTTGTATGCTTGATTATCTTTGATGCTCGCTAGGCTCATAGGCGTGAGGAGATAGAGTGCTCGTTACACGCATTCCCGGCTCGCACACTCGTATCCGCACATTCACACGACGTTGCTCGCACATCTTTACTCGCACCTGCATGCTCGCACATCATTGCCCGCACCTGCATGCTCGCAAATCATTGTCCGCACCTGCATGCTCGCACATCATATTCGCACTTGCATGCTCGCACAAGGAATTTCATCATATTCGTTTGTTTGCAAGTTTGACGAATTTGCCCAAGGAAAAACACTTGCTGAAAAGCAGAACACTTTTTTTTATCTGTTAATTACAACCCTCTGGATAAGGGAGTGATATTCGGGCGGTCTTGCCAGACGCACACTCTCGAGACCTACACTTCACTTCAGCTGGCAGAGAACTGAGGGGACCCAGAGGTAGGGAATGACAGTCAGGGGGTCCCGCAGGACGCACACTCTCGAGGCCTCCATCCCTACGGATTCTCACCTCCTGGAATGTCTTCGCTTAGTCACTTTCCAAAGCACGATTGGTTATCCCATCTAGGTAACAACAGAGACGGATCTTGCATCGCAGGGAAAAAGATGTTAAGAGGGGGGCCTTTAGTCACTTCAACGATCGGGGACGCATTTAAGCAAGGTGTCACCTTGTGAGGTCGACCTTTCGTCGAGCTTGAGAGTTTGGTGTCCAGACTTGTTCCTGATAATTCCTTCAGTCGGAGGAGAGGTACAAGCGCAGTAGCTAGGCCAACATACAAGGGGGAGATGATCTCGACCGACAATGCAGAGGTTTGGTCTTATAAGAACACACTAAGTCCCAACACACCGTCCAATCATCCGCCCTGGGCTTTTTAGGAGAATCAGGTCGGATGCGAGTTTCCCAAACCGATCGTAGAGGTTGACTTCACTACTTCTGGCTATCTCGAGGCAATGTTCGAACAAAGAAGACAACTCGCTCAATCCCGTGTTTCAGGGGGGCGAGGATTTCATTCAAAAAATATAAACAACTTTTACATACAGGTAGTCGTACACTTGATTGCTAGGGATAAAACCTTTTTGGTTATCACGCTCCAGGTGCTTCCCAGTAGCTCTCCTTCCTGGTTTTGTAGGCGGTATCCTCCAGTAGCTAGAGCTTTTTGGACGATGAAGGGCCCTTCCCAATTAGGGTTCAGCTTGCCGACGGCAGCTGCACTTACTGTCGCGTCCACCTTCTTCATGACAAGATCTCCTACAAGAAATTGTTTGATGCGGACGTTCTTGCCGAAGTGCTTCGTCATTCTCCTCTTGACTTACTCTTGGTGGGTAGAGACTAGGTCTCAAAGCTCTTCGATATAATCCGGAGAAAACTTCTGATCGTGTTTGTTCTCCAGGCGTCATTCTTCATTGTCTTCTCCTGCCGCAATGACTTTTGGGCTCCTGACTTCAAACTCCACTGGGATGAGAGCCTCAGACCCGTGGGACAACTTGAAAGGTGTTTCCCCGGTGGCTGAGTTGGGAGTGGTTCTCATAGCTCATAGGACCGAAGGAAGCTGTTTTGCCCAGTTCCCCTTCAAGTTGGTGACCTTCTTCAGGAGGTTGATGATCAACTTGTTGGTGGCTTCCACCTGTCTGTTGCTCCGAGGATGATGGACAGATGCAAATCGAAGATCTGTCCCTAAATGCTTGCAGAAGTCTTCCAGCTCCAAGCTGGCAAATGACGGGTCGTTGTCGATGATGACGGCGAGAGGAATCTCAAACCTGCATGCAATCTCTCCCTAAATGAAGTTCTTCACAATCTGTGACGTGCTCTTGGCAAGAGCTTTTGCCTCGATCCACTTGGAGAAGTAGTCGATCATGACGAACACGAACTTCCTTTGACCGCTAGCTTGGGGGAAAGGGTCTATAAAATCCATTTCCCAGATGGAAAAGGGTCAAGGGGCGGTGATGGAGAGAAGTTGTTGGGCTGGCTGCAACTAGAGGGGAGCAAAGAGTTGACACTCTGGACACTTCTTTGAGAAGGCTTCTGCATCCTTCCTGATGGTTGGCCAAAAGTAGCCATGTCTGAGGATTCTCTGCTCCAGAGTACGAGTCTCATAGTGGTTGCCACTCTCCTGAATGAATCTCTCCCAGTACCGGGGGAATTTCAGCTTCTGACAGACATCTAGCCAGGGGGCCTGAGATAGTCTTGTGATATAACTCTCCTTCGTGCAGCAGATAGTAGGCTCACTTGCATCGAAACTTCCTTTGGTCGTCGTCGGTGGCGAGAAGACTGCATGTTGATAGAAAGATGACGAACAGATCCTTCCAAGAAGCTCGTTGTTCGATCTCCATAATCTCCTCCCCTTCGATGGACGGTCGAAACAACTCTGTCACTGTTCCACCGGCCCTCGGGTCATACTTGGCTTGGCGGTCTGCCTCCGAGTTCTCCTCCTGCAACACATGTTCCACGAAGAAAGATTGAAAGCTCTCAATCAAGCCCTTCACCTCTACCAGATATCTTTGCAGAACAAGGTTGTGCACTTCAAACTTTCCCCTGATTTGTAACGCAACCACCATTGAGTCGGTGAAGGTCTTGAGATTTTGAATCCCCAACTCCTTGGCGAGACGAAAGCTTGCCACCATGGCCTCATACTCCGCCTGGTTGTTTGTGATGGGGAAGAAGATCTCAACTGTTTGCTCGATCCTTGTTCCTTGCAGGGTCACTAGCATGACATCTGCTCCCACCAAATTCTTGTCAGAAGCTCCGTCCATGAACATCTTCCAAGAGACTGGGCTCGAAGAGTCTTCGTCTCCTCCTGCCTCTGCCGAGAAGTCAACCAGGAAATTCACTACTGCTTGAGCCTTGATTGTCACCCCTGGCAAGAAAGAAATGTTGAACTCGTTGAGTTCCACAGCCCACTTCGCAAGTCTCCCTGAATGCTCCACTCCATCTAAGATACTTTGAAGAGGATGATCGGAGACGACCTTGATGGAGTGAGCTTGAAAATATGGTCGGAGCTTCCGCATTGAAATCACCAAGGCGAAGGTCAGCTTCTCCAAGATGGGGTACCTCGTCTCGGCTTGCTTGAGAACCCGACTCACATAGTAGATGGGAAGCTCCCTATTCCTCTCTTCCCTAACGAGCACCGAGCTGACTACTTCTGCTCTCACTCCTAGATAAAGAAAGAATTCTTCGCCTTCCTTGGGACCTTGAAGGTAGAGGAGTTTGAGTTAGTTGTTGCTTAAGCTTTCTAAAAGCCTCCCCGTACTTTTCGGTCTACTCGAAATATTGATTGTCTCGAAGAGTTTTGAAAAATGGAGAGCACTTCTCACCCGCCTTGGACAGGAAGCGACTAAGACCCGCCAGCCTTCCTGTCAACCTCTGAACTTGCTTGGAATTCTTTGGGGATGTCATCTCCAGAATGGCTTTTACTTTGTCGGGATTAGGTTCCACGCCCCGCGGGATAAGGAGGGGGCCTAGGAACTTTTCTCTTCCTGTTCCGAACACACACTCTGTCGGATTGAGCCGCACCTTGAACTTTTGAAGCCTTGCGAAGGTTTCCCCCAGATCCTTAGTGTGTTCTGCGATACTCCTGCTCTTGACCAGAAGATCATCCACGTACACTTTCAGGTTCCACCCATTTTGCTCCTTGAAGACTTGGTTCATCCTCCTTTGATACGTCACGTTTGCGTTCCTTAGCCTGAAGGCATGATTATCAAGATCGCGATCCGGATCGTAGGATCTTACGATCCGAATTTTATAAATCAATCCGGATCTTACCTAAAATCTAAATTCGTGCATCTACGACTGGGATCGCGATCCGGATCTTAGGATCTTTAGGATCGCGATCCTGACCTGATTCTACGGGTCTGGCCAAAGGTAACTAGAAACATGTCCAACCATATCCCTGCCTCATTTAATTGATTCAATGCTCATAACTCATTGTTTAATCTTATCTCAATCTCGCCCCATACCCCATCACAGAATCATATCATGTTGTTTTATCATATCCCAAGTTTCAATTGTCGATTGCAAACGGAGACCAAGAGCAGCTTCTTCGATCGTTTTCGGTCCAGATTTATTTTTATTGTTAGTAAACATTGGGTGTCTTACCTAAAACTGAAAGTGAACTTAGTATGAAATTATCTTTTTGATTTAGTTATTCACAAACTATTCAAATTATTCAAATTATTGATTTTTTTTTAATTGAGCATATAATTTAATGATAAAATTCAATTTTATTTTTTTAGCCTTAATTTATGAATGTGTGTAGGATTTTGCAATACTCGATCCGATCCGATCCAACCTCAAAACGATCTCACCTAGGACCTCGATCCCGACAACCTTGCCTGAAGGGCATCATCTTGTAGCTATAGCAGTCATCGTTGGTGATGAAGGAGACATCGCGACAGTCGGAGTGATGCATTCGGATCTGATGATACCCTAAAAAAGCATCAAGGAAACTCATCACGGGAAAACCGAAGGCAGAATCAACTAGCGCGTCGATTTGAGGTAAGGGGTAGTAATCCTTCGGGCAAGCTTTATTTAACATAGAAAAGTCAATACAAAGTCTCCAGCCCCCTCCGGCTTTCTTCACCATTACAACATTGGAGACTCAGCTTGAATACTGAATCTCCGAAACAAAACATGCATCCAGTTGTTTCCCCACTTCCTCCCTGATCAGCCCGGCTAGCGCGGTTGCGCTCTTCATTTGCTTATGACGGACGGGCGCGACCATGGGGTCTAGATTAAGGCGATGGCAGGCAACCTCTGCATCGATCCCTGACATCTTTGCGGCGCTTCAGGCGAAGATGTCTATATTTTCTTGTAGACAGACCGCTATCTCCATCTTCCCTTCTAGCGTCAGGGATCCTCAGATCTTCAGCAGTCTAGGCTCTCTTTCCAACATCTTCTCCAACCTCTCAGCGTCCTCAATCCAGCTGATGGTGTTGACGGCACTGAGGTAACACTCCCGCGCAGCTTTAAGATCCCCCCTGATCCTCACATGGCCATCATCCCGGCAGTACTTCAGACACTGATGATAGGAAGATGGGACTGCCTTGAAGTAGTTGATGAGAAGCCACCCGAAGATTGCACTGTAGCAGTTTGGCGCATATAGGATGACGAACATGCACATGATCGAGGTGCCGATAAGGGTTACTAGAAGATCTGCTCCTCCCTCCACCTCCTTCTCTCCAGAGAAGCCAAAGATGGGTTCGTCCGCAGCAAGGACCCTGGATGCTTCCGCATGCATCCCAACGAATGTCCTTTGAAAATGACATTTACCGAGCTCCTGTTGTCCGCCAGGATCCGGTCGACTATGAAGTCTTTGATGACAGCTTTGATGACGCGGGCATCATGAAAGGGATTCTCATTTCCCAGCATATCCTCCTCGGAAAAAGTAATATCCTCCAATGGCGGCGGTGTTTGCGAGGTAGAAGCGACGCACCTGCGATAGATCTGATAGAGACTTCCCTTTCGAAAAGCTCCTAGCCGGTCCTGCGGGGCCTCTCGCCTCTCTTGCTCTCTCTCCACCGCTCTTGCTTCCAGTCTTCTCCACGCTTCCCAAAAATCTAGGCAAGCCAAGGTCATGTACCCCTCTACTCGATGCAGCTCATAGTAAAGGGGAATCTCTTTCGTCTGGTTTCTCATCGATTGGTTCCTTCTGCGACGCATATTCCCTTACTGGCAATGTTCATCGCCTCCTCCTGTGCTCTAACCTGTCTCCTCTCCTGCTGGTTGTCGTTCCTCCTCTCCTGATTTTGGTACTGGGGTCTTCCTGCTGGCCTCCACAGTTTACGGGATACTGAAACCTTCGTGCCTCTTCTCTTCTCTCCGGAGCTGTTATAGGCCTCCTCTCTTCCTTCTTGCAAGGCCTATCCTGCCTCCTGGGTTCTTCCACCCTCCTGGGTTCTTCTCTCCTTTTAGGCTCTTCTCTCCTCTTCTCTTCCTGCCTCCTCGGGACAACCCTGGCTCTTACTTCAGAAGTTCCTCCCCTTCCCCTGTCTTCCTGGGTCTCTCCGTCCAGTCAAGCCAAGAAATCGACATTCTTCTCCTCCCCTTGGACGAACTTGTTGGCCCTCTCGATCAAGTCTTCGCAGGAAAATAGGAGCTTTGAGCCGATCTTCATGCTAAAGAGACCTTGCTTCAGGCTGAACGTCAGGGCCAGCTACAAGGTGAAGTCATCCAACTCCACGATGTCGTGAACTTCCTCCTGGAACTGGTTGATGTGGTGGTCAAGCCTCTCCTGCTTCCATTGCTTGATGTTGAAGAGAGCGGTTGCCTCCTTCCTCTTCTTTGACGTTGCAAACCTCGTCATCAGTCCTTGGCACGGGTCCTCGAAGTAGTAGACAGAACCTCCGGGAAACTGGTGAAACCAGTCCCTGGCCTTCCCCTCGAAGGTGATAGAGAAGAACCTGCACTTGAACGTGTCCGTCATGTTCCGGATAGACACTGCGTCCTCGAACCACCGGAGATGTCTGATCGGGTCACCTCTTCTAGAGTAGTAGGTCATGGTTGGCTCCCTGAAACCTTCAGGAACTGGGGTTGCTAGCACTTCATCACAAAAATTGCTCCTCCCTCCTCGGCGATGATGGATCTCGTACCAACAAGTATCTCCTCCATACTCGCCATCTTGTCGAGCATCCTGAAATCTCGTCGGGTTCTCCACATCTAGAAACCTAATGCACTAGTAGCTCGTCGGGCAGTACCGCGACTGCACTAGTCGTTCTTGCTCTTCTGTTAAATGCTCCTTCCCATGCTCCTTCCCATCACGCGACGAGGCGAGGTCTCCGTGACATCTGGGCGAGGAAGGAACCCTGTCAGGATGACCCTCTCAATCCATCGCGCGAACTCCTCGAAAACCGCCACGATCACAACGTCACCTCCTCCTGCCGAGTTGCCGACTATCTCTATATTCTCGTTTGTATCTGTCATCTCGCCTACTCGCGAAACTTTCCTCCTCGGCTAAGATTCACGCTCACTGCACCAAAGTATTGAATCCGGGAAAATTCCTACTCCAAAAATTCGAATCAATGCAGCCTAAGGTTATTGGTTCAGCGGTCGGGCTCGACGGCTTGAGCCGCTTGACAGACTCAAACACAGAAACAACGGGACAACTAAAAGGACCCTCAGGTGCATGCGGCAGGGAGGTCCCACCATGTACCCGGATGCTTAGAAGAAACTTCCCCAGCACAATCAAAGATAGTCGAGTAGGGTACAAGGTGGACACTAGCCGGTGACTATCTCTAGATGACAACCAAGGGGATGATCGCTATCTCGCGGTTAAAGACCTTGATAGCAGAATTCAAAATCCCAGCTGAAAGTGCAGGATGAGAGTGGTCGAGATCTATTGCAAGAATCAGAAGTTTATATCCTTGTACCCCTAGGAAGTGTTGAAGTCGGGGAAATATCAACTCCAAAAATTCGGATCAATGTAGCCTAAGGTTACTAGTCCAGCGGTCGGGCTCGACGGCTTGAGAGACTCGGACACAGACACAGCAGGACAACTAAAAGGACCCCAGGTGCTGCGGTAGGGAGGTCCCACCACGTACCTGGATGCTTAGAAGAAGCTTCCCCTCTACAACCAAAGATGGTCGAGCAAGGTACAAGGTGGACACTAGCTGACAACTATCTCTAGATGGCGACCCAGGGGATGATCGTTATCTCGCGGCTAAAGTCCTTGATACAGGATTCAAAAGCCCAGCTGAAAGTCCAGGATGATAGCGGTCGAGATCTATTGCGAGATTCCGAAATTCATATTCTTGTACCCCTGGGGTGCTATATATAGGCAAATTAAATGAGTGGGGGCCTTATTTATAGCCCAACTCCCACCGATGACTAGGCAACTTCTGAGGGAACTCACTCACTGGGGAGAGTAGCTGCTCTAGTCCCCTATCCGGCGAGAATGCGAGGGGAGCTCGACATACTCGCTCAGGTCTGTCTTGAATGTTGATTGACATCTGCCTCAACCTGTTGAATTTGTCTTCTTGCTGACCTGGCTCTGAGTGGGTCCACCATCGACGAATATGGGTTGTACACACTACACTTTCCAGCTTTTCAAAAAAAGGTAATTGTGCGACTTGAGATGATTTAGGGTCATCCCACACGAGTCATCGGAAGTACATCATCAATGATTTTGTTGACAATCTTTGTTTGACCATACGACAGTAGATAGTAAACAGAGGAGAAAGTCAGCTCCCCCCCCCTCCCTGAGGCAAAACAACGCGTACCAGAACCTTCCTGTGAACACAATGTCCTTATCGGACACAATTGTCTCGGGGATCTCGTGGAGCCGAACTATATGCTCGACGAAGGCGCACGCCACACTGACAATTATATAACGATGGTTGGAAGGGATGAAGTGGGTCAACTTCAAGAAGTAACCCACCACCAGTAGAAGGATGGATTTTCCTGAGAGCGAGAAAAACCCTCAATAAAATCCATAGAGACATCAGTCCAAATATGTGTCGCAAAGTGAAGGAGCTGCAATATCCCTATCAGATGCATTTGTAGCGACTTGTTATGATGACATGTGGTGCTTGTATGCATTGCTACCTTAACCATGTCATTCAAACACTTAAAAGAAGTCTGCTTGTAGCCATTATGGGATCTTTTCCACACACTCATGATTTAGATTGGGGACAATATCATAGTACTGAAGATAAGAGGCACTAACAGAGATGTTGGCAGGAGATAGATCTTCCCCTTGTAATGATCAACCCCTATGCACAACTCAACTAGCAAGGTGCCCCGCAATCCTCTATGCGAGAAAGTATTTGCATTAAGATGGGGGTAGAGCCCCCCTCCTCCTAGATGGCCTCAAATAAGGCCAAGTGTGGCTTTGAGATGGCAATTAATATGCCCTCCTCGTAGCTGAGGGATAGAACGAATGTCACTTTGTTCAACTTCTCAGTCTGGTACTCCACGGTGAAGTCAAACCCCATGAATATACTAATAAAATGATGTTTTGGTGAGCTCGTCAACTTCTGCTCCATGATTTATTAAATGATACTTCTATGGTGAGAAAAGAGGAATACAACAACACTCAAGCCTTTATCCCACTATAGTGGGGTCGGCTATATGGATCATTTGTCGTCATTGTGCTTATCTTTTGTCATAATCTCACTAATGCTTAAGTACATCATGTCTTTCCTTATACTTTCATTCCAAGTCTTTATTGGTCTACCCTCCCTCGTTTAACATGTCTAATGACTAGACTCTCACAATGCCTAACAGGTGTCTCTAATGGTCTCCTTTGTACGTGTCCAAACCATCTTAGACGAGCTTCTCGCATCTTCTCTGCAATTGGTGCTACTCCTGTCTTATCCCCGATACCTTCATTCCTAATTTTATCCAATCTCGTGTGTCCACACATCCACCTAAGCATTCTCATCTCTGCAACTCCCATTTTTTGCTCATGTACACAATTCACTGCCCAACACTCAGAACCATAGAGCATCGCGGGTCTAATTGCAGTACGGTAAAACTTGCCCTTAAGTTTTAATGGTACTTTACGATCACATAAGATCCCTGACGCGCCTCTCTACTTCAACCAACCCGTTTGGATTTCATGTGTCACATCTTTATCAATACCTTCGTCTTTTTGAACTATCGATCCAAGATATTTAAAACGCTCACTACGGGAAATATCTTGATCACCTAATTTAATAATGAAGTCATTTGTCCTTCTTGTACTGCTAAATTTAAGCTCCATATGCTCCGCTTTTGCCCTGTTCAACCTAAAACCCTTCTTTTCTAAAGCATATCGCCAAAAGTCAAGTTTTTTGTTTACACCCTCGCACGTCTCATCAACCAAAACAATATCATCCGCAAACCATAAACACCAAGGTATTGCTTGTTGGATATGTCTGGTGAGCTCATCTAAGATAAGGGTAAAAAGATAAGGGCTTAAAGCTGAACCTTGATGTAAGCCAATAGTGATAGAGAATTTATGTGTTAATCCTCCAGATGTCATCACCCTTGTCACTGAATTTGTATACATATCTTTGATTATGTCAATATATGATATATTTACACCTTTCTTTTCTAAGACTCTCCATAAGATCTCTCTTGGAACTCTATCATAAGCCTTCTCAAGATCAATAAACAACATATGCAAATCTTGTCTTCTTTCTCGATAGTTGTCAATGAGTTTCCTCAAGAGATGTATAGCTTCCATGGCCGACCTCCCTGACATGAATCCAAATTGATTCTCCGAGATGTTAGTCTCTCGTCTTAATCTTTTTCTATTACTCGTTCTCATAGTTACATGGTATGACTCGTTAATTTAATTTTTTTGTAATTAACACAATTTTGTATATCTATTTTATTCTTATACAAAGGTAGCAAGATACTTTCTCTCCATTGGTCTGACATCCTCTTTGACTTCAGTATTTTTTTGAAAAAATATGTAAGCCACAAAATTTCTTCATTTTCCTATACATTTTCATACTTCGATGGGCATATCGTTTAGCTCAACCGTCTTTTCATTTTTCATCTTACTTAGAGCATCCCCCCAAATACCCAGCCGTGATTCTGTGAACCGGCTGGGCCCAACTGGTTTGCTTAGGAGGAGGGGGAGACTAAACTGGATCGTTGATCTTTGGCCTCATCCGATGGTAGACCAATCCAAACCGGCTCCGGATCATATCATTTTCATCGTCTTCGAAAAAGTGCTTGTCCTCAAGCTGAAACTTGGGATATGTCTCTTTGAGCTCATCGTAATCCATCCACGTTCGTTCGGACTCACCCATGCCCCTCCAACGGATCAGCAGTCGTACGATGGACTCCTCTGCACTGTTTTAATCCTCGCTTCAAGAACCTTTTCTGGTATTGGTCAAACTTTGCCCAATTCTATCACATCTAGCAAAGGACTAACATTTGGAACATCCGTTTGCGCAGCCCTTTTGAGCAGCGACACATGAAAGGTTAGATGGATCCGGGAGTTCGTCGAAAGTTCCAAGGTGTACGCCATGGCCCCCATCTTACTGAGGATTTGGAAGGGCCTGTGATAGCGAGGTGCAAGTTTCTGGTTCTTCACTCCTGCCACTGACAGCTGTTGGTATGATTGTAATTTGAGGTACACCCGCTCCCCTGCCTTGAAACTTTGCTCTCGTCGGTGCTTGTCTGCTTGGGCCTTCATACGATGTTGTGTTATCTGGAGATTTTCCTTCAACTGTTTTAAGATGTCGACCCGTCGTTGTAACGCGAACTTCACTTCCAACACTACGGATGATCCTTTCTCATAATTCCGAAGTGTCAATAGTACTCTCCCGTACAAGCTCTTAAACGGTGTAATCCTTGTCGCTGCAATGAAGCACTTTAAATATGTCTTCACGCTTCTATTTGGGGCCTCCGTCTACCCGTCCGTCTGGGGGTGGATGGTTGTGCTCATGCGTAAGGTTGTCTCAGTGATACGGAAGAGTTCCTTCCAAAACCTGGTAGTGAACACGGTGCCACGATCAGAAATGGAGGCTGGTATCCCATGCAGTCACACCACCTCTCGGACGAAGGTTTCCGCCACGGACTCCGCAGTGCAAGGTGGCGCAAGCGTAATAAAGTGTCCATACTTGAGAGGCAGTCCACCACCACCAGAATGATCTGTGATTTGGGTAACCCCTCAATGAAGTCCATTGCAATGTTCTCCCCTGTGAGCTCTGGAATGTCCAGCAGCATCAGTAACCCTGCTGGAGTGGTAGTATCATACTTCTGCCTTTGGAACTCTGTACAGTTCTTCACGTGTTGTGTGACATCCTCCTTAAATCCCGTCCAGTACACATTATGCTTGTTCCGTTGGTAGGTTTGCAGCATCCCGGAGTGCCCACCGCTGGGGGTGTCGTGAAACTCGTGTAGTAACTGCTACCTCAGTGGGGATCTAGGTGTCATCACCAAGCGTCCCTAGTAATAAAATGGTCATTAATGGCATGGTAGTCCGCCTCCACCCCTCTACCTTCTGAAATATTTGTCAATATTTAACTTAGCTCCTCATTGTCTAACACCTCTCGGTAGACCTCCTTCATTATGCTCAGGACAGGCGCTGAGATAGCAAAAATAAAACTCGTCGGAGGCAAGCGCGAAAGGGTGTCAGTGACCTTATTCTCCCTCCCTCTGCGGTATTCACTCATAGTCGTGCCCTAGAATCTTCGTCACCCATTTTTGTTTCTCTAATGACGGCACCCGCTGCTCCAGAAAGTACTTTAAACTTTGGTAGTCGGTTCGTATTTTGAAGTGCCTCCCGATGAGATATGGGTGTCATTTTCCCACCTCATGCAGTATTGCCAACATTTCCTTTTCATAAACTGAAATTCCTAACGTCTTTACCTGAATCGTCTTGCTGTAGTATGCTTAGCAACCTTCCTTCCTGCATCAGCACCGGCCCCTGACGCATTTGTTTCCACTACGAACAACTTGGCAAAATCTGGTAATGCTAGCACTGGGGTTGTCAACATTGCCTCCTTCAGTGCTTTGAATGCTAACTCTGCATCCCTTCCCCAATCAAACATCCCTTTCTGGAGTAATGCAGTCAGCGACTTAGCAATCTTCCCATAATCCATCACAAACTTCATGTAGTAGTATGTTAGTCCCAAAAATCCTCGCAACATCCCGATGATGGTGGGCATGGGCCACTCCGTCATGCTCTGGAATTCCATGGGTCCGGTCACCAAGTGACCTAGATACTCCGCCCCATGTTGTCTGAAAGAGCACTTCGACCTCTTTATGTACCAAGTCTGCTCCCTGAGAACTTGCAGCACCATCAGCAGGTGCTCCATATGTGCCTATAAACTCGGACTATAGATGAGAATGTCATTGAAGAAAACCAACACAAACTTCCGCAAACACGGCCTGAATGTTTCGTTCATGACCGCTTGAAAGGCAATTAGCGCATTTGTCAACCCGAAAGGAAACACAAGGAAATCGTAGTGCCCCTCATGTGTTCGGAAAGGTATCTTTTCTACGTCCCCCTCTTGCATGCGGATCTGATGGCACCCCAATAGCAAGTCCAACTTCGTGAAATAATGGGCTCGATGCAATTCATGCAAAATCTCGTCAATGACCGGAATCGGAAATTTGTCTTTAATTGTGATCCTGTTGAGAGCTATGCAATCTAAGCAGAATCTCCAAGTTCCGTCCTTTTTCACCAATTGAATCGGTGAAGAAAATGGACTCGTGATGTGTCGAATGGTCCCTTCCCGCAACATTTCTCAGACATATCTCTCGATCTCCTCCTTTTGTATGTGGGGATACATGTATGGTCGGACACTGGTGGGCTCTGCGCCCTCCATAATCATGATCCGGTGATCGCATGCTCGTAGTGGTGGCAACCCCTTTGGTGTCTCAAAGACCTTGAACCTTCCCAATACCTCCTGCAACTTTTCTAGAATTTGTTCCTTCTGCTCCCCCGAATCTCCGTCGGTCAGGACCCAAGCCATGGGGTAGTCCTGCTCAACCCATTTCTCCAGAGACAAGATAGTGGCTTCTTTCACACTAGGATCCGTATTGTTTTGCAGCTTGTGCTTTTTTCCCTCATGTGTGAACTCCATGGTCATGCTCTCTCAGTTGTTCGTAACTAGTTTCACCTGCCTCAACCACTGCACCGCCAACACGACATATGATCCCCGGACCGGCAGTATATACAAATCCACGTGGCACCTGAATCCCTGTATTGTAAGTGGCACCTTTTTCACGGCCCCCATGCATTGTAGGAGATTTTCGTCTGCTACGAGCACCTTTAACACCTTGCCCTCCGTCGGTGTGATGGCTAATTTCCATGGCGACCACGGTGTTGATGAAGTTGTGGGTGGTTGGGTGCTCCCACTATCCACTAGTATGGTAACCTTTTGATCTGCCACCTTCCTTGTTATCCTCAACATAGAGGGTTGCCCTACCCCCTCTAAAGCATGAACGGATACTTCAATCTCTTCCAAATCGAGGACCTCCCTCTCCTCAGGCGAGCTGTCCTCATTAGTCTCTGGTTCCTCCTCTTGCAACATGTAAACCTGAACCACCTTTGACTTGTGTCCGGGAACAAATTGCTCGTCGCAAGTGTAGCACAACCCCTTGGTCCGTTGATCCTACATCTCAAGCTACGGCAATCGTTTCACGACTGCTTCCTTCCGTGTGGATGAGCTACTGATTCCTTTGAATGCCCCCTGTTCTGCTTCCTTACTACTCCCTCGGTAAGATGTTGCCGCCTTGTGTCTTCCCAGGTTCTTCTCCTACAACTGGGCCATTATGATGACTTGTGCTATGCTCCTGGGATGAAATGCATGTACATCATCGCTTATTTTCTCCTTGAGTCCGGATATAAAACATCCCAGAAGCGTCTTATCTGACCACTGCACTCGGTTAGCTAACCTTTTGAACTCCTGTCTATACTCATTGATGGTCCTTGTCTGTCTCAACTTATTCAGCATAATATTGAAGTCCTCATATTCGATCGGCCCAAGCCTCGCGATGAGCCCATCGCAAAATTCCTCCCATGTAGGGTAGGGTAGCTGCCTCCTCAACCAGCTCAATCATTGATAGGTATCCTCTTCTAGATGAAAAGAAGCAATGTGCACTCATTGGTTCTTAGGAGCTCCTGATACTTAAAGAACATCACGGCCCTCTGGATCCATTCCATAGGGTCTCTGGATTTGTACTTAGGAAACTTCATCCTCGTCAGATGGGGTTGCACTGGTGGCTGGTATTGTTGCGGTGCCCGCGGCTTCAGACAATTTGGAGGTTGGCCCCAGCCTCGATTCCACGGCCCCCATTCCCCCCCGGCCTTTCGTTGCCCTGCATAATGGGCCCCCGGCCCCAAAGGTCCTCCGCTAACGCTTCTCCTTCCCATCTGTGCGGGTTTCGTGCGCCCCCACGCCATCCCGCAATGGTGTCGTTGCTCCATTCTCCTTACCCCCAGCCCCCATGAGGTTGTCGGAAGTGTTGACCGCCGTCTCTTCCCGTCTCCACATCTCTTTGGTTCCTGTCGTCCTCTCGCCAAGCCACTTGCGGCTATTGCGGTTGTCAGAACCCCCCCCCCCCCCCGGTTCCCTGGTGAAATCGAAAGATCCCTTGGAACCATCGCAAGGCCCCCAGACACTGCGTGGATGCTGCCCATGAGCTCGTTGGTCGGGGACGGCGGCCCCCTTAGCCCCGCCAGATCCGTCGACCCCTGCGTCAGATGCAATCGGCGGAACCCCCACTGCATTCCTTCGGTCAGCCAACGCCTATCCCACGTCGCTGAAATCGGTCGTGTCGTCGGCTGCTACCCCCTTGCCTCGAGTTGTCGCCCGCTCAATGTGGCCAAGCTGTTCCCCGAGCGCGTGCGTCGCCTCCACAAAAGCCGCACGGGATCTCTCCTCCCCATCGCAAATCTTCTGTGATAGCTCCTTCTTCAGCGCCTCTACCAGGTCCCGTAAGCCTTGATGTCCCTCTTCCAACGTCGTGAGGCGGGTGTTGTGGGTTTCCATGGCCGACATGGGAGGAGAACACCTCTGATACCAGTTGTTATGATATTGCTACTCCTACGGTTTCCATGCCCTAGGGGTGCGGTGACATCCCCCTAAATACCCAGCCGTGAACCGACTGGGCCCAACCAGTTTGCTTAGGAGGGGGAGATTGAACTGGATAGTTCAGTCTCCTTGATATTTGACCCCTTCCGATGGTAGACCTATCTGAACTGGCTCTGAGTCATTTCAGTAATCCCAACCCCTCAAGTATGGTTTCCAATGTCACATTGCATTGATGAGACCGATTAATACCCACTCATACGAGGGAAGCTTCATGTGATGTGTCAGCAACTTGCAGTTGGAGAATGAAATGGGGTGCTCTGCGTCAATCCATCGTCTCAACACATACTCTTATGTGAACTCGGGTAGTTGTAGGATCGGGGTGGCTACAAATGTCGTTTTCAAGGCCACGGAGAAATGAGACGCCTAGGGTGACCAATGGAACTTTATATTCTTGAGCATGATCGTTAAGATGTTGTTATGAGTGCTATCATAGCGTAGTTATGAATGAATTTATGGTAGTAACCTGTCAAGCCTGGGAATCTCCTCAACGCCTTTGTGAATTGTTGCTACAACGAACTTTCCTTTGCGTCAAACTTGTCGGGGTTAGACGGTTAGTTGAGACACCCTGCTATGGACAAGATGTCCCATATAGGCCGCATGCTCGCCACCAAAGGCACACTTGAAGCGTTTGAGAAACATTCGATGAATGCTAAGAGCTTCACATACCAGGAAGACATGGTGGAAGTGTTCGACCAAAGTGAAGTTGTCGATCAAAATTTCATTAAAAACATAATTACAAACTCGAAGAAATAGTTTGAGTATCTTATTCATCCATGCCTAGATTACCAACAGTGCATCGGTATATCCAAAATGAAATAACCAAAGTCGAATTCCTCTTCCAGAAATTCTCATAACCTCCTCTACAACAACACGTAACCGCCTCTACAGTAGCCCGTAACCTCCTCTACAACCTCCCACCAAAGTCAAGATCCACTTACAGGAATTCTCGTAACCAATCTCTACAGCAGCCCACCTAACTCCTATGATTCCTCACGTCCCAAAATCCCCTACAGGACATTTTTTTTTCACGTGCAGACCACTGCCAACTCTCCTCTCTTATTGAAATCTCCCCTCATGATTCTGCATCCAACCCCCCATAGTTTTCCCGGACTTGTTTCTACCTTCGAACAGCAGCCCCTACTTCTGGGAACTTCGGATCTCCAGGCTACCCCCCCCCCCCCCCCTCATGAGTATTATTTTTGTTGTGTGGATCTTGTTCTCGATATTTATTCATGCGATTGTGTACTCTTTGTCTATGGATGTCTTGCATTTGCAGAATTTCACTTCAAATTAATCCTTGGCTTTCAGGAGTCATTTTCCGTGAGCACGCACTTTGGCCCGATTGCTTAAAGAAGTTATTTTATTTTGTTTAAAATATTTGCATGTGATTTATTCTTCTATTACTGTTTGTGAAAACAGCCATTAATCATTGCAAGTGTCTCGCATTTATGGTTAGGGTTGTCCTTCCTTGTGCCCACTCACAAGCCTACCCTGCATCAACAATTCTGTTGAAAAATATGTTTGTTCGGTTGGAAAAAAATCTATGAATGGACAAATACTTTGTAGTTTCTGTAGAAAAGGTGAAAATGCAAGTTTACATTATCTGCAGATGAAAAAGAAATTTAGAAAAAAAGGATGGTTAATAAAAATGCCCATAACCAGTACATACAAGTAGATATTCCAATCGATTTTGTATAGGAGTTGATTTACCCAGCTCCTTCGCAACAGTTTCCTTAAGCTTCAAGCGTTTCGCAACAGATAATATGGGATGCTCGGAAAGAAAGCCAGAAACCCTAGGAAGCGTCTTAATTGCGCAAATTGAATTGGGGACAAGAATGAATCGATCTTCTCCAAACTCGTACCCGATAACTCCTGCATCTACTGTCGATCGAAGGGCGGGATCGGAAAAAGACTGCTGCAGAAGGGAGGAGATTGATCGAAAAGCAAGAATGTGAATTGGAAGAAGGGCGGCGGTTTTGGAGATCGCCGTAGTTAAAGGATCGAGCTAGATTAGGGAGTGTTTTGGAGATCTTGAGTGGGATTAGTGATATATTAATAGTATAGATGAACGGTCAAGATTATTATAACGTGTCAAATGAAGCTTAAAATGTTAAAACAACTCTGAGGTTTCATTTGGCGCAGCATTTGCATGATTGGAGCAAGAGTTGCAAGATAACGGGAAAGCAAACGGGTATCGGCGGCGTTCGTCTGTTTGCTCATGTCGGACAGTGAAAAAGCCGCGCAAAAGCGGTGTTTCCAGCTGATGGGGACCCAAATTATAGAAAAACTTGGACTGCAAATAACCAGATCTCTCTCTCATCCACTAGCGAAATGGGGAGTTATGGGCGTACCACCGCACGTGTGATCCACGCACCCGATCTGCGCAGTAACCACCGCTCAGGGGATCCCAACCGTCGTGCGAGATCCCGTGCGCCGACCGCTCCCTCGGCCGGCCCTGCCAACCCCCCTTGTAGATCGGCTCATGGGCGGCCTCGGCCTCGGCCGGCCCCGCAAGGGTCGGCCGCCCGACGCACGAGTGGCCTTGGCCTCGGCCGGCCCCGCAAGGGTCGGTCGCCCCTCGGCTGTCGGGCGCACGGACGGCCTTGGCCTCCGCCAGCCCCGCAAGGGTCTGCTGCCCCTAGGCCGCCCGACCCTAAGACGGCCTCAGCCTTGGTCGACTCCTTGTGGGGTCGGCCTCCCCTAGGCCGCTCGGCGCTCGGGCGGACTCGCCAAGGCCGGCCCAACAAGGGTCGGCCGCCCCTTAGCCGCCCGGCGCACAGGCGGCCTTGGGCGCAGCCGGCCTCGAAAGGGTCGGTCGGCCCGGCGCACAGGGGGCCTCAGTTGCTATCGGGCTCGAAAGGGGCGGCCGCCCCTTGGCCTGCTCGGGCGATGGCGGCCCCCCCCCCCCCCCCCCCCCCCCCCCCCGGCGTGAGGGGACGGGCGGCCGCGACTTTGAACTTTTCTCGGCCCAAGGGTTGGGTCATCGTTTCTCTAAAAATGACGATCTGCGTGCTCAAATCCAGACTCCTATCTGTCTGTCTGGTAGTTACCGGGCAAAATTACCGAGCCGCGCTTTTAAAAATTTATAAATAACCTCATTCTCTACTTCATTGGGTCTTTTCGGACTTTGAACTCTCTTCTTCCTGCTTCTCCCTCTCCATTCTTTTTTCCTCCCTACAGGATCACCAAGGAATTCCACCAAGATTTGTCTAAACGGTCAAAGTCGCCCCGAACTTCGTCAATCACTTGGAGGGTGGCAGGCTCTCAACAGTCGCTCACTGTCGTCGCCCGTCCGCATAGGGTTTGAAGCAAGTGGCAAGCTTTCTTTGTGTCAACAAATCAAGCCTGTCAAGATGCCCAAGCTCGTACGCTTCCCTTTGCACGGAGGAGCAAGACCACTGGCAAAAGCGCGAAGCCCTGTCGCTCTCTGAGCACTCTCTCATCTCAACAAGTGTAACGAGAAGCGGCATGTCCCCTCGCCTTCTTCGAAAAGTTTTGTAACAAACTCTGTCTAGTTGAAGTTAGGTCGACACCGAATCGACTGCACGGTTTATTACCCTGATTGTGGGTTTTTCACGTAAAAAATTTCTCTCTCGCCGTTCTGTGAAATTCTGACTGTTTGCATGCTCGACCAGTCAACGGGCTAAGACGATTCAGCAGGCCCGGTCTACCAAGAGCCTCAAGCAGACCACAACAATATCATGATGAAGTGGACACCTTATAAGTATGTACTCAGGAAATATGTGATGTTGAGGAGAAGGTCTCGTGAGTATGAACTCTTGTAATGCATGATGATGAAGAGAAGAACACACGAGCATGGACTTGCAAAATATATGATTCATCAACAAAGATTAGATTGTTATGAGAATCCTTTATTGATTGTCATCGTTGTAATAAACTCATCATGACTAACATTGTCATATTAGTTACACTAAAGCACTCTAGGTTGTTAAAATTGGAAGACGGTCTCAACGAGGGTTCAGATTCCCGGAGGTAGCTTACACCTATTTCTTCCGAACTTGAACATCTAATCAGACACAAGGAACTTGAGAACAGACTCTGGGCTCCAGCGTGGAGGTTCCACCACACAGCCGGAAGATCTTAGAGCACTTCCTCTCTCAAGGCAAAAGCTGAGCTAAGCATCTCGGAGAGTACTCAAAGTCAACCAAAAATAGCCTATAAAGAAAGAAGTCAAAAGAACTCCCCCCTCCAAAGGTGCTCACAGAGTTTATTTATAGTTTTCCAATTCTAGTCTGCAAATAACAGAATACTGTCTTCTGATTTTACTAATCGCACCCCAAATTGGTCTGTCAATAGCCAAACTTCGATGTTTGGAGGGGCTATTGGCATGCCAAAATATATTATCTCATGGGTAATCTTTCTAGGACGGGTCGATCATGATGTCATACCCCCTGAAGTGGTGAGTGTCTATATGGGTACGGCAACCGCCACCTCACTCCTAGCCGAAGGCGAATGCCCGATGAAGTCGGCACTTGCCCGTCTCTTGCTCACTACCTAAGGCGGGTGCGGACCGAGTGCCCCACTCATCCGCCTTATTCGCACACATGCCTCTTTGGGGGAGTGTGGGCCTGCTTGCCCCACTCGCCCGCTCACCTACTGTTTTGGGTGAGTGTGGGCATGCTTGCCCCACTCGCCACTCTCCTAATCCTGAGGGTCCATTTGCACCTTGGACTTCTTGGTGAACCCACTTGGCGAACACAGGGTTGTACACAATCCACACTCTTTGTGAGATTGTCTCAAACTCGGAAAGAAAAGTTCAACCCCTAGTGTTCGGTGAGTGCCTGCTGACCTTGAGGGAATCTTTTGGTGGGTCCCTCCACTGCGCTATATATATCCAAATCCAAGGGGGTAAGAGGGCTTCACACTCCTCACCTTCCCCAGCTTTTACTTCTACTCTTACTGTATAATGTCGTTCCTGAAAGAAGTTCGGGATTGTATATTCGTCGCGAGAGAGGATACCAAATCCTCCATCGTTGAGTTCGCACCCTGGCTTTCTAGGAAGCCCTCGAGCTCGCCTCATAAGCTAAAAAAGGCTAAAATGGACAGGCATAACTAGACAGTTGGCTGGTCCGCCATTCTGACTCTGTCATCCACTATCGGGCTTACGCCACAAATACTCATATTTATCTCTTGACTCGTCCTTCGCCAAAGGAGATTGGCTGAAGCCATTTTGACTACTCGCATGAAGAACCATCAAAGGAAAAGGATGCGGGAGAGGCCTCTGCGAACGCCAACCTACTCTTGCGCGCAGTCGGAAGCGACCCACCAGCCCAGGAGACCTACCTTCAAGTTATTTCGGGTGGGCCTCCCACCCGCGCCTGGTGAGTTGTTCCTTGCCTTCCCGCTGACCCTCTTTTCTTTTCTGATCTTCACCTCGCTCTGCTTCTCGCAGCTCCTACCTTTGGGACCACGGGCCTGCACACCCTGCCCCCAAAGTCACCAACTCGCGAGATCACCCTCAATCCCGCCTCAGGATCCAGGTTTTCGGCTAAAGGGGCTCTCGGCCACTCGACTCCTGCCCCCAATATGGTCACCAACCAGGTACCACTCCCCCTGACCTTGGGAAAGCACACTTGATATCCTTTGACGGGCCCTTCGATGGGCGGCCCAGTCCTTCTTGCCAATGCTCAGTCAAGAGTATCAACACTTCGCGGGGGTTAGTAAAGGCACTCGCCTTCCTTTTGTTGATATTCGATTTTGTGTGGCTAAAACATCATTTGCAGGTTATCGAGAAATCTCATAAACTGACGTTGAGATCGACGAGGAGAAGTCCCCCCCCCCCCTTCCGTTGATATGATTGCAGACTTCCTAGGTGACCCGAAGGATGTCGTGGTGTTGAAGAGTCAGATGACTGAGTTGTTCAGAAAACATAGCCTCAAGTTGCGCGAGATCTATGACAAGGTTCAAGAGAACAAGGGCGCTACTAATCGACGGCTGGGCGATCTTGAAAGGTACTATGCGTAGCTTCTTGATGAGATGTGGCGGGGAGCTGGCAGCGAGGCGACCTCCCACGGAATTCACATTACGAGAGCGGAAGGTGGTTTGAGCCAAGTACAGTAGGAGCTCCATGTCCGCACATTCTACTACCCGTACATGCCTCTGATGACAGGGAGGAAAGGCCGGGGACGGTGGTAATGGATCCAACATGGAGCCTGCCGACACTCGCTCCCATGTCCTCTTCTTTTTTAATTTTGTGTGTTGTGTAGTCCTTTTTTTGTTTGTATTGAACTTTAAATTCGCACGATAATTTGCAAATGTACTTGATTGTATTTGTCGAATAACCTTGCGATCTTGCCTTACAATGTTTTCTTCTTCTCGCCATTGTGCATTTAAGGCTCTCAAAAGGAGCATTCGCTTTGGCTCGCAGGCGAGTGGGGGAGTGTTGGGCTGGCCCGAGGATCGAGGTGGGGAGGCGAGTTTGCTATCCGCATACCCCCTACCCTGGATTCTTCCCGCCCAATACTTTTCTATAAATAGCCCCACCCACCGCATTTAATAATGCATGTTACTTAACTTTCTTCTTCCCTAACCGCACTCGCACTTTTAGCTTTTTTGTTTGCACTCGCGCGATGGGTGGTGACGTTGATGGTCGATCTATGTGTGTTGAGGCATTCGCTGATTATCCCTTCCACAACTGCAACCTGACAGAGGACGAGTTCCACCCTGTAGTGGGGCACTACATCTCGTCAGGGTTCGTTGCGCGCCGCCCGAGAGGGGGCGAGTCGATCAACCACTTCTTGCCAAACAAACTCGATATCCTCCTAGAGCACTTCGAAGTAGGGCTCCGCCTCCCCCTGTGGTTGGAGGTGTGTCAGGCTCTCTGGTACTTCGGAGTTGTTCCCACTTAACTCAACCCCAACTTCATTGCCTTATTAGTGGCATTTTCCTGCTATATGCGCGAAGAGCGAATAGAATTCAGCCTCGCGGTCTTCTGCAAGTTATTCAATTTCAGGGACAAGAAGGACGATATCACTTTCTTCTCCGGCCAACAAATCAAGGGTTGTGGCCTCGCCAACAAGAACCCTAACTGGATCCGCAAGTTTGTCTTCGTGACGGGCGATTTCGATAACATTCCCTTCTCGCCCATCCAACAAGACGAGGCAACCCACCGCCCCTTCCATTGGGGGCCATGAGTCGAAGCTCCAGTTGTTCCTCCTCGAGGGGAACTTCGACGTCCCCCATCTGAGGAGGAACGTCAACTCACTCCTTATTGTTCTTCCTAGAGAAGGTACTCTCAGCCCTTCTTACCACGACTAGGGTCTCCAGCGAGACTACGTGGACCTCGACAGCGCAAGAGGAGAGTGCGCGCGAGAAACCCATGCTGAGGGGGCACCGGAACTCCGGTCTCGGCGAGAAGCGCCTGGACGATGCTGGCGCGCCCCTGCTACTTTGTGACAGGGAGACCAACAAGGCCTCCATCTCTACACTTCTTCCCCTCCTGGCAGGAGCAGGAGACCACCACTGGCCAAGCTTATGCATTCGCCTTCAACCTCTATGGGTGGGAGAACACTGCTCTCTATAATGATACAACCACGCAGGCGCTCGCGCATGAGAGCACGTGAGCCCAGCTTTGGGCCCTTGAGTTCGCTCATATGACGGCGCGCCGAGGCATTCGCCTCGCGCAGACCCTTGCCGAGGTCGACCACTCGCGGGGTCTCGTATCAGAAGAGGTCGTGGGTCTGAAGCAAAGGCTGGAGGCCGCCTAAAAGCTTATCGTCAGCCACCCAGGCAGAGTGGTAAGTGAGAGTTCAGCCTTGCGCTCGTGCCTTCACCTTCATCCTGCACTAATTCTAGTCTCTTTATACTTTCCGCAGGATGCTGCGACCGTCGACCGCCTACGCGCGTGAATCGTTATCCTCGAGAGGGAGAACGAGGGGTTGAAGGCTCGGAACAAGCTGCTGCTTGAGGCCGTCCTACCGCCAGTTCCCAGCATGAGGAGTAAGCATCAACAATACACCAATCACGAGATCGAAGAAGTGATTCAGCAGAATGCCATCAAGGCGGCGGATCACGCGCTAAGGGTGATGCAGAGGTCCGTCCTCGTGAAGGACGGCACCGTCAAAGACTTGGTCTCTGAGTTGTTCCTCCCCATCGAGGAATCAGAGGATGATGTCGACCCAGTCCTTCGTGACAATGAGAAGTCAGGATATTCCTCACTGAAGTGTTGCAAGTTTTTGTTTTTGTCTTTTCTCTCGCCTTTGTATTTTCTTTTATCCTGTATTCTTCTTTGAGGTCGAGACCTCTTTTGTAAGATGTCAGTGGAAATTACATTTTAATTTTGTCCGGATTCCTTTTTTACTTTTTCTCATTTTAATTAAGTGGCTTTACCACTGCACCCCATGCCTTTAGGTCGTGCACTCGATTATCGCGGACCCTTAGCTTTAGGTCGCGCACTCGCCCATCGCTGACCCTTAGCTTTAGGTCGTGAACTCACTCATCGCTGATCGTTAGCTTTAGGTCGCGCACTTGCTTATTGCTGACCCTTAATTAGTTTTAGGTCACGCACTCGCTCATCGTTTTTTTCTTACTCGCGATCGCAAGGCTCTTGGTAAGGCATGTTTTGACGTTCCTTGGGAGATAGATGGTCCCTCAGGCGAGATTAAAGCGATTGGGGTTCCGCTCGCCCGCTACCTCGGGCCTCGCCCCCTGGGCGGGCGAATGCTTGTCAGACGAATGCCTCCCCTGTAGGGTTGGCTTCTATTCGCCTTCCCACTTTCTTTTTCCCAATTTACTTAGCCTCACCTTCTTCAGGAATTGGCTTCTCCTGTGAGAGTGATTCACTTCTTTCTTTTCATGAGGACTTTTCCTTTTTCATGAACTGGCTTTATCACCTGAGAGACATGCCTGCCCTGCAGACTATTGAGAGCTCGATCAGCGGGAACCTATCGAGGGCTTCCAACCAACATTCCAACCTGCCACTCTGAGAGGTCAACCTGCTTCTGCCGGCTAGTGGGAGCCCAGACAGCGGAACCTTTCTTGGGGCTTTCAATCAACATTTATACCTGTCTCTCCAAGAGGTCAACCTGCTCTGCCGACTAGTGGGAGCCCGGTTCAGCAAACCCTCTCGGGGATTTCAATTAACATTTCCACTTGCCTCTCCGAGAGGTCAACTTACCATGTCGGCTTGTGGGAGCCCGGTCAGCGGAACCTTCTCAGGGTTTTCAATCAACATTTATACTTGTCTCTCTGAGAGTCAACCTGTCCTGCTGGCTAGTGGGAGCCCGGCCAGCGGAACCTTCTTGGGGCTTTCAATCACATTTATACACGCCTCTCCTGAGAGGTCAACCTGCCTCTGCCAGCTAGTGGGAGCTTGGTCAGCAGAACCTTCTCGAGGCTTTCAATCAACATTTCTACCTGTCTTTCTGAGAGGTCAACCTGTCATGTCGACTAGTGGGAGCCCGGTCAGCAAAACCTTTTAGGGGCTTTCAATCAATACAAAATAACTATTATCTATCTAGTGAAAAACTTTTCAATATAATGCATTCTGACCAAATCGATTAGGGACAATGTTCATTACAAAAAATGACTCATCAAGATGGAGCTCCTTCAAAGTGCTCGATTCTGATGATCGTTCTCTTCTTCCTCCCCTACCACCTCCAACCTACTCATGCCCTTCATCACCTTTTCTACTTCTTTTGTCTCTTCCTTCCAATAGATAATGTTGACGGTCATGACGTAACACTGTCAAGCCACCCTGGGATCTCCCCGGACTCGGAACTGAACCCCTCTATCGTTGAACTTCAAATACTGGTGGAAAGAGGAGGGGGCGCACCGGAATGCGCTGACGAGGGGCCGTCCGAAAATGACATTATAACTGCTCGGAGCGTCAACGATGATGAACTGGCAGTTCCTGGACCATACACCCCGGGTCACTTGAAGACCCACTCCGCCCTCTACCTCCTTCCTCTCTCCAGAGAATCCAAATAAAGGCCCATCCGAGGCTAACACCCTCCTGGCTTCTACCTTCATCTCATTGAAGGCCTTTTTGAAGATCACATTCACCGAACTCCCGTTGTCGACCAGGATCTGAGAGACCGTGAAGTTTTCTATACCCGTCTGGATCACCAAGGGATCATAGAACGGGTTCTCGTAGTCGGGCATATCCTTCGATGAGAATGGTGATCTTCTCCTCCGAAGGTGGGGTTTGGGAGGTCAAAGCAGCGCTTCTCCTGAACATTGTTTGGAGGCTCCAAGAAACTCGTCTTCTGCACGAAATTGCTCGCATTTAATGGCCCGCCCGGGTTGTCTCCTGCTCGTGGTCCCCGACCATGAAACTCGGTAAAGATTTTCTGAATAAGTTATGGTTCCACACTCACCGTACCAAAAATGTTAGAACTAGATGACGGATCTCAATGAGAGTTCGGACTCAATGAAGTAGTTTACACCTAGTTCTCCCGAACTTGAACACCTGACCGGACACAAGGAAACTTAGAACAGACCCTGGGCTGCAGCGCGGAGGTCTCACCACACATCTGGAAGATCTTAGAGCGCTTCTCATCCCAAGCCAAAAGTTGAGCTAGGCATCTTGGGGGGCACTCGAAGCCAACCAAAAATAGTCTAAAGAGGAAGAAGCCAAAAGAACTCCCCCCTCCAAAGGTGCCTGCAAGGTCTATTTATAGTTTTCCAAGTCTGGTCTGCAAATAATTGAATCTCGCCTTCTGATTTTACTTATCGCCCCTTAAATTGGTCTGTCAATAGCCAAACTCCGGTGTTTGGAGGGGATATTGGGATGCCAAAACATGTTATCCCATGGATAATCTATTTAGGACGGGTTGACCATGATGTCATACCCCCTGGAGTGGCGAGTGCTTAGATGGAGATGACAACCACCACCTCACTCCTAGTTGAAGGCAAGTGCCCAATGAAGTCGACACTCGCCTGCCTCTTGCTCGCTACCTAGGACGAGTGCGGACTGGCTGCCCCACTCACCTGGCTTATTCGCACACCTACAGCTTTGGGCGAGTGCGGGTCTGCTTGCCCCACTTGCCCGCTCACCTGCTGCTTTGGGCGAGTGCGGGTCTGCTTGCCCTACTCGCCACTCTTAATCTTGAGGGTCCATTTGCACCATGGACTTTTTTGGTGAACCCACTCAGCGAACACGGGGTTGTACATTAGTGGTTTTACCAAAGCACCTATGAGTTTAGTATTTATGAAAAGCATTGATTAACAGTGTAAATATAATGTTCTCTACAATTTGACTACGAGATGACTTCAGGTCTCTACGAGGTGATTGTGAAATGATTGCCGATCTATGCGAGTTCCTTGTGAGTTCTCAAAACCTGAGTGTGATGATGTGAGGTCTTCACCACTAATTTTGCAAGGTTGCTTATGACTTTTCCATCCTTCAGACAAAGTGCACACTCACCGCCCCATTATATTGAAGCTGGAAACCTGGTTCACATACAAGAGCTAAGATCTCTACCCGCAAGGGCCGAGGTCTCGGCTCGTAAAGTTCAAACTATTATATGATCAAAGGTTACTTGTTCATTAGCGACTATGAAAGCAATAGGCAAAGAACAGAACAAAAACTATTTCATTGCTCGAACCAGGTGGTCATGTTACATTGTAGAGGTCTCACCACATCCCCAAGAGTATATAGAAACTCCCTCCCAAACCAAGTGTTGTGTGAGTTCGGCAAAAGGTAGGCGATGCTGTAAAATCTTCAAACGGGCAACATTCGCGAAGTGCAAACTGCCTCGGCCAATTACAATGAGGTCGTATTTATGGGCAAGGACAAAAGATGGTATACCTTGTTGTCAAAAGATGTACCCCACCCCAAGAGAGGTCATCCGAGCTCGCCGAGATGACCCAACCTGCTATAATTTCCTCCACATATATTTCTAATCGCGATAAATATTGCAATACAAGTAGAGATACATATGACTAACTACCAAAACTTTCCATAGAATAAGTTAGCATAATTATAGATTGCACCAAACTTATTTTTGAAATTACAAAAACCTCTCCCCTAAGTTTTCATTTCATATATAACTTCGGGCTACAAATAATTAAAAATAATAATATTTAGGTCAAAACATTCCTACAATCATGCATGTACAGTCAAGATTTCTCAATTGTGAATGCCCAGACCAAAGCAAATTGATTTTTGGCCGAAAAAACAGTTTTACAGAGTTCAAAATGTCGATAAACCACCACAACAATGCATACTGCCATTGTTTCATACAGGCATGCACAGCACAAACATGATAACTATCACAAACATAACTTCCTTAGAAACAATAAATAATAATAATAATAATAATATGACACATGTCATAATCCAATGAAAAATTCCGCTCGAGCAAGTCAATCAGAAAGTGGGGTCGGCTATATGGATCCTTTGTCGCCATTGTGCTCTATCTTTTGTCATAATCTCACTAATGCCTAAGTACATGTCTTTCCTTACAGTTTCATTCCAAGTCTTTAGTGGTCTACCCCTACCTCATTTAACATGCCTAGTGAATAAACTCTCACAACACCTAACAGGTGCCTCTAATGATTATGACCACCACCAAAAAAAGAAATAGTTTTGAACATAAAAATAGATGAAGTTTATTAGGCGAGGTTGAGCATTCACTAAGGACGGTTCATAATCACCACCGCCACCACCCAGCCAAACAGAGCCTTAACAGTCTGGACAATATTTAGCTGTCATGAAAGGCCCAGACCCCCAGGAAATAGAATTAGGCAAAAAAAGTTATAACTAAACTATCAAATATGGATAAACACCGCTATATTTACTACCATTGTTTCGCTAACCGCCGGCTCACAACCATAAACGCTGCCCCAATGAGAACCCATGTTTGTTTAGAAAAAAATAAAAATAAAAATGAATGATACATATGATAATCCAATTAATGAATACATAACCTGCAACAAGTCACTTATAATGTTGCTGGAGGAGTAATGGAGCCCCAATAAATAGATGATTTCCATGAATGAAGAATGAAGGTACCAAGAAATGCTTCAGTAGAACATGATAAAACAAAATCAAGGGCCACGAGTTGGCACAAAGCAGAAGCAACCTTGCATCTGGTCTTCGGGGATCATGCCGCCTCCTTTACTTGTGTCGATTGCCTCCAGGAGCCTAACAACTTCGTCCATCTCCGGCCTTTTCTCAGAATTCGCTTCCCAGCATCTTTTCATAATGCTTCCCAGTGAGCTCGGGCAGCACCGCGGTATTTCTGGGCGCATATTCTGAGACATGGCGTAAGTGTTTCTTCAGCCTCACTTTAAATTAATATGTTAAATGATAACAAACAAACAAATTTATCTATAAATAAAGTGTTTAGAATTTAATCACATTGGGAAACTGAAGTGCTCATGGGTACCTCCACCATATCTCAAATTGGTTTTGGGTGCAAAACAATTTAATTTAATCCAAATAACACCTTAGAATCTTACATAAGAACACAAACTAAGTGCATGGATATCGCATCATATCACTACTATTATTACAAGTACAAAAGAACAGAAGTTAATCCTTCTTCACAATTTTCGTTCCCTTTGTTGTGTGCTGCTTGTTTGATTAATGACAACTATAGGTAATATTTCTTCCGACCTTCTATCCTTTGGCACGGCTTTTCTGCTCCAGTGAGTTTGGACAAAAACACCATCAATATAGAATGTGTATGACATGACAACGATTATAACCGCCGCCAGGAAAAAAACTAATTTTGAACATAAGAGTGGATGGAGTTTCTTCGGCAATGTCGGAAGATCACAAACGACAGTTCATAATCACAGTGTTCGCCACCGCCACCGTCGTGCCAAATGACCCCCAGTCATACATATTAGATTTGCGGTTTAACATTTCTAATATATTGCGCATGACCAAATTATAAGTCTGTTTTCTTCAACCTTGTCATAATGTGTTAATCCAATAATGCACCAATGATTCAAGTTTTACTGCCAACCCATTTTGCATATATGCCGCGCATTCTGGTCTTCTCACCCAAAAAACTAGCTCAAAGAGTGGCGCTTTATCATCACATTTCACATGCGTTTTGGAACTAATCCAACACATCTATCTTGTAAATTACAAATTCAACGTAAAGATTAGAAAAATATACAACCACAACACGAATGGAGTATTTTTCATGAGAACGGAATAATTCACCTGATGAACGACGGCATGGGAGACTTCAGAGAATGTAAGATTATAGTATGGCATGTCGCAAGCATATATCTCCCACAAGCAAATTCCAAAGCTGTAGACATCGCACTTTCTGTTGTAAGGCTTTCCTTCAAGAACCTGCAGAGGCAAGACTCTTCATCAGTTAATCAATTGGGGCAATTCATATTCCTGCATATGACAGGTGGCAAAATCTTATGATCATAATTCAGTATTTTACAAAGCATATAATAAAATTAGATGAGTTAGTTTTCAGATGCGGGAATATTCTCAACACACCCCCTTACGTATAGGGTCTTTGGCCTCAAACATCGAGAAATGGGGGTGTGGGCCCTTAAGCCTATTATGCACTAATACCAGCATAAAGCCATAAACCAATTAGTTGTAGGTGGTAGGGGTGTAGGTAAAAACAACCTGAACCGCCAAACATAACCAAACCGCACGGTTCGGTTCAGTTATCGTAGGCATCAGCTTAGTTACGATTTCAAAATTTGGAAAATAGCACAGTTCGGCTCGGTTCACGATTTTTAATGTTAAACCGATTCAAACCATATAGATGTTACAATATAAATTTGTATATATCTATAATACAATAATAACATGATATCATAGAATTATTTATATAAATGATTTTCGTATCAAATAATATGCAGATATATTTATGTTTCAGTTTTTTACTTGATAAAAGTCATGTATGTCATTTAATTTTATTCCCGGACATAGACTATATATTTATGTTTTAATTTTTTTAAAACACACAACGAAATAAACTGAACCATTCAGTTTGGTTCAGTTCCAATGATTTGCGCAGTTTAGTTCAGTTTCAGATTTCTGGAACCATGTAGCGGTAGTTCGGTTAACGGTTTTTCTCCAAAATCAAGCCAAACGGAACTGTTACACCCCTAGTAGGTGGAGGGGTCATATGATACTATGATCTATATTAATTATGCAAGGCTGTATTATTTATTCAATGTTGGATTATTCTCAACAAGAAGAATGACCTCCGGAGCCATATAGTGAAGAGTCCCAGTTTCGCCAGTCATGTCCTTGGGATTCTGAGCTTCAACACGAGCAACGCCAAAGTCGGCAATCTTAACATTTCTACTGGTAGTCAGCAACATGTTCTCAGTTTTGACATCACGGTGGACAATCTTTTTCGAGTGGAGATAACTCAGGCTAAAAGACATGGGAAAAACTGGATAAATAGATATTCAACTTTAAATATAAAACATTAGAGATTATAATCGATCTTACCCTCTCGCCAGATCTAATGCGAGCTGAATCACAACCATGTAAGGCAACTTCCTTCGGCTGTGTTTGATGAGATACTGTTTTAGTGTGCCGCCGGCCACGTATTCTAGAACAACACAGCATGCTCGTGATGGCAGTAAGGTTTGACCGTTAGATGGGATTTTCAACTCGGTGGTTCCCATAGATGCCCCGACAAACTATGACAAAAAATGGTGAGGCAAGAGTAATGATGCACGAAGATAAAAAATGAAAAAGAAAATAAAAAAGTTTGAAGAAAACATTTCAATTTTTGAACTTTTAATATAAAAATTGCATGCAACATTTAGAGCACCGACAAAATCAGTGGCGACTGCCAAAGTAATGTTGGCTGTGACTTGTGAGTAACAATGCCAATAAAATAAGAGAGTTGTTTAAGAGCGGCAAGGAACATGAAAAACATATAAGCTATTTGGAAAAACAACAGTATAGTGACTGTCTAACAATAATTTTACAGAGTTGTTTAGACTACATGTGAATTTGAGGAATAGATTTTGCCACTGGAAGTTATATACAATAGTGTTTGGGGTGTATTTTTACGAAATGATGGTGTGCAGCCCACAAAAATCTACCCCAATAGGGTCTAAACTGAGCTACCAAAACATTTGATAGTTAGGGCACTATCTCAAAAAAGTCCAAAATTAGAGGTCTATTGATTCTTCCTTGTATAAAGTGAAAAAAATAACAAAAAACAAACACCAAATAGAATAAATGGAAAAAATGCAACTAAGAAAATGACCTTCGTTATATTTGAATTGTCAAGTTTGTTCCACACTGCAACTTCTTGTTGAAATGATGACCTGAGAGCGGCAGTTTCAAAATCCGTCGCATGTCCATCAGCTCCCCAATCCAATAATTTAACTAGAATAATATAAAAGAAACATCGGGATTTCAAAACTTTCTAAATGTATTGACCTTGTAGCATGCAAACTAGTTAAGAGGCAAACAATTATTTTTATTAGGATGTGTATAAGATTATTATTCACTAATCCAAATTCACATAGATTCTATAAACTAGCATGTTTATGCAAAATATAGAAGGCATGATGGAAAATGGAAAAAAAAACAGTATAAAATGAACACCTAAGAAAACCTTTGCTCATAAGAAAATACAACTCGGGTGGACCCAAATAATACCATGGGAGGTCCCTTTCAGAGTAATAATTGCTCGATTCACTTAGTCCCCACCCTTAAATCAAAAGAATTGGGTCACAAATATAAAGAGAGATGTCGCCAAAAATTGAGCCAGCCATGAGAAAACACGAAAAAATAGTGGTAGCTCAGCTTTGCAGCAGCAAGTTTCTCAGTCATGGCAGTAAGCAGTAAGCTTCTCAGTGATTGCATGAAGAACAAAGAAAGGCTTTGGTCTTCAGCAATGGAAATAGTAAGCTTCAACAAGTACCTAGATGTGAGAAGAAACAACAACGGAAGAGGCGAGGAAACAACAACAGAGGAAGACAAATGGCAACAAACAATTGTTAGTGCCAACTTACAAAAATAGTATCTTTTAACAAAAGTAATAATAATATTAGGAATTCTTGTGGATTTAGAGCATTTTGAAAACCATGGTATTCTCTCTATTACATATTATGAATAATTTAAGACAATGTTCAGATTAAATTTTTTTATATATATTATACACAAATCTATGCTATATTATATAAAAAAAACATGTGACTACCAAAACGTGTCATTGGCAGTAGAAAATACAACAACAACACTCAAGCCTTTATCCCACTATAGTGGGGTCGGCTATATGGCAGTAGAAAATAAGGAATGTTATTCATAGTACAAAGCTTGTACATCTTGCCCCTATATATACACATACAAGGAAAACTATAATATCGAACTAGCTATGTGGGACTAAATACAGAATGAAGGAGACTGCTATCTGCACACCAATTTGTGCCATTTACACACCAATTTGTAATAGTCTCCCTCAACGTGGGCGAAAGATATCCACTAAGCCCATTTTGTCACTCAATCTACATAAGTCAAATGTGTTAAGTCTTTTCTCTTTTGGTTAGACAATCAGGCACTTGCTCTTTTGTAGCAACATGTCCCAGCTTTAGTGTTCCACCATCCAACTTTTCTTTGATAAAAAATCTATCGATTTCTATATGCTTGGTTCTATCATGTTGGACTGCATTATTTGCAATGTTAATAGCTGACCTGCTATCACACAACAATGTCATCTGCCCTTCTTGATTGATCTTGAGTTCAACCAGTAGAACCTTTAGCCAAAACATCTCCCATATACTCAAGGTCATGGCTCTGTACTCTGCCTTAGTTGTAGATCTAGCAACTATAGTCTGCTTTTTGCCCTTCCAGGAGACAAGGTTGTCTCTCACAAACATCCTGATGTAGACCTTTTATCATCAGTACAGCTAGCCCAGTCAGAGTCGCAGTAGCCCTCGATGTTCAGATGTTCATTCTTCTGGAAGATCAGTCTCTTCCAGGGTGGGCTTTTCAGATATCGAACAATCTGATATACGACATCCAAGTGACCCTCCCTAGGATCATGCATATAACGAGCTACCATGCTAACGACAAAAGATATGACGGGACGATGTGACCCAGATAACTCAGGCGGCCTACCAGCTTCGGGTGCTTTTCTCTATCAATTGGTTCTCCCGCATCCGCACCGAGGTTGAATTTCTGATCAATAGGAGTGACGACAGGCCTGAAACCCAACATACTTGTCTTTTTGAGCAGGTCCAACACATATTTGTGTTGGGATGGAACAATTCCCTGTGCATTGCGGGTCACCTCAATCCCTAGGAAGAATCTGAGCTGACCCAAGCCCTTCACCTCAAATTCCTTTCTCAATCTCCTCTTAAGCTGAGCAATTTCACTCTCATCATCTCCTGTGGTGATCATATCATCCACATTTACAGCAAGTACTGTGATGTGAGCTTCATGCCTCCTAAAGAACAGGGTATGATCAGCATTGGTCTGCTGATATCCCATGACTGTCATGATTCTCCTAAGCCTGTCAAACCAAGCTCGAGCAGATTGCTTCAACCCATAAAGTGAATTCTTGAGTCTACACACCTTCACTGCAGCTTGGTTTGTGACAAAGCCCGACGGTACTTCCATGTCTCTGGTTAATACACATTTCTCATTTGTTGCCAATGATATCAGTATCCGCACCGTGCACATTTTTGTGACGGATGCAAATGTCTCATCGTGGTCGATGTCATAAGTCTGACTGTAACCCTTTGCTACCAGTCAGGATTTGCAGCGCTCGATCTATCCCTCTGGGTTTTGTTTCACGATGAAAACTCACTTGCACCCAACTGTCCTTTTTCCTAATGGCAGCGACACAAGATCCTTCGTTTTATTCTTTTCTAATGCTCCAAATTCTTCTATCAACACTTAGGAATAGAAATTGTGTCCAAAGATGCAATAAATCACCATTTACAAGTGATATATGAGAATAGAAAACAAATTTAGAAATGTCATGAGAAAAGCCATACCGATCGGGTGAAACTCCCGCATTCTTGTTGGTACTCCTCCTTACTGGTATGGGAGTAGAAGTAGTGGGATGAGAAATTATATCACCTGCAGATTCAGAAGTTGAGGTGGATTGAGCAGAGATTGAGGTAGATGGAATTGGTGTCGCGGGAGACGGAAGGGACTCAGCACGGGTGGCTCTGTGGGCGTTGTAGGTATTGTTGTCTCACTCTGCTTCCTTCTTCTTGTATATACTCTTGGCACCCCCTGGGTGTGAGGTCCACTTTCCACAGATGCATTCAGCTCATGCACTGGTACCACACCAGACTCCATTCTTGACACGCGGGAATAAAGGATACTTATTATTTGTTTTTCACCGCTATCCTCCCCTTCTTGCCTTGTACTGTCTGTAAGTGAGTCGCCAAAGGGCAAGTCAACTGAAGAGGAATAATATAACCCATACTCGCAAAATGTGGCATCCATACTAACAAATAATCTCCTCTCCACTGAGCTCTAACATACATACCATTTTTGGGTAGCGGAGTACCCAACAAAAATACACTTTAGAAACCTTGGATCAAACTTTCTCATGTTTGGTCTATTGTCTTGTACAAAGCATGCACATCCAAAAATTTTAAGAGAAACAGTATCTCCGTTTTTTCCTCGCAGTATCTCAACCAGAGATTTCCAATTCAAGACCCACGAGGGCATCCGATTAATCAAATAAGACGTTGTCAGAACAGCTTGTCCCCACAAATACTTTGGCACATTCATCAAAATCAGCATACTCTGAGTTACTTCAAGAAGGTGTCAGATCTTCCGTTCAACTACTCCATTCTATTTTGGTGTGTATGGACAAGTGGTTTGGTGTCGGATCCCATGTGAGGACAAGTACTCCTCAAATGCCCTGTTGGTGTACTCTATCTCATTATCCGACCACAACACCTTCACTACTGCATCATATTTTGTTTGAACCCCTTTATGAAAATCCTTGAAGAAGGTAAACACATCAATTTTGTTTTTCATTAGGTATAACCAAGTTACACGTGAAAAACAATCAATAAAAAAACACGAAATATCAAAATCCATTCATAGTTGGTGCGGGACATGGTCCCCAGACATCAAAATGAACTAGGTCAAATGAATTGAAACTACTACTATTGGAACTAGAATAAGAGTTTCTAGTATGTTTTTCCAATTCACATGCATCGCATACAAGTTTTCTTTGATTCACTTTCTCAAATAAAAGTAGATACATTTGACATAAAACAGAAAAAGAAGGATGACCCAGACGCATTTGATAAAGTATGAGTTGGTCCATCACGCTCCTTCCAACTCTTGCAAGTATCCTCCACCAGTATGGAAAGGGCCAAGTCCAGGCTTTCCATATCTAGGTACCACAAGCCCCTTATGTCGTGTGTCAGCCCCAAGTTTCATGTCAGTCTCCTTCTCCTGGAAGATCACATTTGGGATATCAAACAAGACAACACACTTTAGTTGAGATATAATGACACTAATAGATAAGAGATTTACGGGAAAGGAAAGGACATGCAAAACATTAGACATAGTCAACGTGTTGGTACATTGTACGGTACCCTTACCAACCACAGGTTTAGTCATGCCAATCAGCAGTGTAAATGTGTTTTGGGACTACTAGGGGAGTATATGAAAGAAATTTCCAAGCATTCCCAGTAACATGTCGGGAGGTGCCTGAATCGACCATCCACTCTGATGATCTAGTGATAGGTATGGATGTGAGGGAACGGGTATCATAAGTACCTGTGGCGAAGTGAGCAAAAAAGACAATGTTACTCCTAGACGATGTTGGAGTGAGTGTAACATCCATCACACATTTCTGTTTCCTTTGAATCAGCTGGTGGTATGAATCCAAAACTCCTGCTCTTTTGGGTGACCCATATCAGCAATATCTTCTTCTACCCCTTCCTCGCTTATCATGAGATTTGCCCGATAGCCTCCTTGTCCACCACCTCTACGAGCTCCGCGATCGCGCCCACAATTTCTAAACTTTCATCGTCCACCTACATCCCCCTTCTTTGGTGTCTTGGGGCAAGCCAGTTGGAGATGACCTATTTTACCACAATTGTAACATTGTTGCGTCTCGCGTGCCCCGGATTGGTTACTATTAGGGCTGATTTCGCCATGGCGGGTGCAAGTGCACTAGACTGAAGTCTAATCCAGCTCTCCTCCTGCATCATAGGTGAGATTGTTTCATCCAGGGTAGGAATCTTTGTCCGAGCGAGCAACATTGAACTTTTTTGCTCAAATGTCGGGTTCAACCCCCTCATAAAGTGCATAGTCCTCCACTGAGCATCTCTCTCCTCTTTTGTGCATTCAGGATCTTTGCAGCATTCGGTTGGTGAGAAATAATCATAGTCTGTCCATAGTTGCTCCAGATTTGCGATGTACAACCCCATATCCGACGAGTAGTGGGCGACAGGAACCAGATCGGCCAAGATCGGCAGTCCGACTCGTCCAGGTGGGGTGAATTGTTTAACGGGCAAGTGGAGCAGGTCGGCTCGCACTCGCCCCAGGGGCCCGACGAGCAGCGGGCGAGTGGAGCAGGACGGCTCGCACTCGCCCTAGGAGGCTCGGCAGGCAGCAGGCGAGTGGGGCAGGCCGGGCCCGCACTCGCCCAGGGGGGATAGAGGCGGCGAGCGCCAGCTCCATCGAGCGCTCGCCGCGCCCGACGAGTGGAGGCTCCAGAGGGCCACTCGTCCAGTTTCTTGTGATGTGTTTTTACCATTTTACCCCCGTTGGTCTGCCTGTAGCCTGGTGAAACAGCGGAGTTACGCTGTTGGTAGACTCAGTTGGGCTGCATATAGCTGCTCAGAACAACGGAAGGTTGGCTATGTGCATGCCATTTTCAGAAATCTATAAATAGACCCAAGGGGGTACCTCAGAAGACATGCTTACTTGTGCCCCGGTCTTATTGCGCTTTCTGAGGTAACCTTAGCTCGACATTTGGCTAAGGAGGGGAAGCGCTCTAAGATCTTCCGGGTGTGTGATGGGACCTCCACGCCGCGCCCTTGGGTCTGTCCCTTGTTCTTTTTCCTCTGTTGTTTAGCTCGCGGGAGGGAAGTAAGTGCGTGCTATCCACAGAGATCGAATGCTCGGTTTCAACATAATAGATTACAGTCTCAATCTCTCGTTCGATCTGAAACACGCACATGTTGTTGTCGGGGTAACTTCCCTCAAACATCGCTTACAGTCTCTATGTCATCCACCGTGATAGTGATAGACGCGACCATTGAATTTAAGATTCAGGTGTGTAACAGATTATGTGTAGTCTTCCATTCAGAAGACATGCTTACTTGTGCCCCGGTCTTATTGCGCTTTCTGAGGTAACCTTAGCTCGACATTTGGCAAAGGAGGGGAAGCGATGCTTCTCCCTGTTGCGCTCTAATTTCCTCTGTGATCTTCCGTGCGGGAAAACAAGACCGGATCACAAAATAGAATATTTTTGGGACTGATATTTTTCCAAACCTGTGTGATGAAAAATAAGGGATCTTGCCCTATATATACACCAAGGAGAAGTATAATACCTCCAGAATGGAGGAGACAGTTAGCAGACCAAATACCAACATTGGCCATAATACTCCATTAAGATCATGAACTTAATAATTTCCATCATATTTATAAGTTTTTGAGAATCATGAGATTACAATAGATTATTAATTAAATATAATCTCAATCTTATATATTTTGCAAGTACTGCACGACGCACAGAGGGAATCGTTCATAGTTGGATATGTTTATATGAGTTTTACGTGTGGAAGAGGTTTATGGAAAGAAGATCGCCAAAATTACTTAAATAATCTCGATTTTTTAAAATGTGTATGTGATACAAAGAGATGTAAGAATAAAATGGAGTGGGTATTATAAGTAAGGTGAATGTTACACCATGAGGAAGGGCCTTCCCTTAATATATATATATGCAAGAATTCGTGCCCTGGCAGGACAACACATCCTCCATTCTTCATCTCGATAAAAAAATTTGTCATGCTCAATAAATAACTCAATAGAAATTGCATGATTAATGACACATTTTTAAAAATTAAATGAAAAACATTCAAATTAAATTAACTTACAAAAAGTTGAAAAATTAATAATAAAAAGTGTAAAATTTTAAAGATGTATGTTTCACCAAATAGGCTTTTAGTATAAATACTGCACAGGGGTTCCCCCATAAGATTGCAACAAGACCATCGATCACTCGAGAACAACAACAACACTACTACACTCGGTATCCTCGTTACATAGTGTTTAATAGACAGTATTGTCGCTTGTACATACATATATAAATTATATATTTTCTCATGAAAGTTATTTAACATTATTGGTAAAGATGTTGATGAAATATTCTTGGTCTAAGGCTCAAGCTTCGCATTCATTAAAATATTAATCTAATATTTTAATAAAATTTGTTTAAATAATTAATATATTTTTTATTTAAAAAATATTTACTTTGAAAATAAATTCAACAATTAAGATTAATTTTATTATATAGTCTTAAATTTATAGCAGTATACAAGTATTCGTTCAAGGAGTTCCCCAGTGCCATGATGCAAAAGCATACTTACTGTTCGTCGTCTCAATGAAAATTATTATCTAAACGAATAAAATTATAATGTAAATTTAGTATTTATATCAGAACATCATGTAAATAAATAGTTTAGTTTTAAAAATATTGACTCAAACATAAATTCAACGGCTGTGATTAATTTGATAATGATAAACCTACACTTAAAATTATAGTATAAAGCAAGCTTTTAAAAACCGGACCGGACCAGACCAGCCAATTCAATAGGTCGGATCGCCGACCGGACCATAGGCCTGTCCGGTCAAAGCTCAAGGTCTGGTTGCGCAACGGACTAGCTAAGAACCAGGAAACCAGGAGAGTGGGCCAGTGAGCCGAGAACCGAATGCGGGTTTACATAACTAGGCGGGTCATGGAGCCCAAAATTTAATCTCCAAAATAACGAACCGTCGAGATTTAAGCCCAAACCACTTACAGATCTACCAAAGAGGTAGACCACCACACCATTTGGATTTTGTTGTATTTTTTTTTTGAAATATATTATATACCTATATTGATATATATATATATCTTTCGCTATTATAAGGGAAAAGTTGTATTTGGTGAAACATTCAAAAATATCAATTATGCCTTAATTTTTTATATTTTAATGACTTAACATATATTATAATCTATTTCAAAGAAATTAAAATATAATGTCCGTTCAAGTAATTACACTATCAAAAAATTAGAAGTAATGATGAAAATTCATTTAAATTCAAAAAGTTTTTTAGTAGAGCTCCTACATCCAATATGGTAGGTTGTCATTAGGCATGTCAGCGGTCTATTCAAGTAAGGTTATCATTAGGCATATCAGTGATATTTTCGAGATGATGACATTAAATCAATCAACTTTATTAAAGTCAAAATTAATATTTTTAGGTCAAAACATATATTGTTTTACAAAATAAAAAGTGTAATATTTATGTATATTGTTTTACGGTCATTTTGAGTACTCATATGTATATGTTGCAGGCGAAACCCGCCTTGATGGAGCGGGCGAAACCCGTCGTCGCCGGTCGGGTTTCGCCCTCATCCATTTCCTGGATGCGGCCGAAGGCCGCCCGAGAGTATCAAGTCAGGCGGGCAAGTACTGTCGCGCGGACGTAGGGGCGGAGCCCCGTGTCAGGCACTCGTATAACATATATAATAAATATTACATATGCATATAAATATAAATATAAATATTCTTGAGATATATTAATATATTAATTTAAAAATAAATTTTATGATATATTTGTAATATATATACACTTGTAATAAAATTTAAATATATATAATGGATATATCATTTTTATTTATATCAAAATATAATAATAATATTAATAATAATAAATTAAAAATATATATGCAAAGATTTATTTAATGTTAATTATTTTCATTTTCCTATATATATTTTTGTGTATATATATAACGGTTTGATCCCGATTAAATCGGTCATACTGGTTCAACCTTCAACCTTTCCTTTCACTGGTTCAATATCTGGTCTAATATTCAAAATGTTGGTATAAAGCACACCTATAGAAGGACTGAAAAAATACAGCAATTGCACCAGCAAATACAAAATGGTATCAGAAATTCAGAATCAGGTAAATATAAGCTTCAGAAATATTTCCTTAAAAAAATATACCTGCAACATCCTGGCCATCATGAATGCCTCGATACACAGTCCCGTATGTCCCGCGAGCTACAAGATACCTTATTTCCAACTTGGAAAGATCAATCTCCCATTCATCCTTAGGTTTTCTAGATCCAAGAGCACCATTCAGCCAAATCTTGGAGAGCTTCTTCTCCAATTGAATATCCAAGCTTTTGAGGTCAATCTGATCGGCCCTAAAGAACATATCTCTGTTCTTGAAGCTCCCATGGCCCTTCAATTGAGACGCTGATCCTTCCTTAACCTCAGAATCCTCTTCTCCTTTCTTTGAATTCATTCTAAATGTCCCCCCAATTCTTCAAGTATAATTTACAGCTAAACAAAAGGAATCAGCATGGTATAATGGACCTCCATATTCATCCCCGCCTCCAATTTCCTACAGCAAACGCATCATTATCGGATGCTGCTTGTAAATGTCGATGAAAGAAGTAAAAAAGAAGAGAAATTTACCGCAATTCGGAAGTTTGGAAGCTCGAAGCCCCAGTTTGGTTCTAAGAAATGAAGCTAAGAGAATCCCCGATCTGCGTCCATTGAGAATAATGGGAACAAGCTAGATTTCCATGCGCCTCCTCCGATGAATGGAGGCGAAAGGAAATGAGTCCGGAGGGAGAAGAGAGAAACCATAAATCCGGCAGAAATATAAATAGCCTCAAAGCTGGAATCCTCTGCAGTGGCATTTCGAACGGACCGCAAGTAGAAATCCGGAACGAAGAAAGGAAGGGAGAAAGGGAGAAATTTTCGGGTTCTAAACTTAGGGTTCCATGACCGCGAACAAACAACCAGTAATTTGTTCTTCAAATTGGCTTAGCTTCTCATTTATATTTATTGAAACTAGTGATATACTCCGCCAGTGGCTCATTTTTGCAATGTGCACAAGGGTTTGCGAGCGACGGGAAGAGAACATTTTATAGTGTAGGTAGGAGACTATCTTTATGAGAGCACATTTTTAAAATAAAATAAAAACACAAAATATAAAAAGTGGAATTTTTTTAATAAAGAGGTAAAATCGTGAATGCTTAAACAAAAGGTGTTTTTCTTCATTCCGGCGCGTGATACACACTCTTTAATATGAGTGGACTCTTATCACTGTCTAAAGAGATCATATCCTTCTTTTGACTGCATGCACAGTATCATTAACAATAATAATAGTATTATTACTTTTGTACGTTTGCAGAGAAGAAAACTTTGACCTGTCCTCGGTGAGATGATGCCCAGATCTCGAGACAACAATTCAGTCCTCATGATATTTAATGGAGATCAATACACGAATATACGTCATTGTCATGAAGGCATTCCCCCATCCACCTTCTTCATCCCAGGATTCAGCTTCTCCTTTTCCTGCAGTGTGCCCCGACTGAAGATTTACTCTACAGTCCTTCCTGATGCGACCAAACTTGTTGCACCTATAACACTTTAGTCCTCCCTTCTTCCCTCCATCTTGCTTAGGAGTCTTGCTCCTCTTCTGTGGCGATGAAGTAGAAGGACCTTCTCCAACAGGCAGTGGCGAAGCTAGGAATATTGGAGTGTGGGGGCACGAGACACCTAGAATATGGAAAAAAAAACAACAAATAAAAAATTACTCAATAAAAAAACATTCATTATACAATAAAATTAACATTAATACATGAAAAATACATTAAACGTTATTTTCTTTATTTTTTGAAAGGAGGATACATCTTCTAATTTTTTTTTGAAATTTTTGCAAAATATCTTCATCATTAACTATATCAAACACTTTCTTCTCAATATGAGCAACCAAACAATCATTCAACCGTTCATTTACTAATCTGTTGCGAAGATCTTCTTTAATTAAGCTCATTGCAGAAAATGATCTTTAAACTATAGTTGTTGCAACTAATAATTTTAAACACAATGTCAACAGTAAATAAACTTCAGGATAACTCATATCCTTATGTTTAACTATTTTTTGAGCAAGTTCACTAAGTTCATTTAAATCACAAAAATTTTCATGAGTTGACACATCATAAAACCAAACTATTAGTTGACTGTCAAACTTAAAAGAGTTTTTTCATTAAACTCTATCGAATAAAAATGAACCAACTCAATTAATTTATCATTATTGAAAGCAGCAAATTAATCTTGAGCATTGAAGCAAGTCATGTTTGATGCCCCAAGCGACATTATTCCGGTCATAGCATTGTCTTGATGCGATGGCGCTCATGCCGCTCACAAATCCCCGAGTGATATACTCCGCCAGTGGCTCATTTTTGCAATGTGCACAAGGGTTTGCGAGCGACGGGAAGAGAACATTTTATAGTGTAGGTAGGAGACTATCTTTATGAGAGCACATTTTTAAAATAAAATAAAAACACAAAAATAAAAGTGGAATTTTTTTAATAAAGAGGTAAAATCGTGAATGCTTAAACAAAAGGTGTTTTTCTTCATTCCGGCGCGTGATACACACTCTTTAATATGAGTGGACTCTTATCACTGTCTAAAGAGATCATATCCTTCTTTTTGACTGCATGCACAGTATCATTAACAATAATAATAGTATTATTACTTTTGTACGTTTGCAGAGAAGAAAACTTTGACCTGTCCTCGGTGAGATGATGCCCAGATCTCGAGACAACAATTCAGTCCTCATGATATTTAATGGAGATCAATACACGAATATACGTCATTGTCATGAAGGCATTCCCCCATCCACCTTCTTCATCCCAGGATTCAGCTTCTCCTTTTCCTGCAGTGTGCCCCGACTGAAGATTTACTCTACAGTCCTTCCTGATGCGACCAAACTTGTTGCACCTATAACACTTTAGTCCTCCCTTCTTCCCTCCATCTTGCTTAGGAGTCTTGCTCCTCTTCTGTGGCGATGAAGTAGAAGGACCTTCTCCAACAGGCAGTGGCGAAGCTAGGAATATTGGAGTGTGGGGGCACGAGACACCTAGAATATGGAAAAAAAAACAACAAATAAAAAATTACTCAATAAAAATCATTCATTATACAATAAAATTAACATTAATACATGAAAAATACATTAAACGTTATTTTCTTTATTTTTTGAAAGGAGGATACATCTTCTAATTTTTTTTTTGAAATTTTTGCAAAATATCTTCATCATTAACTATATCAAACACTTTCTTCTCAATATGAGCGACCAAACAATCATTCAACCGTTCATTTACTAATCTGTTGCGAAGATCTTCTTTAATTAAGCTCATTGCAGAAAATGATCTTTAAACTATAGTTGTTGCAACTAATAATTTTAAACACAATGTCAATAGTAAATAAACTTCAGGATAACTCATATCCTTATGTTTAACTATTTTTTGAGCAAGTTCACTAAGTTCATTTAAATCACAAAAATTTTCATGAGTTGACACATCATAAAACCAAACTATTAGTTGACTGTCAAACTTAAAAGAGTTTTTTCATTAAACTCTATCGAATAAAAATGAACCAACTCAATTAATTTATCATTATTGAAAGCAGCAAATTAATCTTGAGCATTGAAGCAAGTCATGTTTGATGCCCCAAGCGACATTATTCCGGTCATAGCATTGTCTTGATGCGATGGCGCTCATGCCGCTCACAAATCCCCGAGTGATATACTCCGCCAGTGGCTCATTTTTGCAATGTGCACAAGGGTTTGCGAGCGACGGGAAGAGAACATTTTATAGTGTAGGTAGGAGACTATCTTTATGAGAGCACATTTTTAAAATAAAATAAAAACACAAAATATAAAAAGTGGAATTTTTTTAATAAAGAGGTAAAATCGTGAATGCTTAAACAAAAGGTGTTTTTCTTCATTCCGGCGCGTGATACACACTCTTTAATATGAGTGGACTCTTATCACTGTCTAAAGAGATCATATCCTTCTTTTTGACTGCATGCACAGTATCATTAACAATAATAATAGTATTATTACTTTTGTACGTTTGCAGAGAAGAAAACTTTGACCTGTCCTCGGTGAGATGATGCCCAGATCTCGAGACAACAATTCAGTCCTCATGATATTTAATGGAGATCAATACACGAATATACGTCATTGTCATGAAGGCATTCCCCCATCCACCTTCTTCATCCCAGGATTCAGCTTCTCCTTTTCCTACGGCGTGCCCCGACTGAAGATTTACTCTACAGTCCTTCCTGATGTGACCAAACTTGTTGCACCTATAACACTTTAGTCCTCCCTTCTTCCCTCCATCTTGCTTAGGAGTCTTGCTCCTCTTCTGTGGCGATGAAGTAGAAGGACCTTCTCCAACAGGCAGTGGCGAAGCTAGGAATATTGGAGTGTGGGGGCACGAGACACCTAGAATATGGAAAAAAAACATAACAAATAAAAAATTACTCAATAAAAAAAACATTCATTATACAATAAAATTAACATTAATACATGAAAAATACATTAAACGTTATTTTCTTTATTTTTTGAAAGGAGGATACATCTTCTAATTTTTTTTTGAAATTTTTGCAAAATATCTTCATCATTAACTATATCAAACACTTTCTTCTCAATATGAGCAACCAAACAATCATTCAACCGTTCATTTACTAATCTGTTGCGAAAATCTTCTTTAATTAAGCTCATTGCAGAAAATGATCTTTAAACTATAGTTGTTGCAACTAATAATTTTAAACACAATGTCAACAGTAAATAAACTTCAGGATAACTCATATCCTTATGTTTAACTATTTTTTGAGCAAGTTCACTAAGTTCATTTAAATCACAAAAATTTTCATGAGTTGACACATCATAAAACCAAACTATTAGTTGACTGTCAAACTTAAAAGAGTTTTTTCATTAAACTCTATCGAATAAAAATGAACCAACTCAATTAATTTATCATTATTGAAAGCAGCAAATTAATCTTGAGCATTGAAGCAAGTCATGTTTGAAATCAACTGAATATTATCATTATCAAAACAATCATTCAGCTCTTGGTATTGAGAGTCAATCACTATGAAAAACAGCTCAACCTTATAAAAATGTAGATTAGACCTCTTTTGAACCCCTCGTTTGCTTCTTGCAGGATGTAAGTAATTATCTTCCATCTTTGTAATCTCAATTTCATATTTTCCACAAAACACAACGTTTCAGTGACCAATTGTACAAAAGCACTATCATTTCTTAGGTCTTGAAGTCTCTTCTTTGTAATATTAATAAAACACATGACATTTAATAGGTCTTGATCTTTTCTTTGCAAAGTTTGAGATAACTCAAATGTAATCCTCAGTATTGTCTTCATCATATGCAATATAAAAACAATCTCAAAGCAATCTATCTCCTTCAAAACATTATAGGCTTTAGTGCTAATTTCTTCAAATGAAGTGTCTTCATTTAAAACATTAAACAAATCTTCGATAGAAGAAAATAATGTAATGATACTGAGAATTGTACCATAATGTGAATTCTAATGGGTGTCTCCATGTCTCTTTAAATTCTGTTTTTGATTTAACCCATGTCCTGTCTATATTGAACCTAAAGCATTGTCTTTATTTATTTCCATATCTTGTGTTTTTCGAAAAATCGCTTGTCTTTTACATGAAGAACTAACAACATAGTTAAGGTGTGCACAAAATCAAAAAAGTATTCATCTTTTTATATTCTTTTACAATTTTAATAAGTGCTAGTTGAAGCTGATGAGCAAAATAGTGAACATAATAAGCAGATTTATTTTCTGCCAATATCAAACTTTTAAGTCCTTTAAACCGTCCAGTACTCATATTGCTAGCATCATCATAACCCTGACCACAAATTTTTGCTAAACTCAAACCATATGTAGCAAAATAGTGAATCAATCGCCTGTTTAAGTGATAGAGCACTAGTATTTGAAACATAAACGGTACAACCCCGTATTCATAGGTTTTTGGTCTTAGGCTTTTTGAGTGGTTTGAGCTCTTAGTGGCCAATTTAGGCCTAGCCCTCAAAATATACTAATAGGGGGAGGAAAAATCGGCCTCCCCCAGTGGCCCTTTTTTGGGGCGGGTGCGGCACATTGGTCGGCACCCGCCCCAACTTGCTAAGTTCGAGGGGGGGGGGGGGGGCAAGACCGGCCTGGGAGCAGGGTCTCGCCCGGCGGCCTGCCTGGGTGGCGAGACCGCCCTGCGGGTAGGGTATCGCCCGGCGGCTTGCCTGGTGGCGAGACCGGCCTACGGGCAGGGTCTCGCTGACGACCTGCCTGGTGGCGAGACCGGCCTGCGGGCGGGGTCTCGCCGGCGGCCTGCCTGGTGGCGAGACCGGCCTGCGGGCGGGGTCTCGCCGGCGGCCTGCCTGGTGGCGAGACAGGCCTGCGGGCGGGGTCTCGCCGGCGGCCTGCCTGGGTGGCAAAACCTGCCTGCGAGCGGGTCTCGCCCGGCGGCCTGCCTGGTGGCGAAACCGTCCTGCGGGCGGGGTCTCGCCGGCGGCCTGCCTGGGTGGCGAGACCTGCGTGCAGGCCGGGTCTCGCCCGGCAGCCTGCATGGTGGCAAAACCGGCCTGCGAGCGGGGTCTCGCCGACGGCCGCCTGGGTGGCGAGACCTGCCTGCGGGCAGGGTCTCGCCCGGCGGCCTGCCTGGTGGCGAGACCGGCCTGCGGGCGGGGTCTCGCCGGTGGCCTGCCTGGGTGGCGAGACCTACCTGCGGGCAGGGTCTCGCCCGGCGGCCTGCCTGGTGGCGAGCTAGCCTGCAGGCGGGGTCTCGTCGGCGGCCTGCCTGGGTGGCGAGACCAGCCTGCGGGCAGGGTCTCGTCGGCGGCCTGCATGCCTGGGTGGCGAGACCAGCCTGCCGGCAGGGTCTCGCCCGACGGCCTGCCTCGGGTGTCCAGGGGGGGTGGGGGTGGGGGGTGGGGGGTAGGGGGCTTGCTTTTATTGTTGTACCCCCAAGGGTGGATTTCCCCTTTACCCTCCGATGTGGATGTTTTTATTGGCCCAAGTCCTATTTGTCGTAGGGGCATTTCAGACATTTTGGCCCATAGGGTTGTAAAAACTATAAATAGACCCTTATGAGTGCCTTGGTGATCATCACTTCTTCACTCTCTCTTCATCCTTCAAGGCACACTAACTTAGCATTGGCTAGGGAGGGGGAGACCTCAAAGGTCTTCCGTGTGTGAGGTGGGACCTCCGCGCTAGAGCCGAAGGTCTGTTTCTAGCTTCTTGATCCTTTATTCTGTGCCGTTCTCCTGAGTGTAGTAGGTGCGAGGTCACCCCTTTCTATGGACCCCGAACTCCACATAGGTCATTTTTGACTTCAACACTTTTGGTGCGGTGAGCGTGGAGAGTGACCAACACAGAAGATCTCAGGAGAGTACCATGATTGGAGGTCAGGGAGGTAGTGAGGATCTCGACGAGCTCCCTAGCCCAGGTATGTGGGGAGGCAAGAGTTCATGGCATCCATCCAAGGCATCATGGAGATGTTGCGAAGTATTGCTCCTCAGGGTGGCAGCTCCACCCCAACCCCCCAGTAGCTAGCCCCCCCCCCTCTCGATGAGTCGACTCCCAGGGGTCTAGGCGAGATGACCCCAGCGGGGGGAGAAGAAAGTGTACCAGTTAGAAGGTCAGGGAAGGAGAGGATGGGAGATGGGGTCGAGCGAGACCTCACCGGTCGGGATCTGTTCTCCAGCTCGGCGAGTGTCAGCCTTCTAGGCGAGCAGGTCACGCGAGTGGAGGTGACGATACCACCCCTTAGTGGGCCACCCTTCAGCGAGCTGATCATCTCAGCTCCCGTTCCCGAGGGGTTCAGAGAGCCAAACATGGCTTACTATACCGGGAAGGATGACCCCATCCAGCATCTGCAGTGGTTTGAGGATGCCGTCTCCATTAGACCGGTGACGGATGCCTTCAAGTGTTGCCTCTTTGCGATCACGTTGAGGGAGAAGGCAAGGGACTGGTTTCATCAACTCCCTCTGAGGTCGATCTATGGGTTCGAGGAGTTGAGCCGGAGCTTTCAGCTTCGCTTCTCCACCTCCAAGAAGAGGAAGAGGAGTCCCGAGTCCATCTTCTTGATAAGGCAGGGGGCCGAGGAGTCGCTGGCCCGTTACGTTGATAGGTTCCAAGAGGAGATCTTGGAGGTCAAGGAGATGTCAGGGTATGCCGTCCAGATGGCATTCACGGTGGGGTTGCGCGAGGGGTTCTTCAAGATGAGCCTAACTCGAAAGGCCCCCCTTTCCTTTGAGGAGCTGATGGAAAGGGCGGTCGAGGAGATAGCCATGAAGGCGGCCAACCCGGCATTTGTCAAGAAGTTGGCAAAGCTAACAGAAATGGAGTCAAAGGAGCAAGGTGGCTCGAGACCTCAGGAAGGAAGAAGGAGAGAGGTGCGGAGAGCTCAGTAGGGCCCAGAACAAGGTTGGAGGCAGCAGGGAGGACCCGTTCGGGGTCCAGGAAGAGGTTACGTCCAAGATGGGGGAAACTTCCATGGGGGCCAAGTGAGGTTCAACTTCCACAGACAAGCCCCAAGACAGCTCTTACCCCCGCCGCAGCAAGCCTTAGCGATAGGAGGAGGAAGAGGTAACAGGAGAGAATGCCCAGCCCGCCGAAGGAGGGGAGGAGCGCTACCATACTGTTACTTCCACTAGGTGGAGGGGCACGCCACAGCTACCTGCCCCGAGTTCCTGGAAGTGAGAGGGGCGAGTGGCCCTGCCCAGCCGCAGCCGCCGGTGCGGGTTGAGGAGGTTCTACCTAGAGAAGGGGGGATGACGTGTGTGAGGACCGGGTCGATGTCAGGCCCGGAGGTGGTATAACTTTGATCCATGGTGGAGTAGGGATCGAGGCCACTTGGAAGGCGAGCCTTCATGTGATGTACCGACGGAGCGTCGCCTCGACGTCCCAGACCCCACCCCAGGAGGAGAAGATCACCTTCTCGGTGAAGGACATGTCAGATCATGAGGATCCGTTTTGCGATGCGCTGGTCATCTAGACGGCCATCGAGGGCTACACCGTCTCCAGGATCTTGGTTGACAACGGAAGCTTCGTCAACGTCATTTTCAAGAAGGCGTTTGACGAGATGAAGGTAGAGCCAAGGAGGGTGTTGGCCTCGGATGGACCCCTGTTCGGATTTTCAGGGGAGAGGAAGGAGGTAGAGGGTGGAGTAGGACTCTAAGTAAAGTTGGGAGGGGCTTTAAGGAACTACCGGTTCGTCATTGTTGATGCTCCAAGCAGCTACAACGTCATCTTCGGAAGGCCCCTCATCAGCTCCTTACGTTGCGTGTCGTCTTCCTTCCACCAATACCTCAAGTTCAGCTCAGGAGGGATCCAGGTCAGAGTCAAGGGAGACTCCAGTGTACAACCCCGTATTCGCGAAGATTGGGCCCCAAAACAAGGTGAGCAAGTTTTTAAGCTTTTTGGGAGTTTTGCACTCCTAGGGGCCAATTTTTGGTGAACTTGCAAAACATACTAGTAGGGGGAGAAAATATTTCTCCCCCCAAGGCGCTCTTGGCAAGCCGCCGCAAGCCGCCCAGGCCGCCAGGCCGCAAGCCGCCCAGGCCGCCAGGCCGCAAGCCGCCTCAGGCCGCCAGGTCGCAGGCCGCCCCAGCTCGCGAAGAGTGGACCCTATGTGAGGCATGCTTAGTTTTTTAAGCTTTTTTAAGTATTTCGAACTCTTGGCGGCCTAGCGGGGCGAGACCGGCCGGGGGCCAGGGTCTCGCCCCCGCCTCTTCTTGTTCAGCGGCCTAGCGGGGCGAGACCGGCCGGGGGCCAGGGTCTCGCCCCCGCCTCATCTTGCTCGGCGGCCTAGCGGGGCGAGACCGGCCGGGGGCCAGGGTCTCGCCCCCGCCTCTTCTGGCTCGGCGGACTAGCGGGGCGAGACCGGCCGGGGGCCAGGGTCTCGCCCCCGCCTCTTCTTGTTCAGCGGCCTAGCGGGGCGAGACCGGCCGGGGGCCAGGGTCTCGCCCCCGCCTCTTCTTGCTCGGCGGCCTAGCGGGGCGAGACCGGCCGGGGGCCAGGGTCTCGCCCCCGCCTCTTCTTGTTCAGCGGCCTAGCGGGGCGAGACCGGCCGGGGGACAGGGTCTCGCCCCCGTCTCTTCTAGCTCGGCGGCCTAGCGGGGCGAGACCGGCCGGGGGCCAGGGTCTCGCCCCCGCCTCTTCTTGCTCGGCGGCCTAGCGGGGCGAGACCGGCCGGGGGCCAGGGTCTCGCCCCCGCCTCTTCTGGCTCGGCGGCCTAGCGGGGCGAGACCGGCCGGGGGCCAGGGTCTCGCCCCCGCCTCTTCTGGCTCGGCGGACTAGCGGGGCGAGACCGGCCGGGGGCCAGGGTCTCGCCCCCGCCTCTTCTTGTTCAGCGGCCTAGCGGGGCGAGACCGGCCGGGGGCCAGGGTCTCGCCCCCGCCTCTTCTTGCTCGGCGGCCTAGCGGGGCGAGACCGGCCGGGGGCCAGGGTCTTGCCCCCGCCTCTTCTTGTTCAGCGGCCTAGCGGGGCGAGACCGGCCGGGGGCCAGGGTCTCGCCCCCGCCTCTTCTTGCTTGGCGGCCTGGCGGGGCGAGACCGGTCGGAGGCCGCGGTCTCGCCCTTGCCCCCCTGCATTTTTACCTTCTTGCCCTCGGGGGAAATTCCCCCTTTACCCCCCGGCGTGGCTGTTTTCTATTGGCCCAAGGCTTTTTGGGCGTGAGGGTATCTCGGTCATTTTGGTCCAGGGGGTTTTGGAAAACTATAAATAGACCCCCTTGGGTGCCTTGGAGAGGGACTTGATCTTCTTCTCCTTCTTCTTGCTTGCTCCTCCCTTGGCTTCTTCTTGGTAGAGTTGAGAGAGCTCCTCCAAGGCACCCTAGCTCGAGCATTGGCTAGGGAGGGGAAGTGCTCAGGTAGCCTTCCGGGTGTGAGGTGGGACCTCCGCGCTAGAGCCGAGGGTCTGTTCCTAGCTTCTTGATCCCTTGATCCGTGACGTTCTCTCGAGTGTAGTAGGTGTGAGGTCACCCCTTTCAAGGGACCCCGAACTCCACAGAGACCAGGTTTCTGGTTTCAACATCCAGGATGGCAAGGCAGTACTACGTCACGATCGTCAACACCATCTCTTGGATAGCCAGGGCGGAGGAGATGGAGAAGATCATGGAGAGCCTGAGCAGGATGGGAGTGTCCGACGAGAAGGAAGCGGATGACAACCATCATGCCCATGCCCCCTGAAGAAGCCTCGCCTCGGCAGAGTCCTGTATTTTTCTTATGTTATAGTGAGTCCAGCCCCCGACCAGCTGAGTAGGGGGGGTCATGTAACCCATTTTTTCCCCGTTTGAGGATGTTGGATTTGGTAGAGCTCAAGTGAAACACCTGGTTCCCCACCCCCGAGAGGATCTCCTCAGCTAGGATCCCACCAGCTGGTTGGGTCGTATGTGCCTCGGGAGATCAAGCCCCACCCCCCCCCCCCCGAGAGGATATCCTTAGTCAGGCTCTCACTAGCTGGTTGGGTCGAATGTGCCTCGGGAGATCAAGTTCACACCCCCGAGAGGATCTCCTCAGCCAGGCTCTCACTAGCTGGTTGGGTCGAATGTGTCTCGGGGAGAGCAAGCCCCACCCACGAGAGGATCTCCTCAGCCAGGCTCCCACTAGCTAGTTGGGTTGAATGTGCCTCAGGGAGATCAAGCCCCACCCCCCGAGAGGATCTCCTCAGTCAGGCTCCCACTAGCTGGTTGGGTCGAATGTGCCTCGGGGAGATCAAGTTCCACCCCCTAGAGGATCTCCTCAGCCAGGCTCCCACTAGCTGGTTGGGTCGAATGTGCCTCGGGGAGAGTAAGACCCACCCCCGAGAGGATCTCCTCAGTCAGGCTCTCACTAGCTGGTTGGGTCGAATGTGCCTCAGGGAGATCAAGTCCCACCCCCGAGAGGATCTCCTCAGGCAGGCTCCCACTAGCTGGTTGGGTCGAATGTGCCTCGGGGAGATCAAGTCCCACCCCCGAGAGGATCTCCTCAGCCAGGCTCCCACTAGCTGGTGGGGTCGATTGTGCCTCGGGGAGAGCAATCCCCACCCCTATAGGATCTCCTCAGCCATGCTCTCACTAGATGGTTGGGTCGAATGTGCCTCGGGGAGATCAAGTTCCCACCCCCCGAGAGGATCTCCTCAGCCAGGCTCCCACTAGCTGGTTGGGTCGAATGTGCCTCGGGGAGAGCAAGCCCCACCCCCGAGAGGATCTCCTTAGCCAGGCTCCCACTAGCTGGTTGGGTCGAATGTGCCTCAGGGAGATCAAGCCCCACCCCTGAGAGGATCTCCTCAGTCAGGCTCCCACTAGTTGGTTGGGTCGAATGTGCCTCAGGGAGAGCAAGCCCCACCCCCGAGAGGATCTCCTCAGCCAGGCTCCCCCTAGCTGGTTGGGTCGAATGTGCCTCGGAGAGATCAAGCCCCACCCCCGAGAGGATCTCCTCAACCAGGCTCCCAGTAGCTGGTTGGGTCGAATGTGCCTCAGGGAGATCAAGTCCCACCCCCGAGAGGATCTCCTCAGTCAGGCTCTCACTAGCTGGTTGGGTCGAATGTGCCTCGGGGAGAGCAAACCCCACCCCCGAGTGGATCTCCTCAGTCGGGCTCCCACTAGCTGGTTGTGTCGAATGTGCCTCGGGGAGATCAAGTTCCACCCCTGAGAGGATCTCCTCAGCCAGGCTCTCACTAGCTGGTTGGGTCGAATGTACCTCGGGGAGATCAAGTACCCTCCGATGTGGATGTTTTCTATTGGCCTAAGGCCTATTTGTCGTAGGAGCATTTCGGGCATTTGGGCCATGGGGTTGGAAAAACTATAAATAAACCCTTAGGGGTGTCTTGGTGATCATCACTTATTCACTCTCTCTTCATCCTTCAAGGCACCATAGCTCAGCATTGACTAGGGAGGGGGAGACCTCAAAGGTCTTCCGGGTATGAGGTGGGACCTCCGCGCTAAAGCTGATTGTCTGTTTCTAGCTTCTTAATCCTTTGGTCCGTGACGTTCTCCTGAGTGTAGTAGGTGCGAGGTCAACCCCTTTCTAGGGACCACGAACTCCACAGAGGTCATTTTTGGCTTCAACATAAACCATAGCCAAAAATCTTTCAATTACAAAACCATTTTTATTTACATATCGTTGTACAACACTCACTTGTTCTTTAGTTGAAATATCCCGAGCCTTGTCAACCAACAAAGAGAAAAATGAATCTCCAATATCTTTGATTATTGCCTTTGTTATTAAACTTGTCATTACATTGCATATTTGCTTTTGAATTTCAGGAGAAGTCATTTTTGCATTTTTCAGGAGCATTGAACAAAACTACTCTTTTAATTTCATCATTGGAAAATGAATGAAATTTTAATAATTTCAAAAATTTTTCTGTTTAAAGATTCTTCGCTTTCATCATGACCACGAAAAGATAACCATTGTCTTAGAAGAAATCTGATACAAGATACACTGACACTTAATCTTATACGGTAATCCATTTCATTTTGCACATTTTTTGTCAAAAGCTATATCTATATGTTTTTTTTCAATTCATTAAATCTTCGCATGCTATCTTATATTTGTTATGCACACTCAAATTATCTTCAATGTGCATAACCAAACGTCTTTCTTCTTCTAATTTTAAAAACCACATTCAACAAATGCTTCATGACCACCACCCGTAGCTCCCAACTCAAAAGCAAAAAGATAACAAAACAAACAGAAAACTGCATCTTTTGCTTCACTGTATTCCAACTATTGAGCATAAATCTTTTCTGTATACCATTTTGCACAAAATCTACGAGATTTGTCTTGAGTTGTAGTCTTAGTAGCAGGATACTCTTTAAGAATTGGTTGGTTTTGGCCTTTAATCAAATATGATCTTTGAATATTTTCTCTCTCAATCAGATTTTTAAAGATATTGTAAAGAGGAGGCCTTAAACCTAGATCAGATATTATTGCATCTTTTTTTATTAGTGATTGGAGTTTAAGTTGTAGTTTAAGTTTGTGTTGGAGTTGGAGTTGAAGCTGAGTCAGTACACTCAAATTCTCTGCCATTTAATTCTCTGCCTGGGTGGCGAGACCGCCCTGCGGGTAGGGTCTTGCCCGGCTACCTGCCTGGTGGCGAGACCGGCCTGCGGGCAGGGTCTCGCCGGCGGCCTGCCTGGTGGCGAGACCGGCCTGCGGGCGGGGTCTCGCCGGCGGCCTGCCTGGGTGGCGAGACCTGCCTGCGGGCGGGGTGTCTCCCGACGGCCTGCGTGGTGGCGAGACCGGCCTGCGGGCGGGGTCTCGTTGGCGGCCTGCCTAGGTGGCGAGACCTGCCTGCGGGCGGGGTCTCGCCCGGCGGCCTGCCTAGTGGCGAGACCGGCCTGCGGGCGGGGTCTCGCCGGCGGCGTGCCTGGGTGGCGAGACCTGCCTGCGGGCGGGGTCTCGCCCGGCGGCCTGCTTGGTGGCGAGACCGGCCTGCGGGCGGGGTCTCGCCGGCGGCCTGCATGGTGGCGAGACCGGCCTGCGGGCGGGGTCTCGCCGGCGGCCTGCCTGGGTGGCGAGACCGGCCTGCGGGCAGGGTCTCGCCCGGCGTCCTGCCTCGGGTGTCTGGGGGGGGGGGTAGGGGGCTTGCTTTTACTATTGTACCCCCAAGGGTGGATTTCCCCCTTTACCCTCCGATGTGGATGTTTTCTATTGGCCCAAGGCCTATTTGTCGTATGAGCATTTCATGCATTTTGGCCCATGAGGTTGGAAAAACTATAAATAAACCCTTAGGGGTGCCTTGGTGATCATCACTTCTTCACTCTCTCTTCATCATTCAAGGCACCCTAGCTCAGCATTGGCTAGGGAGGGGGAGACCTCAAAGGTCTTCCGGGTATGAGGTGGGACCTCCGCGCTAAAGCCGAGGGTCTGTTTCTAGCTTCTTAATCCTTTGGTCCGTGACGTTCTCCTGAGTGTAGTAGGTGCGAAGTCACCCCATTCTAGGGACCCCGAACTCCACAGAGGTCATTTTTGGCTTCAACATAAACCATAGTCAAGAATCTTTCAATTACAAAACCATTTTTATTTACATATCGCTGTACAACACTCATTTGCTCTTTAGTTGAAATATCCCGAACCTTGTCAACCAACGAAGAGAAAAATGAATCTTCAATATCTTTGATTATTGCCTTTGTTATTAAACTTGACATTACATTGCATATTTGCTTTTGAATTTCAGGAGAAGTCATTTTTGCATTTTTCAGGAGTATTGAACAAAACTACTCTTTCAATTTCATCATTGGAAAATGAATGAAATTTTAATAATTTCAGAATTTTTTTTCTGTTTAAAGATTCTTCGCTTTCATCATGACCACGAAAAGATAACCCTTGTCTTAGAAGAAATCTGATACAAGATACACTGACACTTAATCTTATACGGCAATCATTTCATTTTGCACATTTTTTTGTCAAAAGCTATATCTATATGTTTTTTTTCAATTCATTAAATCTTCGCATGGTATCTTATATTTGTTATGCACACTCAAATTATCCTCAATGTGCATAATCAAACGTCTTTCTTCTTCTAATTTTAAAAATCACATTCAACAAATGCTTCATGACCACCACCTGTAGCTCCAAACTCAAAAGCAAAAAGATAACAAAACAAATAGAAAACTGCATCTTTTGCTTCACTGTATTCCAACTATTGAGCATAAATCTTTTGTGTATACCATTTTGCACAAAATCTACGAGCTTTGTCTTGAGTTGTAGTCTTAGTAGCAGGATACTCTTTAAGAATTGGTTGGTTTTGGCCTTTAATCAAATATGATCTTCGAATATTTTCTCTCTCAATCGGATCTTTAAAGATATTGTAAAGAGGAGGCCTTAAACCTAGATCAGATATTATTGCATCTTTTTCTATTAGTGATTAAAGTTTAAGTTGTAGTTTGAGTTTGTGTTGGAGTTGGAGTTGAAGCTGAGTCAGTACACTCAAATTCTCTGTCATTTAATTCGTATAATAAACTTATCCATTTTCCTACATGATAACGAAGTTACCTCATAAGTAAAATGTATATTAATACATTAAAACTAAAAATAACTAATACCTTAAACTATTTTACGGTTTTACCTGAAGTAATTCAGCAACTAGAACTAAAAAAACACATCTCCTTGCTTTGCGGACGGTGAGACGGGAGCCAAAGGCAACCCTTGGTTTCCGCCAGCGCCCTTTCCACAGTACATTGTTGCAGCCCAAATAATCTAAAGGAGCTAATCACCATGAAGGAGAAGGGGGAAGGACTAAGGAGAAGCAATAATAAGAAGGAGCCAAATAGCCAATCACCGTGAAGGAAAAGTAAGAAGCTCCGGTTCACCTGAACCTGACCGGAATATGCGTGAGGGCATGGGCCCCCGCAGGTCTCTTTATACCTCCATCCGTGCCAACATGTGACTTCTTCCTTTTGTCTCATCTCTTCTTCTTCCATGAGTAAAGAACTCTTCTAGAAATTCCAGCCATTTTCCTCGTCAAACTCTTCTAGGAAGCCAACAGGGTTTCCAGCTCGAGCAATGATGGCCGATTGACCCAACCTTGCACAAAAGTAACGAAGGCAACATATTACTTACGCAAGTCACGGATAATATTTCTCTTCAGCTTTGCCTCTGAGATAGACTCTTACAGGTCCAATGCTGAAATTTCAGCGCATAGGTTTTTCATCTTCAAAAAGAAGGATGATATGCACAACTCCCCCTGAGTTGCTTTTATCAACTCATTCTTCAAGAATTATATCCGAGCTACATTCTTCTTATTGAACAGGCCATCCAAATCTCAGCAGCCGACCGACATCCAATGATGTGGTCGAAGAGCTCTGGTGAGATTGTCCACTTCTGAGTGAACTATGCATTTGCATTCGTTCTCCTTCAAGCCCTCACAGCCTCAACATTCCCTCCAACAATAACAACCTCTAGCATGTCATCTTTATCGAAGACCTCTCAAAGGTCCTCGCCCAGAAGATAGCTCTCCATGCACGACCTCCACTTTTTAAAATTGGTCTGCGTCAGAAGCTCAGTTCCCAGACCTCTTGCATAACTGGCTTCCATTGTTGTAACCCTGGTTTACTTAAGACTTTCAAAGGACCAGCACACCTCTGAGGTTGATCTCTGCTAACTCCTTCATCCCTCTGATAACATGTAAAACTTTCTGGGAAGCTGAGAAAGGTCACAAGAACACTCAACCAAACCAAGCCAAGTAATCAGAAGAAGTAGAAGAACAAGAGCTGTAATTGAATCAACTATCTTCTTTACAATGCGAGACATGATTTCACAATGCACTCAATGGAAGAAAAAAAAAGCAAGAGTAAAATCGGCGGACTGAACCTAGTAACCGCCCAAGCCGCCTATCCGCCAAAGCTATCGCTGAAACCGTAAAGTCGCTACTAGCAGCTCAGATTGCCAAAACCGCCGAACTGTCAGACCGCTTCTCTAGCCGCGCGGGCTGCCTGCTTATTGAATATTGAGAATAACCCTATCCGCCACTTCTTAGTCGCCTAACCGCAAGGTCGCTTGATCGCTAAAGCTTGCCACGAATAGATGATGATGAACTGGGAAACAACCTACCCGCTGTGACAGAGCGAACTACCTTAATGAACTATCTGCAACCCCGAGGAAGAAGACTTCTAGTTGCACAAGCCGCGATCTGCTTTATACCACAAACTGCTATCCACAACTGTTCCATATTGAGCCTCCAACTAGTTTCCTCGTCGTTCGGTGCTAGCCGCACAGACTACATAACACACGCCAATCTTCACTTAGTCGAGCGGTTAACAAAGTCTAATTGCAAGTTCAAAACACGAGCTGAATTCTCACTGTTCTCATTTTATATTACGAACCGGAGACCCCTATTTATAAGCGATTAGGGGAGTGCGATCACCGCCCATAAGCGATAGGGTAACCGTCCATCATCCTGCGGCTAGTAGCAACAGACCGCACACTAGTGAGGACACCAACACTAGACCGCAAAGCCGGGTCGCAACCAGGCAACCTGGCGATAAGCCACGCAACTCATGCGGTCTCCACAAACTAGACAACAACACATATTTGGCACAACACCGCGAGCAAGTCCATAATCCCAACAGACTCTGCCAATAGACCGTGCGAACATACCACAACGAGCTCTGCAGTTAACTTCCTCTAACCGCGCTTAGCCGCACGTGTTCCACACAAACCAGAGAACCCGCCAACTCAGCGGACTCCTCGGTCTCTCGATCCAGACCGCATAAGCCGCTATTAGCTCAACTCTAACAAATAGCCAAAAACCAACTATCCGCCAACACCTAACCGTGCTAACCGGTAGCGGTTACTGCGGTCTGCCTTTCCTCAGACCGTCCACTTCCACTTCAACAATTTCAACACCCCAAACAAACAAAGGAGTAAAAATGCTCTCCTAAGAGAATAGTTTTGATCTTCCAGGACGACGAATCTAACAAAGACATTCTCCTTGAAAAAGCAAATAAGATCAGCGAAGAGCATGCTGAGCAAAGCTGCGGGTTAAAGATGACAAACTATGGGAAGGAGATTGGCATATCAGCATAATGAATGAAAAGTTTGCTTAGGCGAACACCATGGAATAAATAGCTTGATCAGAATGAGTACCCTTCGCTCCATCGCGGGTTGCTCTCTCAAATGGCTATGACCGCTCCTCGCCTCACCTCAGCGCTTACTCTCTCAGAGATTTGTTTTGCTCTCTTCATTTTCATGAGAATTAATAAGAGGATAGTGCACAAGACAATATCCCGTGATGCCGTGTCTAGATTTTGGATTAAGGTAGCAACAGACTCACATAGGGCTCAGTGCAGGTGATTGCCCCCACTGAATTTTAAAATACTATTCTTCACTAATCAAAATTAGATTATTTGTATAAGTAGTCTATGAATATATTACATTTCAAATATTAATAGCAAAATATTTTATCTCATTTTATTCTTAGAAAATACAAATTCATCAAAGTCATGTTCATACAAAAAATGTGGAATATATATAATGCACCAAAATAATTAATGAAATTATCATGAAATGCTCATTGAAGACCATAGTAAATGATAAGATAGTGATGTAAATGATGTTATTTTTCCAGATTATATTGATCAACTTAATAATAGATAATTATTATTATTGATATATTATAGATATTTTTATTATAGCTGTCATTTTATAAAATAATTTTATACTCCGCCCACAAAGCATGCGTTGTTTTGCACTATGTGAACTTGTTGTAGCAGTCATTTGTGAACATTGTTTTAGCCTAAAACATCAAATTTAAAAAATAACATACGACGCTAATGTTAATGTTAATAGAATTCCAGAATTTGAATCCACAGTTGATGAATTATTTTGTATAACTATGAATTACTTATGGATATGAGTTAAATAATATCGGCACGACATCACGGCGTCAGTGGTCGTGAATGAGGTGGGTATGAAGCAGTCATTTGTGAGCGTCTGATTTCACCTAAAACATTTCATTCACTTACGAGTTTGCCGCTCATTTGGCGGGGCTGCGGCCGGGCGGCAAGATCCCTCCGGCCAAGGGAAATCCGCATGGAATCTGTCCCCAAAACGGCAGCCATAGTTAACTATTGAGCTTAGTGCATTCCAAACAAATTAAAAATAATTAAAAATTCAACATAAATAAAATAAAATCACAAGTAAAATAATCAAAAAATTTAAATTTTGAGGGAGACAATAAAGCGAAAAAAAATCTTTTTCAATGCATGAGAACCCTGCAACAATTGAAGGCAGTTTAAACACCTGAATTTTTATAATATAATTGAATGAAACACAGTATAATCAACTACTGAGCTTAGCTTGCTCTACCACCACACTAAAATCTTTAATATCCAGCCAAAATCCAATATAGGCAAAGTTTGAACAAAAACTCCATAAAAGGTATGTTTGGCATTGTCATGACGGCCACCGAGAAAAGAAAACTAGTTTTGAACATAAAAGTGAATGAAGTTTGATACGTGAGCCGGTTAGGCAACGACGAACCATGGTTCATAACCACCGCATTTACGACCACTACCGCCATGCCAAACGGGGACCGGGATCCTCTCCATTTCATGCGAAATGGAGGGGATCCATTTCGCGGTTGTGATTTCATCTTCCAAATCGGACGGCGGGCAGGCGAGAGCGGCTGAACTGGCGAGTGGGCCCCGAGAATGCAGTTAAGTTACTTCCCGCCGTCCGATTTGAGAGATGAAATCACAGCCGCGAAATGAACCCCTCCATTTCGCGTGAAATGGAGAGGATCCCGGTCCGCCAAACGGAGCCCTAATTTGAATTTAGGGCACAAACCTCATTAATCAATCATTCACTCATTAAAAAAATAATAATTTCACATGTCCAAATAATACAAAACCAGCTAATAGCTGAATAAGCCATCCACTATAACTGACCAAATCAGATTAAAAAGTTCAATACAATCCCACTTCACTGTGCACAAAGGAGAAACCACCTGCAGCTGCCATGGATCAGCCCCCAGTAGACCTCCATTGATTCCCCAAAAGCATCACTAGCTTCTGAAGCCTGCTCAGTGCCATGAGCCAGCAACTGCACAATCAAAACCATTAGTTGCTGTAAGAAACTTAAAATCAAAATATGGTTCAAAATAACTCCAACAAGAACGGATTCAATTTTGCTTGAAATAATTGAAGGGAACATGCAAAATGCAGTTTTTTTTGCTAAATATCAATGAAATTAGCATGAATTTATGTTAAATGTACTGAAAGAATTGGTTTTTCCATTGCAGAATTACTCAGTCTAGTGAAAAAACTACGGGGTTATTCTTGTGAGATCTGGCTGTGTTCATCTCCCTTCCATCTGCTCAAAGATCAAAACTAGATTGTAATAGAAGGCGAGGGCAAAATACTAAACAATAATCGCGGAATCTCAATGTTTGTATTCATGAAAGAATATAAAAGGATACGATTGTTTGTTCGACACGTGATGTCCGATATCTACCGCCGTTACTGCCCCTGAGAAATCATAGTAAAGAATCCATCTCAATAACTCCGAGAGAAGGATCTGAAGTTCTCAATAAAATCTTATAGCTATATACCAGAAGGGAGATAGATATATTGGCGACTTCATTGAAATCATTTCGTCCACCATCTTCATCCAGAATTCATCGTTCAACTCTCCTTCTTCGACGCATTCTTCAACTCGTCCACTGCTCCGATTCCAAGGGTGGTGTCGTCGAGCACGGAGATCTCGTGTCCGTGAAGCTGCTTGTCTCCTACAAGATCAAAAATGGCTTCAGGTTCCTGAATTTGCTGTGAGGACACAGTGTCGATAAACCATTCCCTCCTCTTCGAGATGGCTTGCTCGACATCTCTTCTGTTGATCTGCAGTTCTGCCAGCTCATGCAAAAAGCTGGGATTTTGTATGGCTGCAGCCAAGAATGTGATCATGTGCTGTTGTTTGTGCTCCAATCCTTGGAGTTTCTCCATCATGGCTTGGATTCGGGCTTTGGAGTTCTGCTGATCATGTCTCAGCTTTATGACTTCGGCCATAAGTAGGCCCTTATAACGTATTAAACAGTCGAGTTCTCCATCGTGTTCGTACCTTCTGACCTCGAGACATGCTTAGGAAGTCTGTGGCTGAGGAGGATGGGTGGGTTGTCTTCTTCTTTTGATGGTTTTCAGCAGGTGTTTCTGGCCTCTGAGAAATCCCTCGTTAGCGAATTCCCATCTGTCAGGGCCCACTTTTCTGAATCACCGCAGAATTTGTATCCTGAATGAGTATATGAACAATCAAGCAATTATGAAGAGTATTGGAGTGATAGAAAAGCCGGGAATGTGCAGTAGTAGAGAAGGAAGAATTCCAACATGGAAGTACGTTTACATGTAATTGAAGAAGGCAATGGAGAAAATATGCATATTTAATACAGATTTTTTTGAAAAGTGCACCCTCGAAATATTGGCTTTTGGCAAAATGCATCCAAAAAGTTTAAAATTGGCAAAATGCACCCCCCAAAATAATTTTTTTGACAAAGTGCACCCTCAATAGGTAAAAAATAAAATTGCTAAAATGTACACTCTAGGGTGCACATTGCCAAAAAAATCATTTTGGGGGGGTGCATTTTGAAAATTTTAAACTTTCGAGGTGCATTTTGCCAAAAGTCTATATTTTGAGGGTGCACTTTGCCAAAAAGCCATTTAATACATGATAATATAGATCAATTGAGAAGGTAGAAGCATAAATTGTACTACTATATATAAAGAAATACTTGGTGGCATATTGTGCAACCATGACCCACCTAAATCGGACCATTGAATTCCCTAAACCTTCAAAATCATCCATCCGATCTGAATCTGCAATACCATCCCTTATAAAGCCCGCATCGTAACCCCAACCCGATTCACACGACTCCTCCCCAGCGTGTTGTCGCACTCCCTCCTCGCCGAACCCCATCCCTACCTCCGTTGTCTACAGCTTCGCCAGAGAGCATTGCCAAAAGGAAGCTTCCTCTTCCGATGGTTCGACAACCCTTTGATCATCATGACTTCAAACAGTAGAAACCCTCCTCCCACGCATCCGCAGCCAAAACTCATTTCCCTCGCGATATTAGGGCAAACAGGCTTTTTTGCATATTGCACCCCCAATATACCGATTTTGGCGTATTGCACCCCAAATATTCTAATATTGCATCTTGCACCCCCCAATATCAATTTTCTGAGCATTTTGCACCCCAGGACTTATTTTGGAGGGGTAATATTGTCTTTATGCAAAATATAACCTAAACCTAGGTATTCTTTCCGGTTTTATTTTCTCCCGCAGCCCGATTCTCGGCTCTCATTGCTTCCGCCGACAGTCTCCTCACGCCATCATCGCACGACAGTCTCCCGACGCCCTCTGCGCCGACGCCAGTAGCCGACGCCCTCACCCCGTTGCCCTCACCGTCGACGCCCTCACCGGCCTCTATCCTCGGTTGCTTCGTCCCTTAGCCTGCAGTTTCAGGACGCCCTCATCGCCGAGTGGGTAAAAGCTTCGGTGATTTCAGGACGCCCTCACCTCCAGCGCCCCGACAAGCCTCGATAAATACTTTTGTTTCTCTCCACAGTGCTTTTGCTGTAAATGTGCCCCTGAACTTCTATTCGAGCAGTTAACCAAAATGTTAAATAGGGTTTAGGGTTAATGTATTTGATCTGGATTTCAACAGCCGGATCTCCTCCAGATGCATTTGCAACTAGTTGTAGTTGCAGATTCGGCCGGATCTCGAGCAAATCTGGTCGGATCTCGAGCAAATCTGGCCGTTGAAATCCAGTTGAGTTCAAGTTGGACTTTTGCCCTTGTTTTTTGCTCCAGATTCAGTGAGTTTCATTAGAATTGATGAGCTCCATTTATTTTTTTAGGTACAAAATTTATCCTTTTTTATTCTAAATCCTCCTCTGATTCCACCCCCTTGTTTCGCCAAACTAGCTTTGAGGCCCTCCTAGTTGCCACTTGTTTCTACTTACTAACTAAATCCTGTGTGCCGAATGATGAGAATATGTATTTGTATGATCTTGTGTATAGTCGCGAAGATTATGTGATCAATCAAAGAATATTATGACAATGCCATTAGAACTCATTCTTGTGCTTATCACTTCTTTTATCAATTATCCTTTTTTGTTGTTGGATAATTTACTCTTGCTTCTACATCCACTAATAATCTCCGCTTTTCGCCATAGTTACCCTTGATTGATTAAGTAAATGAAAACATTGTATTTGAATGACACATGAGCTTTGGTTCGCCTGCCTTAGGTTCATTGTTGGTTGTCATTGCATTTATTCAATTAAATGCTCCACTGACAGTTCAGTTGACAGTTCCAGTTTCATTAGGATTGATGAGCTCCATTTATTTTTTTAGGTGCAGCAGTCTACCAATTCCAGTTCCAGATTTCAATCTACAGCTCTCTATTTTTGCTATGGCAGGTATACATTTCATCCATGCACCTTAATTTCATTTATAGTTGATTTTAAATTTGCTACTGTAATATTTAGTAATGGTGAGCAATGCTATTATTCTACATTTAGATTGGGAAAATGTTATAGTTGAAGAAAATAATTTACAAGAGATCTTAAATAGCAGCAGTGATTCAGTGGGTTCCGTTGAAGAATCTGATGACAGTGATTTTTCTGATGATTTAGTAGATAGTGATTTTGAATGGGATGATATCATGTTTGATCAAAGTATCGACGCTGAGATTGAATTGGTTGGTGGAACAAAGGCGGCCAAAACAAATTGTAGCACAAATGTTGGCATACATATTAGAGAGTTTGGTGATCGCTCTTCCTCAATTTCTTTGAGAGAGAAAAGTATTCAAGTTTATCAAGGCAATGCAAACGAACACGATTTTCAGTTTAATGTTGGGATGTGTTTCAATAATTCTTCTGAATTTAGAGATGCAATGAGAATGTACGCCACAGTACAAGGGAAGCCAATTAAATTTACCAAAAACTGCAGTGATAAAATTCAAGTTACTTGCGATTGTGGTTGAGTTTTATTTGCTTCCTTCATTTCGAAAAATGAAAAAAACATTTCAAGTTAAGACAATTAAAGGAGATCATACATGTTGCAGAGTTCCAAGTTCCAAACATTGTAGTGTTAAATTCCTTGCAACTAGATATGAGCAACATATTAGGAGCAATCCAGATTGGCCAGTAAATTCTATGCAGGAGATAATGCAAATAGATAACAAAACTCCTCTTAGCATTTGGAAAATGTATAGAGCAAAAGAATATGCAAACAAAGTTATTAGTGGAACAGAACATGAGCAATATGCAAGGTTGTGGGATTATTGTGAGGAAATTCGCAAGACCAACCCGGAAACCACGGTTAAAATTAAATGTAAGCATGATATTGCATCTCAAACTTGCATTTTTAAAGGATTCTACATATGTTGGGGTGCATTGAAGAAAGGGTTTATGAGTGGTTGTAGACCTATAATAGGTTTGGATGGCACACACTTGAAGGCACGTACAGGTGGAGTGTTGTTATGCGCAGTTGGCATCGATGGTAATAACAATATGTATCCTATTGCCTATGCTTATGTTTTGAATGAAAATACTAAAACTTGGACATGGTTTGTTAGTATTCTTATTGAAGATTTGTGTATTGAAAATAGTCATTTCTGGGCTATCATTTCGGATAAGCAAAAAGGTTTAATAAAAGCCATTGAGGAGTTATTGCCTAATGCCGAGCACAGGTTTTGCTTAAGGTATATGTACAATAATTTCAAGCAGAGATTTAGAGGCATACAACTTAAAGATTTACTATGGAGAGCTGCATCCGCAACAAGGGTTGTTGATTTCAACATTGAAATGGAGAAGTTGAAGGCTTGTGATCAAAAAGCCTATGAATGGGTAAAGGATAGACATGAGAAGCATTGGACAAGATCTCATTTCAGCACTTGGCCTAAATGTGATATGTTGCTTAATAACTACTGCGAAGCATTCAACAAAGTCATTTTAAGGGCTAGGGATAATCCCATTATAACCATGTTGGAAACAATTAGGGTAATCCTAATGAAGCGACTACACACTCAAAGAGACAAGGTACTCAAAAGCAGTGGAGAAATATGCCTTTCCATCCAAAAAATAATAGAAAACAATAAGAGAAATGCACATGACTATATTTTGGGGTGGAACGGGCAAAATAAATTTGAAGTGCAAGGGTATGTGCGAGATAAATGGACAGTTGACTTAGGTTCCAACAGTTGTAGTTGTAGACGATGAGATCTCACTGGTATCCCATGTGTACATGCTACTGCATGTATTTTCTATCGAAGGGAAAAAGTGGAAGACTATGTGATACATTGGTACAAAAAGGAGATATTTTTGCGTGCTTACGAGCACCTTCTAAATCCCATTAATTCTCAATTGGAATGGCCATTAGCAAACCTAAATCCTATTGTTCCGTGGCCTATTGTTCGGAGGAAGGCCGGAAGGCCGCCACAACATGCAAGACGAATGGAGGAAGAGGAGCTGGAAACTCAAAAATATGGCATAAAGAGACATGGCTTGAAATACTTTTGTTCACAATGTGGTATGAGAGGACATAACAAAAGGAATTGTGGAGTAGTTCCTATATCCTCGACGACATCATCGGCTAAAAAACTAAAAAATCCGGTATGTACAAAACATTTATGTAATTGGGTTATATTACATTTAACTTTTTTTTTCACTTAATATTTATCTTCATGTGCAGGTGCGTAGGACAGATTGAAGAATGAATCATATATTATTTTGCAGGTCCAAGACATTTATCTTTGTGTAGGTGTGTATGTTATTTATCAATATGTTATAAATTATAAAAACATATATTTAGTCAACATGTTTCATTCTAATGTAGGTGTGCAGGTCCAAGACTAGATGCAATTTTGAAGACAACTTTGGTGTTTTGATGGTTGCTAAAACATCATGCTATGTTTAGGGTTATATTTTGTTATGAGCTTTGTGTAGGTGTTATGATGTATTTTGGAATGAGAGAAACTTCTATTTTATGATGTATTTTGCTATGAGGCTAACTTTTGTGTAATGATTTAGTTTGCTAAATTTTGAAAGCCCGATCAAAAATATTTTGCTTAATAATTGATGGTTCCAATAATCCGATCAAAAATGTTGATGGTTAACTAGTTGCTACATATTTATGGTGAAAAATAATCCGGTCAAAAATAGTCCGGTCAAAAATGTTTTATGATGTAGTTTTGCGAAATTATTTTGATATATCTTTGGTTGCCAGCACGTTTTATCGGACAAAAATAAAATCCGGCCAATATGAATATTATTTCTAAAAATCCGGCCAAAAAACCGAGCCATCAAGAAATAATATAGCACACTTTTTGCTGAATTGGACGAAAAATACCCCTTATAATATGAACTAGGGTGCAAAATGCTCAAAAATTGATATTGGGGGGTGCAGGATGCAATATTAGAATATTGGGGGTGCAATACGCCAAAACCGGTATATTGGGGGGTGCATTATGCACAATTTTTGCTGAATTGGACGAAAATACCCCTTATAATATGAACTAGGGTGCAAAATGCTCAAAAAACTGATATTGGGAGGTGCATGATGCAATATTAGAATATTTGGGATGCAGTACGCCAAAACCGATATATTGGGATGCATTATGCAAAAAAGCCGGGCAAACACGATCTCACAAATGGTGGTAGATTTTCGTGCTTGGTCTTCTCACCCAAATCCCAACGGCGCTACCTCCTCGCTTCAAAACTTCCGCGGTACGCCCCTCATCTTACGATCTCTCCTCTACCATATCCATCACCAACCGATGACGTGACCTAAAGTTTGCTTCAAGTTTTTACTCTTGCAGACCTCGGCTCCCTTCCTTCCTTATAAGTTGCTCGGACATCATCCTCAACCATCGCTACAATGCTAACCCATCTTGATCTTCATCCACTTGCAGCAGCCCAGGTATGGAACCTCTGCTGATTTTCAATCTTCCACAGATCCCCCTTTCCTATTTTGTTTATCCTTTCTATTTCTCCCAACAGATCCACATCTTTACTTTGTTTTCACTGATGTAGATTGTCATTTCGGTTGCTCGGCCATCGTCCTCAACCATCACTGCAGTGCTAACCCATACCCATCTCAATCTTCATCACTTGAAGCCGTCCAGGTATGAAACCGTGCTTATTTCCAATCTTCAACAGATCCCCTTTTCTATTTCATTTCTCCCCTCTGATTTTCCTCACAAATCCCCATACTTTATTTACTGATGCATATTGTCATTTAGATTATTTTTTTGTTCTTCCAATGCTAATGTTGAAGATGCATACTTATAACTCTTTATTTTGCCCACTCTAACTGTTGTATACAGTGAACTCTTTTCATAAAATGTTCTCAAAAGTCCTTACTATAATTTCCTTCGACTTATGATTTCCTTAATGACCAGCTTCATGACCTTCACTGGTGTCACAGTTCTTTTTATTGTACAATATTGTCAAAGTACTTTAGTTTTCATCAATGATGGATTCTTTCGAAGGGTATTTGGCTATGCTAAATTAATCCACTTATATATATAGCATTTTGTCGTGCGCTCGGAGGATTGCGAGCGTCATGAGCGCCGTCGAGCCAAGTATTTATGCCACATTTTGTCGTGCGCTCAGCAGATTGCGAGCGGCGAGAGTGCTGTCAATCTGGGTACCGTCATGGCTTATGTACTGTCGTACGGGGCACGGGGGACTCCCGTGCACTGTCACTCGAAGTTTGTGTAATTACAATTTGTACCCTATAAATTTCGAAATTACAAAAACCACCCCTCAATGTTTACGGTTCAGAACATTCATGCACAAAAGTACCCCATTGGAGTAAATCTTTAGGGGGGTCTTTTTGTGTATAGATGTTATGAAATGTAAATATTTAAGGGAGGTAATTGTAATTTTGAAAGTTAGAGTGCAAGCGGTATTTACACAAATTTCGAGGGGAGGCACAGGCAGACGAAAATCGAGCTGTAGGCGGTCTTTGACTGGGGCATGGGAAATCCACAGGAGGTGCTTGGACAGAGCAGCTTGCACAAGAGACGACAGGAAGAGCCGCATATAGTGTGGGTTTAGAGGCCTTTTGTTCTCATCCGAGGAGTCTGTTTGTGTTCCAGCATGTAATGGTGGAAATCCATCTTGCATTCCTAACAAGTAGGCATCGGATCCTCTTCATTAAGATATTGGTTGGATGTTTAGGTTTAAGTTAATGGTAGGTGATGACAAAGTACGATGTCTATCTTCCAAGGTCTGAACCACGAATTAATCAAATCCCCTAGAGATGTTGAAAGTCAGTACAACATGAAAGATCACAATGTAGGATAGATACTCCATCAAGAAATTAGATGGCAGAGGAAACTTTGGTTTTTAGCAGCGGCGGGTCAAGAACCTGTTGGTAGAGCAGGATCTGTAGGGAGTGCTACGTGGATGAGATAGTTTTCCTGTGGAGCTGAGGAAGATTGGTTAGACTTGGATGAGTGTGTTACAAGCTCCATTAGAATATATGTTGTCGATAACGTGCCCTTCAACATTGCTCAAGAGGAGACTGCAGACAAGCTTTGGAAGGGATCAACCGGCTTATAACTCGTTCCATTTCATGGGGATACTTGTCGGATCAGCTGCTCGAGCTTCTGAACACGATGCAAATCCTAATGACACATTAAACTACCACCGAGGAGCATCATCAAAAGACCATTACTTCCATCTCCATTCACCTCAATAATCTCACATCTGCTCTGCAAGTCTCCACTAATCTCACTCATGAGATTCTACTAGACCTAATCCCCCACGTTACACCAAGTTGACATTCCCAACTTATGATAGGAAGGACAACCCATTAGGATGACTCACTAGATGCGAACAATTTTTTAGCCATAAGCTGACACCAATGACAAAATTGATCAATCTGACCTCCTTGCACATGCTTGATATCACTCAGCTATGGTTCTCTCGTTTGCAGGCCGACAATCCTAGGATGATCAGGCACGATTCTTAGTAATCCTCTTGACGCCCTCATGACATTACAACAAACTGCGCTGATTGATGGGTATCTAGAGTAATTTCAAATTCTTCTAGCTCACATCTCGTTATCCCCATAAATGCAAGTCATCGTCTTTACAATCGGGCTTCACGATCCTTTGCGCTTGGATGGCCGAATCGAGGGTACCTAAACCCTATAGATCCGTCATACATCTTGTGCTGAAATGTTTGACTGTCACACAAAAGAGTTACATTGTAAATGCGTCGAGCAATATATTCACAAACATCAATACAAAAATCTTTTTTATCTGCACGTGGAGGACGCTGATGATGAAGGAATCAGGTGAAGTAGGAAACATCTTCGATCTCTTTTGAGATTGATGACAAGATCTTTTCGTACGTCAGGAGAGATATTATGGGGCTTTGTACCCAAATATATGTTATCGTGCTTCATGGCCAGTTATCATTTTTTCTTCAGAGTTGTATTAGGTCATCTTTCATTAGGTTTTATTGTCATTTACGTTGGTTAAGTTAGTGTTGGGGGACTTGATTATATTTATACGCTTATATCTTTTATTTAAATGCCCATTGGGCTAGGGAAATGCAAGCAAGAAGTAACACTAACCCTTTGCCTCCAAAGAGATTGTGGTATCTCTCTCTAAGCGCACCTCACCTCCTAGGCAACCGCGATTCCATCTCCACAGTATCATTCGCCTCTGTCATCCCGCCTTTGTCAATTCCTCCGACAACCCTACCTCCGCAATTGAAGAACATTGGAAAGATAACTTGAGTATTGACTCTGCTCCAGCTCAGATCGAACCCAAATAATCGGTGGCACGAGCAATAACTCAGCCCAATCTTAACTTCAAGGTGTTTTTTATTGAGATCGAAATAGGACAAAATTGGCATCCCTACTTTTATATTATATAATAATAATACCAATAATAATATTGATTGTTGTTTGCATCCCTACTTTTATATTTAATGCTTTGTATGATTTTAATTCATTCTTAATTGATCTTACATAAACTCAAGTGTTTGAAGGTTTCTCGCCTCCTTGCCTGTCATGTGTTATGATTTTACAGGGTTCTATGTTAAATTGTTAATACTAACTTTCCCATCAATTACTCTTCCTCCTTTTCCCTTTATCTTCACTTCCTACAAGATATTCTTGTTTTTGACTTCAAATGTTTTGCCTACTATACAAATTTTGAGCTAGCACGAAACATATCTCGAGATGAAAAAAATGTAAAATGGCTTAAACCCATTTGAGCTCAAGTTGACTCAAATTTGGAACAAAGGTCAAACCAAGTTTTAATTCGACTCAAAAGTCAGATAGAACAAAATGAAACCATTTTTGTAATGGAGCTGATTATAGCCTCATCAATTCTCCAAACTAATGCAAGCAGGATGAAAAGAGGAACTTGGGCGGACGAATCCAACATCTATTAGTTTCTGAAGCCGAGTCTTCAACTCGGCCAATTCCTTAGGGGCCATTCGATAGGGTGCTCGGGACACTAATCGAGCTCCGGACACGAGCTCAATCTGAGGGTCAACCTCTCGTTGTGGTGGCAAACCCGGGAGGGACTCAGGGAAAACATCCGAAAAATTTCGCACCACCGGAACTTTGGTGAACACTTGAACTTGATTCTTCATTTTGAAGTAAATAAGAAGTATATACGTATCATACAACAAAACACACATCCGATGTAGGCATACATATGCATATAATACATAACATAAATATCAATATCTGATGTAACTCTAGCGTTTAAGATATATACCTATCACTACATCGAGGGCCGGTCCATGTTGAAGGTCCAACACATAAGCTTGCAAGGGTGCTGCTCGGCTCTGCTGACCTTTCCAGCCAGCTCTACCCTTCAGCCTCTTTGGCCCTGTCTACGTGCTGCCTGTACTCCTTGAACTGCTCCTAATCCTGACCTTCCTACTGCCTGCGGGCGGAAAGCTCTCATGTGTCCCGACTGCTGAAACAAAAAGTGGTTCCCTGCAAGGGGAACGTATCGTCAAGCTACTGGCACGGGCTATGGTACTGGAGCTGGCCTGGGCTCCTGCTACGGTGTTGGGGGTGCTGGTGGGCGCCTATAAGGCTGCCTGCGCTGCCTCTGTCTGCTCCCTCTCTCCTGTTGACGGGGAGCGGCTCCTCTAGATGCGTGAGAGTGTGCAACTAATGCACTTTTTCAACCCACAACATAGATGAACCTTTAAAAATGAATCTAGATGCGTGAGAGTGTGCAACTAGGCCTACAATGAATCTGTTCTTGTAATTTGCATGTTGGAGTATTTTATTCCAAATGCGTGAGAGTGATCATAGACAATTTATTAGTAGTATATAGCTTCAATTGGACAATGTTGATCGAAGTTGAAATAAATGTTTAACAAATTTATCATATATCTTTCACATTTGTCATATCTTAAGATAAATTTGAGCCTAATTCAAATTTCTTAGCAACTTATCAGTAAAAAGATGCACCAAAAACCTAGTTACAAATGGTGATGTTCTGACAAATCTGAATCTAGAGGATGAACAATGTTAGTTTTGATTCTGGTACAGTTTGATTGAGGACTTGACTAGCTCGTGTTGTTTATAAATGTTTGTCAACCCAATGTAGGTACCAACACACCCAAACTTCAAATAACATGCATCTGCAGAGAGCATGCTACACACTTAAATCTGATATATATTTCAAGACAATCCATATAAAACAATTCTCTCTGTTTGAAGTTTTCAAATAAGCAGATTAAAGTCTCCTCTTTGCATCAAAATCACTTATTATCATCCCATAAAGGCTCTGTTTGGGAGGGCGTTTTTGCTGCCATTGTCTTTTAAACATACGCCACCGCTGTAAATTGGTCGTTCGGGGCGGGCACGGTTCTCCCTGCTGCTCCCGATTTCCGCTTGACGACCCCTCACACGCTCCCGTCTCGGACCAAAAAACCACCCAGATCACCGGATTTGTTGCCGGGAAATACCGGATGGAAGCTCGAAGACCTTCCTCCTGCAAGCAGACAATATTTTTCCACTCCTATACCAAGGGATTCTTTCATTTGGGTATTATTCCACCCTTTTTTGCTTGAATGGAAGATCTTTTATGTGGTTTAGGTTTTTTCTTTGCTCTTGTGTTGATTTTGACAATGATAGGGTTTGTTGTGTTTGATGTTCTTCTAAGGTTTGTTTCCTCATTTGTTCTTGTAGATCCAACCAGACAATAGACACTTAAAATTTCCATTTTTTGGCTTTCTTGTATATTTTCAGTTTGCAAATACTTGTGTAAATCAAAGTGATGCAGTACGAGTCTACCGATGGAGGATGACACACAAAAGCTTGTACTCAACAAATGAGAATGCGATCTAAATACAGTGCACGTGTGATTATGAGACAACGGTCCAAATTATGATCGTCAAGCAAGTAATTAAAATTTATAACGCATCTAAACAACCAATTGCACAATTGGATAACAAGCCATGAAGAGTAAAGAACAATTAAGATTAACCAACGAGATGAGGCGCAAATGCAATAGTTCATCACCAAAGTAAACAACGCAGACAATAAAATAACCAAACCACAATTTACTCGTGCATGTGGTGGAGGAAATAGGGATGGGGAAGGCGACGGTGTTGTTGTCCTTGGCGCTTGATCGGATCCACTGATGGACAGCGGGGTATGTTACGGGGAGCAGATCAGGTGTTTGTGTATGGGGGAAGGTTGCGGGTAAGGCAAATGAAGGAATCAGGTAGGGGATTAGCAGTTTTGGGTAGAGGGGTGTTGTAGAGGTGGCGACTGGGTTAGGGACGGGCTGCCGGCGTAGGAGGGTTAGCAGGTGTGGCGGCAGCAGGCTGGAAACGGGGTGGAAGGGACGGCAGGGCAGAGTAGGCGGCTGTTGGCAGTCGTCGGGGCTAGGGAAATCAGCCGGTGGGTGGCAGAATGGTCGGAGAGGGACTGGATGGGGCCAGAAGGGGCAGGGGGAGGCGGTCGTGCTGGGAGAGGCTCGAATCAGGCTAGGCAAGGGCGCACGACAACAACATGGCTCGTAATCCACCGTGTAGACCGACCAGCTGCAGGTAGGCAACCATCGATCCCTAATTTCAGCCATACATGTAACTATATATAGGGAGGGGGGAAACATAAAATTAGGGCACTCGATCGGACGACTATTAATGTGCGGGCCGATCGGGGCTAAATACAACATGAAAAATAAAATGTAGCATATGAATTTGACTCGGATCGCCCAAACAGGTCGTCGATCACCGCCTCCCGCGGGAATAAACGCGCGCGTGCAGTCAGTCGCCATCAACTTCCCCGACTTGAAAGCACTCATCTCCGGTGAGTGAAGACGATCGTACTTTCGACATAAGTCCGGGGTGAGTCTCTCGAGCTCCTCAGCAAAAAATCCAAGAATCATCAGAAATCGGGCGGGCGAGCCAATGAACCAAGTATCGCAGGACCATCTGGCCGCCCGTCATGGTGAAGTCATGACAAACGATCTGTAGTGCATCCATGGGACGTGTAGGCGACTGTCGAAGTAATATATCCCCGTCTGAAAGTGGTACTGGTGGAACTGCCGGCGAGGTGGTGTGGTCTTCCGAGCAATGCTCAGCCATCCGCGACTGCCCGGGCATGGTAGGTGGGGAGGTGCTAAGGAAGGGTGGGACAAGCAGTGGCTCGGGGGTAGCTAGAGACCATGGGTCCACATGCACTCGCTCCTCGCAGTATGGAGTTAAATCCTCCACATTGAGCACCCAGTGAATTCCCATTGCCGGTGGGATATCAACCTTATAAGCGTTTGCAACAATCCGTCGAGTGACTGTATAGGGGTCCATTCGGCGAGCACTTAACTTCTTCGCTGCCCCCAGGGGGAGCCTCTCAGGTCGATGGCGGATCATATCTCGCTCTCCAACGTCAAAAGCTTGTTCCCTCAAGTGCAAATCAGCCTGAGCTTTATAAATTTCATTACTGGCCGTGATCATTCTTCGGGCTGTTTCATGTAGCGCGTGTATATGATAAACAGACAACTCAACCAACCAATGGTGTAAATGATGACATGAAGTGCATGTATGAGCTGAATGAACGACTCGACAGACTTATGCAGATGATGAACCCAAAAGATGACATGCTCGCATGAATGATGCATGAAAAACACGACAGACACGATATGCTAAGATTCAACCCGCTTTATGCGGCGAAGGTTCCTTGAAATAGGTGGTTTATCGAGGGGTTCATCGGGAGGAGTGTAGTAAAACTTAGTGAGTGTGCGATGAGAGTCAGAATGACCGTGTGAGACGCCAACACTCCAATACGAACTCACCTGGACCCTAATATCTCTCAATGAACGTGACACATCAGGTGGCTCACCAGGAAGTGCGTATGAAAATTCGTCGCGAATGTGACGGTCACCTGAGTGCGTAGCAGAGACAACTATAATAGGATGAAACACTCGAGTGAGGTGAGTGCCGCAAGTAAGCACGAACTCATCAGGTGGGTCAGCAGGCGGTATGTCTACGGACTCATCACGAGCGTGATAGATCGTACGCTTAATCCTCAATACATCGGGAGGATGCTTAAGCGTATCTAAGAAAATCCTGACATACTCCGTGCCACCCTCACGACCCGCTCTTCAAAGCAAAGTAAGGGACATGCATTGGAGAGGTGTCAATAAGTGGGCGCTCACAGATGGCTCACTCAGCGGGATGTCAATATCACAGGGAAGTGGTGGTTCATCAGGTGGCTTGTGAGGGGGGTCATTAATGAACCCGTCAGTAGGGTCATGATTCTCCAAGTGAATGCTACTAATTAGGGTAGTGTTCCCAAAAACGGGTGAGACGACCACCAAGACATCGACACTAAGCTTGAAGCTCTCAGTCATGATATGACTCGAAATAAAGCTAAAGGGAGAGTGAGAAGAATTCATACTCAAGTGGGGGTTAGTTGGCGAGGTGTCAAGAAAGGGGTCTGTAACCAAGGGGGTAATGAGGCCAACATAAGGTGCAGAAGATGGATAGACCATCATAGTGTCATTGAGTCGCTCGGCCTCACCCTCGCAACCAAACTCCCTCGACGTGCTAATGACACTCTCCCCCGGTACTACAAGGCAAGGGTCATACTTTGCCTCAAATTCGCGTGGGCATGGAGGCACATCAAGGGGGAGAGTACCAAAATCAGGTGACGACTCGCTCCTAACTATGGGTGTACTGCACGCATCAGTGGTTTGACTTAAATCCAGATGTGTCACACTATAGGTTTCCTCAAGGGCAAATTTCAGGCGATCCATTTGAGCATGTACGAAATCAAATTGTTCAAGAACCAATCGCTGAAATTCGGCTTCAGGTATCTCTGTTCGTGGAACAATATGGGGACCCAAATGCGTGAGGTTATCCACATAGTGTGACCCCTATAGGGATCCGGATAGTCATCAAAATGCTCGTCCCTAATAGACTCACAACGTGTCAGAGGGTGACTGTGATCCCTACGTGTGGGCGGCGATGAGCGGGGGTGATCATCAACATAATATGAAGATCTCTCCGGAGGTGTTCTACGAAGATACACAACTCTATCATCGAGTCGTGTCGTGGCGTAGTGATGATAACGTGAATTTCTAGAGTCATATCGATCGTCTCTAGCAAGCCGCGACGATGGGTCGACACAATATTTGGGTGGAGCGGAATGCGAATAAGGATGATCGTCGAAATGATATGCCATGAGATACTACTAGTAGACTCCACTACTGCGTTTAAATGCGACGCTAACGAAACCTCCTCTGATACCAATTTGATGCAGTACGAGTCTACCGATGGTGGATGACACACAAAAGCTTGTACTCAACAAATGAGAATGCGATCTAAATACAGTGCACATGCGATCATGATACAACGGTCCAAAATAAGATCGTAAAGCAAGTAATTAAAATTTATAACGCATCTAAACAACCAATTGCACAATTGGATAACAAGCCATGAAGAGTAAAGAACAATTAAGATTAACCAACGAGGTGAGGCGCAAATCGGTTCAAATGCACCAAATGCGTCCCGCAAGTTAAGCGACGAATAATGATTACAAACACTTAAGAAAATTAATTCCCAATGCAATAGTTCATCACCAAAGTAAACAACGCAGACAATAAAATAACCACACCTCAATTTGATCGTGCATGTGGTGGAGGAAATAGGGATGGGGAAGGCGGCGGTGTTGTTGGCCTTGGTGCTTGATCGGATCCACTAATGGACACAGGGTGTGTTAGGGGGAGCAGATTGGGTGTTTGTGTATAGGGGGGGGGGGGGCGAGGTTGCGGGTAAGGCAAATGAAGGAATCGAGTAGGGGATTAGCAGTTTTGGGTAGAGGGGTGTTGTAGAGGTGGCGATTGGGTTAGGGACGAGCTGCCGGCGTAGGAGGGTTAGCAGGTGTGGCGGCAGCATGCTGGAAACGGGGAGGAAGGGACGGCAGGGCAGAGTAGGTGGCTGTTGGCAGTCGTCGGGGCTAGGGAAATCAGCCGGTGGGTGGCAGAATGGTCGGAGAGGGACTGGATGGGGCCAGAAGGGGCAGGGGGGAGGCGGTCGGGCTGGGAGAGGCTTGAATCAGGCTAGACAGGGGCGCACGACAATAGCATCGATCCCTAATTTCAACCATACATGTAACTATATATAGGGAGAGGGGGAAACATAAAATTAGGGCACTCGATCGGACGACTATTAATGTTCGGGCCGATCGGGGCTAAATACAACATGAAAAATAAAATGTAAAATAAGAATTTGACTTGGAACGACCATCCGGGTGCATCCGCGAACTCGGATCGCCCAAACATGTCGCCGATCACCGCCTCATGCGGGAATAAACACGCACGTGCCGTCAGTCGCCATCACAAAGTTAAAGAACAATCATTAATCATATATGATTAAAATTTGTATGTGTGTGTATGGACAGACAGTGAAAACACAGTTCCTCCAAACCTGTAACTGACCGCTGCGTTTCTAACCGCAGCATTGGGTTAACAAACAAGCTTCAGTAGTAAACATTATCTTATTTGGTATAGTTTGAAAACTCAATACCACGAATATATCTCTTTGAGAAGTATATCATTACACCCTAGACTTAATGTTATATTACCATATGCGAGTTCCATAGAGAGAAGATCTTCTTCTTCTTGTTTAAAGGAATTCTGTCCCTCTATTTTAGCAAAGCCTCAAAATCAATCCCTACTTATAACACCATCAAATCAAAATAAAATAAAACTATTTTTTATTGTATAAATAACAAATTACTGTTCATCTTCTTCCTTAAACACCAGCCTTCATCTTTGGCCTTGGTTCTGGCCTCTCCAGAACTGCAACCCACGGAGCTGATAGTCAGTACACCACCGAAAATGCATGATAAATAAAGAGAGAGCATGAGAAGATACGAGTGAAGTTGTCGTCCAGTAGATTTTTTATCTACTTGGATTCATTTACTTGGCCAGTAATTTGTTATTTACACAATAAAAAAAGGTAAAATTTTTATCTTATTCTGTTAAAGTTTTTAACAATGTTATATGTTGGGACTGATTTCAAGTGTTTATTAAACTAGAGGGACTGAATTCTATCAAATAAGAATTTAAGGACTGATTTCTAAAAGCCATCAAAATTGAGGGACTGAACTCTCATTTTTGTCAAGAAAAAAATAAGAACTTCAACAAACTTTTCCATGCCCCAATTAGAGCTGTCACGGTTCTGGTTCGGTTCCGGTTCTACTAAAACCGTGAACCGAACCGCTAAGATAATGATTCTTATCAAAACCTTATTTGATTTGATCGGTTTCGGTTCCAGAATAGTTTTTAGAATCATGTCAACGGTTCCGATTACGGTTCAACAAGAACCAAAACCAAACCGGCCACTAACGGTTCGGTCCAGTTCTATGCGGTTCGGTCCGGTTCCAATCAATTCGAAGTATAATCAAAACTAAATTTTGCAAAATGAATTGGGGAGGTCAAAAATAAAAAACCGGAGGAGAAATATAAATTTGTTCGTTTTTTTGCAAGGACCTTGAAGTCCGAGGCTCGGTTGTAGGAATTTTGCATTACTTCAAGTGAGATTATTTTTTTGTGTAATATAACAAGTAGCACTGAAAGTTAAAAACTGAAATCACAAAATCACAAAATTGCACCATACCGCCCTGATTTTAAACCGCACCGATTTTAAACCGTACTAAATGGTTTGATTGTAGAGTGTATTCGTTGGTTGCAAAACAACATAGTTTGCAGTGTTGTTTTTGGCGGTGCAAAATCGACAAAATCGTGCCGCATCGTTTTCTTTGAGAGAGCATGCTATTTCAATTATCGCTAATAAGTACAAATTACTTTAATTATTTCAAGAAAATGTATAATTAAAATTGAAAATACATTATATAATACTGTAAAAATCGAAACTGTATCGCAAAAACTGACTCCAAATCGCACTAATTTCAAACCACCCTGCACAGTTTTGGTGTGATGCGATTTGTTTGGTCCAAAACCAACCTCTTTTAGTGCGATTGCGGTTTGAATCAAATCTCGTCAGCTTCACTCATAGTATAAGTAGATACATTATAGATTAGAAAAAATAACAATATACTAAAATTATTATTATTAATAAATTATAATAATAAAGGTGTTGCGGTTCGGTTCAGATCGAGTCTAAAAATCTTAGAACCATTTGAGACTTGTATGTTGCGGTTCCGGTTTCTGTTCCTGTTCCGGTTCCGATACGGATAATAAAATGAAAGAACCACACCCGGACAAATGATGTTCACGGTTCCAAAATTCAAACCGGAACCCAAATAATTTGTGAACGGTTCGGTTCGATTCTATGCGGTTGCGGTTCGGTTCTATGCGGTTGCGATTCGGTTCGGTTCTATGCGGTTGCGTTTCGGTTCCGATTCGAGTTTTGGTTTTTGGTTTTAAGTGACAGCTCTAGTCCCAATACACGCACAAACTCCCACACTTATAAATCAAAACCTTACTACTGAAATCCACAATTGTGCTCATCATATCAAAACATAAATCGGAGCAAAGAATCACAGATCGATATATACAACCATCAATACTCGAATCACTACAACTTACATAAGTATTAAGCTGCCTGACGAAGCTGGAGAAGTTATTGTGCTTGAAATTCTTCGGAAGCAGATCCGTGGCAAATGAGTGAGGATCCCAAACCACGAAACTATTGTTCGCCTTGCTCCACGAAACCACCTTCTCGGTGCTCGGATCGTCCACCATGTCATACGTCTTCGTTAGAAACGGCGGCGGGCCGGGATCCTGCAACCCCTCCATCGGCCGCGGAGCAGATGAGGCGGCCGGGCGAGGGCTGCTTTCCGCCGGGAACTCTTCCTTCGTTCTAATGGAGAAGGGGGACTCCATTGACGACAGGAAGAAGATAGAATCGGTGGTCAATTGTTCGATTATGACACCGTGAGAGGGGTTCCGGTGAAAAAAAGCAGGAGGGATGGGGGATTTTTAGTTCTGGCGAGGGAGAAAGTGGCGTGGGTTTTATATATAGCGAGGAAAAGGAGTGAGCGGCTTGACTGAGATTATTCTAGAATAATCTGGAAGGTACTGGATTTAAGTTCCAATATGCCAGGAGAATTTTGGGTCCGGGGGTGGTGCAGTGCAGGAAATGCACTGCATCGTATAGTGCGTGAGATTTGACAGGTGCGAGTGCATCTCAGCTCGCGCGGAGATGCGTGCACGCTTTGATCTCTCGCGCACTGTTTTGAGATATGTGCGCTGAGATGTGGTGATGTGCACGCATCTCAGCGCACTCGCATCTATTAGATCGCACTTTACGGTAAAGTGCAGCGGATCTCGTCCGTCCGATTTTCTGCACTTTACCTCCCCCGGACCCGAGAATTTTTTGTGATTAAAATAGTGGAATGTCTATGTTTGCTTTATTAATGTCAGTGCCGCACTGCCGCTGCAAAATAGGATTCGGATCCTCTGTAGTTCAGGTGGAACTTCATGTATCCACTGCGAGAGAACCTCTAAACTTCATAGATCTAACGGTTAAAAAAATTTCGGCACTAAAAGACAAAAAAACGTAAAACATAAATAACTTTAAATCAAAAAAAAAACACGGGATTCTCGCGCGTTGGATTGAAATCCAACGCGCGAGAACCCTCAAACTCCACCCTGCAGTTGTCCGTACAAATTCCAGGAGATTCGAATTCTACATATATCAGAGTACTTTTTTCCACTCTAGAATATTAAAAAAAAAATAAAAGGAGTTGAATTGTCATTAATTAACGCCCACCCAAGAAAATTAAGGGTTAAATTGTCATTCATTAATCCTTAAACTTCGTCTAATTTTATGTTCAAACGGATGATGTTTGTTAGATGATCTTTAATGAATGACAGTTTAACTCATGCGTTTATAACCGCCACCACCGTGCCAAACAAAGCCTACATTTGTGATCAAATAGAGTGAGCTAGGCCCGTGCAAAAGGAACCGAAGAACCGGGAACCGAACCGAACCCGAACCGAATTGGACGGTTCGGGTCAGTTCCTGGGTTGATCGGTTTGGGTCTGGATCCTTAAAATATGAGAACCGGCTGTTGAAACCGGAACCCGGCTTCCTGTGGAGCTCGCCCTTGGGGAAAGGGGGTGGTCTCGCGCCTACTTCGCTCCTGCAAGAAAAACGACGAAAGCAAGGAGAAACCGACTCAAGGGCTCGGTAGGGAGGTCCCACCACAAACCCGGAAGATCTCAGAGCGCTTCCCTCCTTAGCCTGAAGCCGAGCTAAGGTACCCTCAGAAAGCACTTAAAGATTTTGGGGAGAAGAGCACTGGGAGAACTTGCTTTCTGGGGTACCCCTTGGGTCCTATTTATAGCTTTTGAAATCCGGACTGCCAATAACCAAAATAACTGACCTGAAATTACCAGGAAACCCTTGGCTGGGCCTGCCAACAGCCAAACTCCGCTGTTTTGAAGGGCTATGGGCAGACCAGCAGGGGTAAAACAGTAAAAGGTACCTCTGACCCCCAGGCGAGCTGGGACCCCTGGCCACCTCGGCATGCTCTGCTCGCCCGCTGCTGCTGAGTTCCACTGCGAGGGCGCGAGTTGCAGCCCGCTCGGCGAATGCCGAGCTCGGGGTCGCCGATCGACGATTTCTGGCCGACGGACGTCGAGCTCGGGCTCGCCCTTGCTGATGCCGAGCTCGCCTGCTGCTGCCGAGCTCCCTTGTGACCTTGCTCGCCGGACACGGGGTTGTACACAATCCCCGCTCTTTTCGAGTTTGTCAAAAAGCTCGGAAAGAAACATCCAACCCGAAGTGTGCGGCGAGCTCTGGCTGGCGAGTTGGAGGGAATCTTCTGGTGGGGGCCACCTGCGCCTATATATATGCACCTGCTATGCTGCCTGGCTCTTGCCATTCCCCCTGCTGCCTTGCCAAGATGCCCCTTCCCAAGGAGATTCAAGAGCGCATAGACCGAGCTCGCCAGGCTTCCGCGGCTCGCGTTGCCGCGCTGACGGCGGTCCCCGCGAAAGTTCCTCAAATTGACCCCGCCGAGCCGAGCTCCAAGAGGACAAAGCCGTTCCCCGAGGCGGCCGAGCCCATCTTCCACGACCTGAGGGCCACGCTGGCTCGCGAGACCGGCTCCTCTACTCGAACTATTCTGGAGAATGATAGGGAGGTCGTTGTCGTCGGCGACGATCAGGGCGGCCTACCAGATGACGAGGGCACCGCGCCGCGGGTCCCTACGCCGCGAGGCGAGGTCACGCTCGCCACTTCGCGACTCTCGGCACCGGACAGCCATCCCCGGGATCCGCCGCTCCTCTTCGGGATCCTGCCTGTGAGCTCGCAGAGGCCAGCTTCACCACATGGCTCCCCTCCTCGGCAAAGTGATGCGGCCGCCGGGGGAGGCCTGGGGTCCATTCCTGTCCCGGGCTTCGAGCTTATCTCGCCGGGGGCTCGCGGCCCAGGTCGCGGGAAGGACCTGAGGTTCATCCCTCCTCGCGTTTCCTTTGAGCCGCCGAGCTCTTCAGGTCTGCCTCGCTCAACCCTGTGCTTCACTAGCTTTTGCTTTGCTGACGTTTGCCTTTACAGCCCTTCCCAGTCAATCGGCTGCCGAGGAGTCCTCGCGGGCAGCCCACCATTCTCCCCTCCCGTCTCCGAGCTCGCTGGACTCTTACTTGGGTCCGGGGGTTGATCAGGGCGAGCTGTCGAGGAGGGAGGTCAAGCTCCTCAAGAAGCTGGTGTGCGGACTGCGCGAGGTGCAAGGAGTCAACGAGACGCTGCAGCGCGACTATGCGCGTCTTGCTGAGGAGGTGCGCCTCGGCCGACCTGGCGAGTTGATGTCTCCCTCCCGACTCCTGGATGAGATAGACGACGGTCTCTTGGTCGCGCAAAGGAATTCTGGAAGGATCCGCGAGCTACTCCGCGCGCGGCAGCTTGGGGGGCGGGGGTCGCGAGGCCGGGGTAGGTAAGTCTGCGGGCTCCTCTGCCGAGCCGACCGGCGCTCGCATCCCGGTGCCCTGCCTGCTTGCGCGCCCTGCTTTCTGTTCTGAACTTTCCCCTTCTGTGATGAATAACTTCGAACATTCTTAATTATGTTATTTAAATAAAAAGCCGTAATGTTTGACTTAGCCTCAGTTGGGATGCGCTGGAAGTCGGCGAGCTGGGGTGGCGAGCTGGGGTGGCGAGCTGGGGCGGCGAGCTGGGGCGGCGAGCTGCGCCGATGTGACAGCCTGCCTCAGATTCCTTTTCCTATAAATAGCCCCCCTCACCTACCCCCGTACTGTCTTTATTGCTTTGCCTTCCCTTCCCTGCTTTTTCCTTTCTCTGCTCGTGCAGCGCTTTGCTTCTTCTCTGCGATCATGGGCAAGACCAACCCGGACGCCGATGGCCGCTCCAAATGCGCGCAACACTTCGCGGATTACTGCTTCTTCGACGGCCACACCAGCGAGGAGGAGCTCGCAGAATTCATAGCCCTGTATGTGCCGCCGGGCTTTGAGGCGCGCAGGCCGGGGCCGGGCGAGGCCATCAACACGTTCTATGAGAACGAGCTCGCCTTCCCCATCTCGCACTTCGAGGTGGGGCTGCGACTTCCCTTGTGGCCGGAGATTCGGCAGATCCTGAAATACTACGGGGCCGTCCCCGCGCAGCTGAACTCAAACGCCATCGCCATGATGGTGGCGTTCGCGAGCTACCTCCGGCGGGAGAGGATTGAGTTCAACCTGACGGTGTTCAGGAAACTCTTCTCCTATAAGGCGACGACGGACGGGGTTGCCTACTTCGGCGGCTCCTTGATCAAAGTTCGCGAGATCGCGAACAAGCACCATACCTGGATGACCAAGATCGCCTTCATCAAGGGCGATCTCGGCAACATCCCCTACTCGCCGCAACAAAAAGGCGAGGAGGTGTACCGCCCGCCGGCCGTGTCCGGCAACGACGCCGAGCTCCACAAATTCTTCCTCCACAAGGATTTCGAGGTCGCCTTCCTGCGGAGGGGCCTCGACGCGCTCCCCCCGGTTCTGCCCGGCGAAGGTATGTTCTCCTCATCTTGCCGAGCTCGCCTATTCGCCGAGCTCGGCACATCATCATATCTGAATTTTCTAACCTTTCCAAGTATTTTCCTGCAGGGGAGCGAATAATCCCCGCGAACCCGCCATTTGCGGACCCGGAGCTTGATACTGACCCCCTTGCTCGCGAGAGGGCGGCGGCAGCGGCCTGCCGAGACGAGGCGACCCTCTCGCAACCCTCTTCCGGCAAGAGGCGATCTGAGGACGCGGGGTCGAACCCGCCATCCGGCCCCCGTCAGATGAAAAAGATGCGGAGAGCCCTGCTGGCTCCGCGGGGGCAACAACAACATCAACATCAGCCCAGCCCCAAGTACATCAGCTCGTCGGAGACTCCTCCCGACGTGTCACCGGGGAGCCCGCTGAAGGAGACGACCAGCAAGGGCCGAAAGGGTGGCAAGGGCCCCTCCACCTCGGCTGCGATCTCCCCTCCTCCTTCGGCGAAGAGGGCCGCCCGCGAGCGCGCGCTGCCGAAGCAGCACCCCCTCTTCAACTTCGGCGCGCGCTGGAAGGATTCCGCGGGCGAGCCCATGCTGCAGTGGGACGAGCTCGCTCATCGAGTCTCTGTCTCCACTCTGCACCCGTCCTGGCACGACCGCGAGCCCGCCACCGGTCACGCCTACGCCCTCGGCTTCGGCCTTTATGGCCGGGAGGATGCCGAGGCCTACAAGAGGACGACCCTGCGGCAGCTCGGCCACGAGGGGCTGCAGTCCCACCCGCGGACTCTGGAGCTGCACCAAATGCTGGCGCGCCGCAGCTTCGCCATCAGCCACCAGCTCGAAAAGGCCGAGCAGGCTCGCGACCTCGCCAAGGAGCAGGTCGCCGATCAGGCGAGGCGGCTCGGCATCGCGGATAGTCTTCTCGCCCAGACTGCTGGCGGGCTGGTAAGTGTTACGCACCGCTCTCTTTTACTTAGAAAGCTTTGCTGCCGCTAAATGGGCTTTTTTCCAGGATGCCAAGGCGGCGGGCGAGCTCCAGGCTCGCAACACTGAGCTGGGGGAGGAGGTTAGCCGGCTGCGCGCGCAACTGGCCGCGGATGCCGATGCTGCTGGCGAGCTCCAGGCTCGCAATGCCGAGCTCGGGGAGGAGAACGACCGACTGCGCGCACGCCTCGGCGAGCTGGAGGGTGCGAACGCGAAGCTGAAGGGGGAGAACCAGCACCTCCTCGGCGAGGTGCGTCGCCAGGCGGAGATCTTCTTCCCGTCGCACAACATCGATCCCACACTCCCCTACAAGAGCCCGCGCATCTTCGGCGAGGCCGACCTCGTCGAGAGACTGCGGATCAACTCGATCCAGACCGCCGAGTGCACCCTCGCGATGATGAAGGACTCCGGGGTGCTGGTGGAAGGATGCGTGGAGATCTCTGCTCGGGACCTGATGCCGAGTCTGTTTCCGGCGACGCCGCCCAGCGAGAAGGAAGATAGCCTGGACACAATGTTCGGGAAGAGCTTCCAGGACCATTCGGGCGACGGCGGGGACCAGTCCGGCGGAGGGGGCGAGGCCAGCTGACAGCCTTGTATTTTTTTCTTTTTTCTTTCCTTTTTTGACTCCTCGCCGTGGCGAGCTCCCTGTACATTTGTGAATAATCAAATGAAAGTTTTTTGATCATACCGGTGCTCCTTTACTATGCTTGTTGTGTTATGAATGTATGCGAGTGCTTCCTCCCGCGACCTCGCAGGGACAGGTTCCGTGAGTAGAGTGATTATGAGAGCGCGCACGCGAGCGAGACGCGCTTGGGGTGTTCGCCGAGCCCCAAACGATTTCACGGCGAGTTGCTCTCCCCCCTCATCGCGCCACTATCGCTTGCATGCGAGCCACCCAGGTTGTGCCCGTCGAAGGGGGAAAATTTTGAAGTGTAATGGGCCAGGGAGGCGAGATCCCCTGGTCCGGCTTGCCTTCCTTTGGCGAGGCCTGGGCTTGCGGCCTACTCGCCAATACCGAGCTGGAGATGACGAGTCCAAACTTCGCCCGTGCAGAGCCCTTCAGCCCGGCCTGCCTTCTTGACTGTGCCGAGCTGAGTTTGCCGAGCCTGAGCTCGTCCTGGCAGGACCCTTCCCCTTGGCTCCTTACCACAGACTGGCCTGCACCTGATGATTTTAAGGCCGACATCATCGAGTGACTCCCAGCCCTGCCAGCTAGGTGAGAGCCTGACAGCGGGATCTGCGCGAGGCTAAGGATGACACCGAGTGACTTCCAGCCCTGTCAGCTAGGTGAGAGCCTGACAGCGGGATCTGCTCGGGGTCCAATACTACCACCATCGAGTGACTTCCAGCCCTGTCAGCTAGGTGAGAGCCTGACAGCGGGATCTGCTCGAGGCCAAGGATGACACCGAGTGACTTCCAGCCCTGCCAGCTAAGTGAGAGCCTGACAGCGGGATCTGCTCGGGGTCCGTTACTACCACCATCGAGTGACTTCCAGCCCTGTCAGCTAGGTGAGAGCCTGACAGCGGGATCTGCTCGAGGCCAAGGATGACACCGAGTGACTTCCAGCCCTGCCAGCTAAGTGAGAGCCTGACAGCGGGATCTGCTCGGGGTCCGTTACTACCACCATCGAGTGACTTCCAGCCCTGTCAGCTAGGTGAGAGCCTGACAGCGGGATCTGCTCGAGGCCAAGGATGACACCGAGTGACTTCCAGCCCTGGCAGCTAAGCGAGAGCCTGACAGCGGGATCTGCTCGGGGTCCGTTACTACCACCATCGAGTGACTTCCAGCCCTGCCAGCTAGTTGAGAGCCTGACAACGAGATCTGCTCGAGGCCAAGGATGACACCGAGTGACTTCCAGCCCTGCCAGCTAAGTGAGAGCCTGACAGCGGGATCTGCTCGGGGTCCGTTACACATCTCATTCTACCATGCAGGCTAGTTACAACATTATCAGAGAGCTTGAAGGAATTTATTATAATCAAAGTGCTGCTTACATGTTTTAGGGGAAGAATCGCTTGAGGTCGTCACCACTCCAGGTGAGACTCAGGGTCTCGCCCTCTACATTTTGGAGTCGGTAGCCCCCTGACCCCAAGGCTACCTTTACAATGAATGGTCCCTCCCAGCTGGGATTGAGCTTTCCTACGGATGCTGACCGCCCTGCCGCATCTACTTTCTTCAGCACCAAGTCCCCTTCCACGAACTGCTTGACCCTGACGTGCTTGTCAAAGTACTTGGCCATTCTTCTTTTTACCTCCTCCTGCCTGATAGCGGAAAGGTCTCTTACCTCTTCCACCATATCAAGGGAAAGCCTTAGTTCCTCCTCATTCTCTGCTTGCCATTCCTCACGGCCTTCTTTTGTTGCCACGACTCGTGGTGTTCGGATTTCGAATTCAATAGGGAGCACGGCCTCGCACCCGTGGGAGAGTTTGAAGGGGGTCTCTCCTGTAGCTGTGTTGGGGGTGGTCCTCAGGGCCCAAAGAACCGCGGGAAGCTGCTCCACCCAACTCCCTTTCAGGTTCTCCACCTTTTTGAGGAGGTTGACGATGATCTTGTTTGCGGCCTCCACCTGCCCGTTACTCCTGGGGTGATGGACCGAGGCGAACCTGAGATCGATCCCAAGCTGTCCGCAGAAGCTGGTGAACTCGGCACTGGCGAACTGGGGCCCGTTGTCTGTGACGATGGCCTGGGGCAGCCCATGGCGACAGATGATCTCCCCCCAAACAAAGTTCCTGATCACCTGGGAGGTCACCTTGGCCAATGCCTTCACCTCCATCCATTTTGAGAAGTAGTCTATCATTACCAGGAGGAACCTTCTCTGGCCGCTGGCTTGGGGGAACGGCCCAACCAAATCCATTCCCCAAATTGCGAAGGGCCACAGGGCCGTGATACTTCGGAGCCGCTGGGCCGGCTGTAGCTAGAGAGGGGCAAACAGCTGGCACTTGTGACATCTTCTTGCGAATTCTGCAGCGTCCCGGCCTAGGGTGGGCCAGAAATAACCTTGCCTGACTATCCTCCCTTCCAGGGTCCGACTCCCGGAGTGACTCCCACATTCCCCGGAGTGGACCTCCTCCAAGATCCTTCGCGCTTCTCCCTCGGTTACGCAGCGGGCCAGCATCCCTGAGAGGGTCTTTCTGTACAGCTGCCCGTCCTGGAGGAGGTAGTATGCTGACTTGTGCCTCAGCTTCTTCTTGTCCACCCCCTCCGGATACTCTCCTGTGGAGAGAAAAACAATCACTGGATCCATCCATGAAGCTTGCTGATCGATTTCCATGAGCTCTCCTTCTTCGATGGAGGGGTGAAACAGGTCGGTGATGGTGCCCCCCACCTGGGGACCATGCTTAGCCAATTGATCGGCTTGTTCATTCTCTTCCCTGGGCACGTGTCGGATGGTGAAAGTTTGAAAAGTGCCAATGACCCCCTTCATCTTGGCCAAGTACGATCGCAGGGTGGGCTCCCTTGCCTCAAACTCCCCGTTAATCTGAGAAGCCACTATCATGGAGTCGGTAAGGACCTCCACATCTGATACCCCCAGCTCCCTGGCCAGGCGCAGCCCTGCTATCACGGCCTCGTACTCGGCCTGGTTGTTGGTAATGGGAAAGTGCACCACCACCGTCTGCTCGATTCGGGTCCCTTGAGGGCTTTCTAGGATCACCCCTACTCCTAAGGAATGCCTTCCCGAGGCTCCATCCACCCTCACCTTCCAAGGAGCCGGGCGAGTGAGTTCTTCCTCCGCCACTTCAACCACGTAGTCAGCAAGAAAGTCGGCCATCGCCTGGGCTTTGATCGAGAGCCGCGGAACGAAGGAGACGTCGAACTCGCTCATCTCCACCGACCACTTAGCCAACCTGCCTGAATGCTCCACCCCCTCAAAGATGTTGCGGAGGGGGTGGTCGGTTACCACTCGGATTGAGTGTGCCTGGAAGTAAGGCCGTAGCCTCCGAGCCGAGATGATTAGGGCGAACGCAAGCTTCTCCAAGATCGGATACCGGAGCTCGGCCTTCCTCAGGACCCGGCTCACGTAGTAAATAAGGAGCTTCCTCTTCCCTTCTTCATGAACCAAGACGGAGCTCAAGGCTTCTGCCCCGACCCCGAGATATAGGAACAGGTCCTCCCCCTCCTTCGGCCCTTGGAGCAGCGGAGCCTGTGTCAACTGCACCTTGAGGGCCTGGAACGCCTCCTCGCATTCCTTGGTCCATTCAAACCTCTGGCCCCCCTTAGCGTCTTGAAGAAGGGGGAGCACTTTTCTCCTGCCCGTGAAAGGAAGCGACTCAGCCCTGCCAGCTTCCCTGTCAGCCGCTGGACCTCCTTTGCATTCCGCGGGGACCCCAGCTCTAGGATAGCTTTGACCTTGTCTGGATTCGGCTCGACCTCTGCGGGGGTGAGGAGATGCCCTAAGAACTTTCCTCAGCTGGCCCCGAAGACACACTTAAGGGGGTTCAACCGCATTTTGTATCTGCGCAGGGTGGCGAAGGTTTCCTCCAGGTCCCGGAGGTGGGCATCCACATCCCGGCTTTTGATCATGAGGTCGTCCACGTACACCTCCAAGTTCCTTCCCCTTTGCTCCTTGAAGACCCTGTCCATCATCTTCTGGTAGGTAGCCCCAACATTTTTCAGCCCAAAGGGCATCATCTTGTAGCAGTAGCATCCATCCCCGGTGATGAATGAGACATCCTTGATGTCTGGGGGTTCATCCTGATCTGATGGTAACCTGAAAAAGCATCCAAAAAACTCATTACAGAAAAACCGACGGCTGAGTCAACCAGCGCGTCGATCCGAGGCAAGGGGTAACAATCCTTAGGACAAGCTTTATTAAGTAAGGAAAAGTCGATACACATCCTCCATCGGCCATCCCCTTTTTTAACCATAACCACGTTGGAGACCCAGCCGGGGTACTGAATCTCAGACACGAAGCCTGCCTTGAGGAGTTTCGTCACCTCCTCCCGGATGGGTTCCGCCAGCTTGTCCGCGGTGGACCTCTTCTTCTGCTGAACGGGGCGTGTCCCCGGGTCCAGGTTGAGGCGGTGGCAAGCCACATCCGCGTCGACCCCCGGCATCTCCGCGGCGTTCCAGGCGAAGATGTCCACGTTCTTCTGGATGCACTCCAGCATCCTGCCCTGGTCCTCCGGGGTCAGCCCCCCGCTGATGCGGATCTTCGCCACCCTTCCTCCTCGGGTGAGCACCTCCAGCTCCACCACCTCCTCTGCTGCCTCCAGCCTGGATCGCTCTGCCCATCCTTCGGCATCCCCTTCCTCCGGAACGGGGATCTCTACCTCCAGCTCTCCTCCAACGGCCCTCACTTCGGCCACCTCCTTCAGATCTCCTCCTGCCGCCTCCTCTGCGCAGCTCTTCTCTCCCAGCTCCTCCCTTCCTGCTTCCTGGCCGACCTCCTCCATCCTTCGCCCCATCTCCTCGGCTCCCTCTTGCCAGGAGATGGTATTCACCGCAGTGACATAACACTCCCGCGCCACCTTTGGGTCTCCCCTAACCCTGACTTGGATCCCCTCGGCGTTGAACTTCAAGCATTGATGAAAAGATGAGGGGACACAGCGGAAGGCGCTGATCAGGGGCCTCCCAAAGATGGCGCTGTAGCTGCTGGGGGCGTCCACACGATGACGAACTTGCAGTTTCGGGACTGCCCCCCAAGGTGACATGGAGTCCAACTCCTCCCTCCACTTCCTTCCTTTCTCCTGAAAATCCGAACAAGGGGCCATCTGAGGCCAGCACCCTCTTTGCCTCCACGTTCATCGCGTCGAACGCCTTTTTGAAGACGACGTTGACGGAGCTCCCGTTGTCCACGAGGATCCGAGAGACGGTGAAGTTCTCGATGACCGCCTTGATGACCAGCGCATCACAGAACGGATCCTCGTGGTCTGACAGATCACTCCTGGAGAAGGTGATCCTCTCCTCCGGTGGCGGGGTTTGGGATGTAGAGGCGACGCTCCGCCGGTACATGGTGTGGAGGCTTGCCTTGCGGGAAGCCTCGATCCCTGCTCCCCCGTGGATCATCCCGATTCCCCCTCGGGTCCCCACATCCACCCGGTCTTCACACCGATCCTCCTCCGCCCGAGGCAGGACCTCCTCAATCCTCACCTCCTGTCGCGCCTCCTGCTGCTGCTGCTGCCGCTCCCTGTTCCTTCTCATCTCGAGGAACTCCGGACAGGTGGCCGTGGCGTGCCCCTCTTCCTGGTGGAAGTCGCAATAGGGCAGCTCCACCCTGACCTCTCTTCTTCTCCTTCTCCATGCTCCCCTCCTTGCTCCCAGGGCTATGGCCATGGCCTCCTCTTGATCGGGGAGCCGGGGCCTCTGGCCCTGCCTCCAGCCCGGGGGGTGGAATTGGTCTTGCCTCCCCTGAAAGTGACCCCTTCCGAAGTTCCCCCTCTGCGGCCCGTGCCCCTGCCACTCTGGCCTCCAACCTAACCGACGATCGGGCTCCTGACGCCCCCACCCCGGCTGCTGCGGCCCTTGGAGCTGCCTCTGCTCCCTCTGCCTCGGTTCCCCTCTTCTCTCCTCCTGTGCCTTTCCTCCTCTCGACTCTCTCTCTTCCTCTGTGGCCCACCTGGCCAGTTTCCTTGCAAATTCTGGGTTCGACGCCTCCCCGTCGACCTCTCTCGCCGCCCTCTCCATCAACTCCTCGTAGGAGAGGGGGGGGGGGGAACTCTCTTCAGCTCCATCCGGAAGAAACCCTGCTGCAGGCCCAGGGTAAAGGCCATCATCAGACTATGGCCCGACATCTCCTGGACTTGAGTAACTTCCTCCTGGAATCGGTCCACATAGCTTCCCAACGTCTCGTTTACCCCCTGCTTTATGTGGAACAAAGACTCGGACTCCTTCTTTCTCTTCTTCGAAGTGGTGAATCTCAGCATGAATCCTCGGCGCAGGTCCTCGAAGCAGTAGATGGAGCTGGCCGGTAGCTGGTGGAACCACTCTCTCGCCTTTTCCCGGAGGGTGATGGCGAAGAGCCGGCACTTGAATCCGTCCGACATCTGACGGATGGAGACCACGTCCTCGAACCATTGGACATGCTGGACCGGGTCTCCCTTCCCAGTGTAGTAGGACATCTCGGGCTCCCTGAACCCATCTGGAACGGGAGCTGAAGAGACCAGCTCGCTGAAAGGACTCCCTCCCCCCACTGGGCGAGCTGGCGAGTCTCGCGAGCCCAGCTCGCCGAAGCGACCTCGGCCTGCCGAGCCGGGGAAGAGCTCGCGTCCGGGGAGCTCGCACCCTCGGCCTTCCTCGGCCACTTCCTTCCCAGCTCGCCTGCCGGGAGCGTCCTCGCCCAATGAGGGGGCGGCCGCGATCTGGTTTGCCGGAGTCGAGCACTCGGCCCGCGTGCCGAGTGCGAACTTGACCAGATTCAGCACCTCGTTTCTGAAGTCTTCAAACATTCCCACCGTTGCGAGAGGCGGGGGGGGGGGGGGGGGGCGGCGAGCTCGGCCTGTCGGATCCTTGTCCCGTCATCGAGCTCGCGGAAACTTTTCTGCGCTGACCACTGTCCACGCTCACCGCACCAAAATGTTGAAACCGGAACCCGGCTTCCTGTGGAGCTCGCCCTTGGGGAAAGGGGGTGGTCTCGCGCCTATTTCGCTCCTGCAAGAAAAACGACGAAAGCAAGGAGAAACCGACCCAAGGGCTCGGCAGGGAGGTCCCACCACAAACCCGGAAGATCTCAGAGCGCTTCCCCTCCTTAGCCTGAAGCCGAGCTAAGGTACCCTCAGAAAGCACTTAAAGATTTTGGGGAGAAGAGCACAGGGAGAACCTGCTTTCTGGGGTACCCCTTGGGTCCTATTTATAGCTTTTGAAATCCGGACTGCCAATAACCAAAATAACTGACCTGAAATTACCAGGAAACCCTTGGCTGGGCCTGCCAACAGCCAAACTCCGCTGTTTTGAAAGGCTATGGGCAGACCAGCAGGGGTAAAACAGTAAAAGGTACCTCTGACCCCCAGGCGAGCTGGGACCCCTGGCCACCTCGGCATGCTCTGCTCGCCCGCTGCTGCTGAGTTCCACTGCGAGGTGCGCGAGTTGCAGCCCGCTCGGCGAATGCCGAGCTCGGGGTCGCCGATCGACGATTTCTGGCCGACGGACGTCGAGCTCGGGCTCGCCCTTGCTGATGCCGAGCTCGCCTGCTGCTGCCGAGCTCCCTTGTGACCTTGCTCGCCGGACACGGGGTTGTACACCGGCGGTTCGGGTCGGTTCTCGGTTCCTACTGTCAGGTACCCGAGAACCGACCCGAGGTACTTAATAATACTTAATAATACTTATTACTTAATAATATTAAGTATTAATTATAAATTTCTGTAAGAGTGTAAATGTTAATAAATAATAATACTTAATAGTTAATAATCTCCGGGTCAGCCATTTCCTTCTCATTTCTGAAGGCAACGTCGCGATCAGCGAAAGGCGAAACGAAACTCTAGCTTTTCTTTCTGCTTCCCGTCTCCCGTTGTCTTCCATGGGACGACACCGACTCCAGCAAGGTAGCGACTTCCTCCTTTGACGGTCCCGATCTCTTCTCAGGCCCAGCGGCGCTGCTTCCTCCTCCCCCGCGGCTTGCATATCACCTCGGCACCTCCCGAGACTCCGGTGACAGTAAGAATCGAACCTGTATAAGCCCAAAATCTATGTTTGTGCTTTGCCAAATAAGTGAAGAAAACTGTGTTTTGTTTGGTGATCTGCATCATTGCTTCAATCCATAGCTTTGGTTTGCTTATTCTAAACTCAAGTATTTGAGTGATTGGTTTTTTAAGTTTTTGTGAGGCTAATACTCCAGTGATATAGCATATCTAAGTTGATTTTTATTTTTTTTTGTTATTCTTTATTAGATCTCAGTCTTTGCTTAATATTAATAACAAATGTGTTTTATTTCATTGAGTACTCCATATGTTATAGTTTTCAAAAGTTTGACTCTTCAACGTGTTCCTAATTTCACTGTGTGCTCATTGATCTGTATTTAATTGTCTCTAATTATTATAATCGTTCAGTTCATTGCCTTAGTTTCCCCAATCATATTTGAACTTGATATTTGGATAAGCATACACAGTTATAGGGCTTCAAAGTTAAAGTATCCTTTGTGCTTAGTCATGTGTTCAAGGTAAGAATTTAATATTGTTGCAGTAATGTATCTCAAATGTTATAACTTTGTATTGATCAAGGTAAGAATTTAATATTTGGATAAGCATACACAGTTATAGGGCTTCAAAGCTTTGTATTGATCAAGGTAAGAATTTAATATCATATATACATCAAGTTTAATATATTGATATAGTATCATTCAAGCCCTTTAGTTAATAACCACACTAGTTTTAATATATCTCAAATGTTATAGCTTTGCTCTAAGCTTCTAATTGCATTTAGACTTAACATATAAGTTTGAGCAATCATTTATATTTAACTAAACATAGATTGTAAATAAAAATAAAATAGATTTTCACTGGAATGATTGTATGTGCGTGTATTGATTACTCTTGTTGGCTTCCCTTGAAGATCTATAACCTGAAGCTTCCTCTATTTTTTCACACAAACGCCTAGATAATACGGGTGACTAAAGCAGTGTGAGGGCAACTTCTTTTACCATCTTTCATCAATCCTCAATAGCAGGTTAGATAATTTCTTATTTATAGTTCCTTCCTGTTATAATCTCTTCCTGTTATTGTTGCAATAATGTTTTTCATGGACATGCCTGTTATTGATGAAAGTCATAATAGCGTAATGGAAGGTTAATGACATGTGGCTGCTTGGTTAATTTCATAGAACTTTGTTATTCATTAACACTGTCAAAAATCTCATAGGATATTTGTGTTGTTTCATAGGACTTTCTTATTTGTTGATTTCATTGCTGGAATCATAGTGTAGTTTCACTATCCATGTAGGTGGACACATTTTCTGGACTTGCAAGTTGAAATCTCATCCATTGTTGATCACATACAGGAAGGTAATAGTGTTTAATAATTAATATTATGTATTTTAGTTTGAACAAAATTTTTTCTAGTGTTTTTTTATTGATTAAAGGTCATTATTTTGATTTCATAGTGTAACAATGTCAAATGTGGGGGAGTCAAATGCAGAAAAAGTTGTACAAATCGAACTTGATAGTGTTGTTGTTGGGCCTGTTATAGTTGATGAAGTAGCCAATGCTAATGTAGCTAGCACGTGTGAGCCTAATCGTAAACGAGACTATAAAGCTAAATCAAATATTTGGGGTCATTTTACTAAGGTGAAAAAAGATTCTGAGAAAGCTGAAAAAGCCCCGTGTAATTATTGTAGCAGGGAGTACGGTTGCGCTAGTGCCAATGACACAAGTAACATGTGGAAACATTTGAAACTCTGCAGTAAATATCCATATAATGAGGTTGATAAAAAACAGAAGATATTATCTTTTGAAAACAAAGGTGGCCAAGAGGGAGGTGATATTAGCTCAATAGGGGTTTTTAGTAGTTGGAAGTTTGATCAAGAATTATGTAGGGAAGCCCTTGCTAAATGGATCATTACGGATGAGTTGCCATTCAAAATCATTGAAACTCATGGTTTTTTGTATCTAATGAAAATGTTACTATCAAGGTTTAAGCTAATATCACGCACAACATTAACAAGAGGCTGCATGAAATTATATGCCACCGAGAAGACAAAGTTAAAAAAGACTCTTGTGAATATGAAGTCCACTGTTAGTTTGACAACAGATTGTTGGACATCCTTACAAAATCTTTCTTATTTATGTCTTACAACACATTTTATTGATGGTGATTGACACCTTCAAAAGAGAATTCTTAATTTTTGTGTTATCTCTAGCCACAAGGATAAAGCACTTGGAAAAGTGTTAGAATCATGCATCTTGGATTGAGAACTAGATAGAATATGTACACTCACAGTGGATAATACTAGTTCAAATGCAGTTGCAATTGAACACTTGAGAAAAAAACTAAATGAAAAGTCTTTTTTTGTCTTTGAATGGAACTTATTTTCACATAAGATGTGCTTGTCATATCTTAAATCTGATTGTGAAAGAAGGTTTGCATGAAAAGATTGACACGGTGTCTAGAATCCGAGAAGTAGTGAAGTATATCAGAAGTTCTCCTATGAAATCACATCAATTTAAAACATGTTGCGAGAAAGAAAAGATAGATTATAAATGTTCAGTTTGTTTGGATGTGTAAACGAGATGAAATTCTACTTACCTAATGTTGAGAGTGACAATTAAATTTCAGAAGGCTTTCGAAAGGTACGAAGATGAGGTGACATATTTTGCTGCAGAATTAGAGAATGGTCCACCGCGAGCTTCTGATTGGGATACCGCAAAGTTGTTGGTTTCCTTCTTAGAGAAATTTTACATTGCAAGTAATTTGTTCTTGGGCTCAACTTATGTCACCTCTAGTTCATATTTTGAACAGGTTTTTTATATTGAGCATGCATTGGACACTTGGGCTGCCTCTTCAAATCTTCAACATAAATCAATGACATTGAGAATGAGGGAGAAATTTGACAAATACTGGGGAACTATTGTAACACCCCCTATCCGTCGCATAGCATATAACAGTAGGTCCGGCCGGGGCTCGACGCCATATACTACAGACAGACCGGGTGGTTACTTATGGAAACCATCCAACCAATCTCAACGTCCTACACAGAGCATTCTAGCGGAAGCAGTTTATAAAAGTTGTAACAAAAAACCCAACATTAAAGCATGAATGTCCACTAACCAAAATAGGAATGTATACAAAATACCAACATAAATCTTAAGGCCTTACAAAATGTTTCACTTGATATTACATGATTTACAAACCACGGCACGCAGGCCGGTCATACATGAATAAAACAGTAAACACTTCCATTTGGGCCTTCGAGGGCCGGCTTCGCAAAAAGGGCTTTAACCCGCTATTGACCGCTTGGTCCAGCAGCAACTGCAAGCAACAAACCACCGCGCGGTGGCAAAACAAGGCAACGGTCAGCAATGCTGACCAAATTATAACGATCCCACCCCCAACTCGAGGCGACGATGCTCCTTCCCTGCATTTCATTAGCATAATCGAGCAATATGTATATATAGCCATTTCATCACAGACGTTGGCTCGCACGGCCACACACCCCGTGCTCTCAGGGCACGTTCTCGGTGAACCGGTCGATGTCACGTCAATTAAAACCATAGACATTCCGGACTCACCACCGCCACTTTGACGACCAAACCTATGAGCAATTTGTCTTCCTGGTTTGGGTCACGACAATTTAAGCCATTGACCGCCGAAGACCCTAATCTATGCCAACGACAAGTGCCACGTGCATTTAGGTCTCTTTAACCGAACGACATAAAACGGGTACGGTTCCATCTAACCAGTGCTCACATCGCAACGACAATTTAAGCCATTTGCGCGAGTCAAACTTCCACCGAGTCCCATTTCCATCACAATTCACATAACCCGGTTATGTTCAAGTTGGCTTTCAGGCCACCAAGTTGGCAAGATCTCGTATCCGCCCAGTTTTCCGGGTGCACATTTGAGTTAGTCCCCAAGGCTCCCTGCTGCAATCTACCACGTAGAAAACCCGAAAAACAACCAATAGCACGGAGTCTTCTTCGGCATTATGCAATGCAACATCACCGATCCAGACCAACATGTCCGGGTAGGCTTCATACATCATGCCTATGTCCGTTCTCGCTTACGGACTCTAAACAACGGGGACTTCACATATCTACCCGAAGGAACGCCTCCAACTCTCTGCAAACTCGCGAGAGCGGGCTTCCTATGCAAAGAAAGAGAGCTACTCATGCTCAAGATGAGGATCGTTACCCTAGCGTTCCTCTTTGGCGCCATTGAAAAGTAAGCGGATGAAAAGCACCGCACTAGCTTTGCCTCCGTGGATCCGGAGTCGGCTCGCGATTCGGAGCTTCGAAGCTCCTCCAATGGCCGGATCTAGCTCCTTCTTCCTTCCTTGGCTCTCCTCTCTCTCTAAGGTTTTAGAAAGATGATAACTTAAGAAAAGTGAGGGTTTCTAAGTCCAATCCCGGGTATATCCCTTCAGGAACAACCCCCAGCCGTTGGATCTCAAAATAAGGAAACGAACGGCTTTGATTCGGGACTGAAATGCCCAATCTGGACCGAACACGGCCTGACCCACGCCCGTGTCCAAGGCCGTATGCCTCATTCGCCGTCAAAATCGGCTCACCTGGAACCTCACACGGGTATCGAACATGCCCGTGTTCGAGCTGACACGCCCGTGTTCCACCTGACACGCCCGTGTGGCCGGCCGTGTACCCCCATCATTTTTCCCCGAAATCAACCCGAGCACTGCACGGGTTCTAGGACACGCCCGCGTCCTTACCCGTGTCACCTCAACACGCCTGGACCCCAGGCCGTGTACACGGTCTCGACACTCGACACTTCGTCGAGCAAAGATCGTCGACCTGATGACACGGCCTTGGACACGCCCGTGTCCTAGGTCGTGTGCCTTGTCTCGACACCATGTCGAGACCAAAGTGTCGACTTCCCGGGACGAGTGTCGACACGGGTCGACACGCCCTGCGACACGCCCGTGTCGCAGGCCGTGTGCCATGTCTCGGCACTTCGTCGAACGCAGAGTGTCGACTTCGCGGGCTAAGTGTCGACACGGGTCGACACGGCCTGCGACACGCCCGTGTCGCAGGCCGTGTGCCCAGTCTCGACACAATGTCGAGACCAAAGTGTCGACTTCCCTGCTGAGTGTCGACACAAGCTTGACACGCCCTGGGACACGCCCGTGTCCCAGGCCGTGTGCCTGCAGCCAGAACCCAAAATTGGCCTAAAACGTCCCCCGTCACCCCTTTGAGTTTCGGGGCGTTACAACTCTCCCACTCTTAAAAGAATTTCGTCCTCGAAATTATATAAAGGAAAGACATGTACAAAACCAAAATTTGTACATGAGCGGAACAACTCCGGATACTCGTCAAGCATAGTCTGCTCTCGCTCCCAAGAGAGCTCCTCACGACCGCAATTGTCCCACCGGACCTTGACCATCCTGATCTCTTTATTGCGTAGCCGCTTGACCTCCGAGTCCTCAATCCGCACTGGCTTGACCTTTGTCGTTAGCCCACTATCCACCAGCACTTGATCAACCGCGATCACTTGCGTAGGCTCTTGCACCGCCTTCCGGAGCACCGAAATATGGAATACATCATGTAAACCACTAAGCTCCACTGAAAGCTTCAACCGATAGGCCGCTTCACCAACTCGCTCCAGAACCTCAAACGGCCCAAGGTACCTCGGGCTTAGCTTTTTCAATCGCCGCACCCGCGAGACTCCCTTGAACGGCTTGATCTTTAGGTACACATAATCGCCCACCGCGAACTCCACGTTGCTGTGCTTGACATTATAGTACTTCGCTTGCCGGTCCTGAGCGATAAGCAACCTCTCCCGAATGGTTCGCACCAAAGAAGTAGCACCCTCCACTTCCGATCGCTTATACAACTTTGACTCACCCGTTTCTAACCAAGACAAGGGCGTGCGACATTTTCTACCATATAGGGCCTCGAAAGACGCCATCTGAATACTCGCTTGGTAGCTATTGTTGTATGCGAACTCCACCAAATAAAGGTGGTCTTCCCATTGCTTTCCGAAATCCAAGACACACATGCGGAGCATGTCTTCCATAGTTCTATTGACCCTCTCGGTCTGCCCATCCGTTTGCGGATGGAAGGCTGTGCTGAATTTCAGCTTTGTTCCCAACATTTGCTGCACAAGCCTCCAATCATTGGACGTGAACCGCCCATCTCGGTCACTCACGATGCTGCGGGGCACACCATGAAGCCGTACTATGTTATCCACATAAAGCTTTGCCAACTTCTCCACCGGATCATCCTTCCTATGCGGAATAAAATGCGACACCTTCGTTAACCGATCAACAACCACCCAAATGACGTCGTTCCCCTTCTGCGACCTTGGCAAACCGTGCACAAAGTCCATAGAGATGTCGTCAAATTTCCACTCCGGAATAGGCAAGGACTTAAGAAATCCTCCCGGCTTTTGGCACTCCGCCTTTACCAAGGCGCAAGTTTGGCACTTCGCTACGTATAGCGCCACATCCTTCTTCAAACCCGGCCACCAAAACAGTTTCTTAACATCACGGTACATCTTTGTGCTCCCCGGGTGAATCGAGTACTTGGTATGGTGTGCCTCGTACAACAACTCCACCCGTAAATTGCCCACACTTGGGACGCACAAACGACCGTCTTTCCAAAGTAATCCGTCCTCCACGACGAATTGGGGATTTGACCCATCCAGAGCCTCTACCATGAACTGCTTCATATGAGCATCCATATCCAAAGCCTGCCGAATACGATCAGCCAGGTCATATTGGACTTCAGTCCAATTCAGAACTGCTTCAGCACTTGATTGCCTGTCCACACAAATAATCTCCAACGCCTCCAACTCCCGCACCAAATGCTCATCATGCACCGATAGCCAATTGGCTTGAGCTGGGGCTCGGCGACTCAACGCGTCAGCAACCGCATTCCCCTTACCAGGCACGTAGTGGATCTTGAATGTATAGTCCCCCAGGAACTCCATCCATCTACGCTGCCGCATATTCAGATCCTTCTGATCAATAAGATACTTCAGGCTCTTGTGATCGGTGTAGATATCAATCTTCACACCGTACAAGTAGTGTCTCCACAGCTTCAAGGCAAAAATCACGGCCGCTAACTCCAAGTCATGGACCGGATAGTTCCTCTCGTGCACTTTTAGCTGTCTCGAGCCATAAGCTATTACACTTCCGTGTTGCAGTAGCACGCAACCCAAACCGCTGCCCGAAGCATCACTATAAATCTCATAGCCTTCGGTCCCACGTGACGAACTCAGCACAAGCGCCGTGGTCAACCGACACTTCAACTCCTCAAAAGCTCGCGCGCACTCCGGCTTCCAAACGAGACTTATGCTCCTTCCTCGTCAAAGTAGTGGGAGAGCTAGAGACAGTTCTCTACGAAGAGCCAAAAAAATAGCCGGACTCAATCAACAAGCCCCGAAAACTCCGGACTCAGTCCGCTACCGTAACAAGCTCAGGCCACTCCCGTATCGCAACGATCTTCGCCGGATCCACAGCAATACCCTCTCCACTCACTATATGACCGAGGAACGCCACTGAGGATAGCCAAAACTCGCACTTCGAGAACTCCGCCTGATACAACTGATTTCTCCTTAGAACGTCTCCAGAACCAAATGAAGATGCTTGAAGTGATCTTCCTCACTTTGCGAGTACACCAAAATATCGTCGATGAAGACGTTCACGAAATGGTCCAAGTACTCCCTGAACGTCCTGTTCATCAAATCCATGAACACTGACGGCACATTAGTCAGCCCAAACGGCATGACCGCAAACTCATAATGCCCGTATCTCGTACTAAACGCTGTCTTCGGGATATCACTCTCCCTTATTTGCAGCTGATAGTACCCAGCCTTGAGATCCAACGATCGAGTACACCGTCGACCCGACTAACTGATCAAAAGATCATCAATCCGGAGGATCGCGGTACCTTCCAGTTCTTCTCAGATCAGCTTGTTGAGCTCTCCGAAACTCAATACATAGCCTCAAGCTTCCGTCCTTGCCGCTTAGACAAGAGGACCGGTGCGCTCCAAGGCGAAGAACTCGGGCGCACATACCCTTGCTCCAACAACTCTTGCAGTTGAACTTTCAGCTCCGCCATTTCTTAGGCGCTAGCCGATACGGAGATCGTGACACAGGCTTTGCACCTGGCACTAGCTCGATCGTAAAATCTATCTCCCGCTGAGGCGGGGCTCCAGGAAGATCTGCGGGGAACACATCCAGGGTATTCCGATACCACTGAAATACAATCCAACGTGGGCTTCGGCTTTGCAACCTCCACTAGTGTAAAGAACAGTTCTGCCCCGGCACGAACCGCCTTTACCACGCTGAAGAGCAGACATCAACGTCTTGCTCGACCACCTTTAAGTCCAGTCCGCTGGCCACAAAGTCGTTTGGCACGACTTGCTCCCAGCTTGACTTCCTTGCTACCGCAATCTATATGGGCTTGCCTGCTCCGAGAGCCAGTCCATGCCAAATATGACGTCCGCCGAACTCCACTTCAACGGAAGTAAAGACGCCAGCAGATCGAACTCCTGATTCCTAATACGAATCTTAACATCGCAGATCCTATCCGCTCGCATCGAACACCCATTGGGCAACAACACATCCAACTTATCCTTCGCCATCGAAGAAGGGACTCCGATGCGTAGATATAAATCCTTCGCGACAAAAGGAGTGTGAGGCTCCCGTATCGAAGAGTGCTCGTGCCGGATTTTCACAAATCAATACAAATCCTAAACAAGCAGTGGTAAGTAACATGTGCATAACAAGTATTTAAAGAAATCGACTTGCTATAAATTAAACCGTACCTGTCACCACATCAGCCTGTTTGATAGCATCTACGAAGAGATGTTGGCCAAGATTGTAACCTCTTGGTTGGGCCGGAGCATATCATGGACCATGCGGTCGAGCCCTCCACCGCCTTTCCCTTCTCCGAAATAAGTCAGCTCCCGACCTTCTCTCGGACTTAGGACGTCCGCTCCAACAGTCACCAAAATGCCCCGTCTTTCATCACAGGAGTAAAACACGCGCCCGGGGTCCGACTCCTAGTCGCCCCAGAAGCACCAGAAGGAGCTGTTGACCCTGAGAGAAGTCTATGCTTCAGACTGGTGAAAGACCTCCGATCACAGCCGGACTTTGAAGTAGTCGACCGGCATTTTAAATTCAGGAATCACCCAAGCATGTTCTTTGCTTGCACATTCTTCATGTCCTTCTCCAAGGACCGGGCAGTATTGATCAAGGTTAAGAAACCCTGCGTCATTGGCTCTGTTCCCGAAACCCGTAGTAATCTCAACTCATCTCTGAACAAAGCCTTCGTAAAAGCGATCTTGCGCTCCTCATCCACGATGGTGGAGCTAGCATAACGACTCTTGAAACGAGTGAACTCATGGAGATATTCATCCACGCTCTTCTCACCCTGAACCAACTTCAGAAATGGAGCATCGTTCTCCCGACTCATGCCCCGAAATCCTCTGAGTAGAAGGGAGGTATCTTGCTAAGAACAATCCCGAGAACTCTTCCATCGGAACGTCTATAAGTTGTCTACCTCTCAAATGATGCAGCTCCAATCCTTCCCACCACATCCTCGCTTCGCCGTCCAGAAGGAACGTAGCGATGGTGGTCATTTGCCACTCCTCCGTCTCCGTTGCTGTCATGACTCTCTTCACCCTGGAGAGCCAGTCTTCAGCCTGAGATGGGGTTCCCAACCCCGAGAATAACGGAGGGTTAACGCTCATTACATGCTTAAGCTGCCTCTCAGTTGCCCTCCTTGGCACCACCGGTTCCACAACCACTTGCTCCACTCTCCTCGGCTCAGCCTCTTGAAGAGGTTCCTGCTCCATCACAGGAGCGGGCTGCTGCGTTTGCCTTGCAGGCTGCGCATTTATCACGGCCAACACCGCTTCAACCACCAATCGTATGTTCTCAGCCGACAGAGGTGTTGCAGGAGCAACATCCGGTGCACTACTAGCCTCAGAAACTCGGCGTTCTGACGTCCCAACACCACTTCTGGTCACCTATAGTGGTACAAAACACCGTTAAGCGATCAAATAAAATTGCAAACAACAATTATAGGAACACGCAGGTTCCTCAAACACGAGTATTTTCATTCCTAAGTGGACATTCATGTGTTCTTTTACTGTTATAACGATGACGCACACAATGTTCTCACCACCCCTTAAAAAGAATTTGCCCACGAATTCATCTTAAGCCCGACCAAAACCAGAAGTCTGATACCAAATTGTAACACCCCCTATCCGTCGCATAGCATATAACAGTAGGTCCGGCCGGGGCCCGACGCCATATACTACAGACAGACCGGGTGGTTACTTATGGAAACCATCCAACCAATCTTAACGTTCTACACAGAGCATTCTAGCGGAAGCAGTTTATAAAAGTTGTAACAAAGAACCCAGCATTAAAGCATGAATGTCCACTAACCAAAATAGGAATGTATACAAAATACCAACATAAGCCTTAAGGCCTTACAAAATGTTTCACTTGATATTACATGATTTACAAACCACGGCACGCAGGCCGGTCATACATGAATAAAACAGTAAACACTTCCATTTGGGCCTTCGAGGGCCGGCTTCGCAAAAAGGGCTTTAGCCCGCTATTGACCGCTTGGTCCAGCAGCACCTGCAAGCAACAAACCACCGCACGGTTACAAAACAAGGCAACGGTCAGCAATGCTGACCAAATTATAACGATTCCGCCCCCAACTCGGGGCGACAATGCTCCTTCCCTGCATTTCATTAGCATAAGCGAGCAATATGTATATATAGCCATTTCATCACAGACGTTGGCTCGCACGGCCACACGCCCCGTGCTCTCAGGGCACATTCTCGGTGAACCGGTCGATGTCACGTCAATTAAAACCATAGACATTCCGGACTCACCACCGCTACTTTGACGGCCAAACCTATGAGCAATTTGTCTTCTTGGCCTGGGTCACGACAATTTAAGTCATTGACCGCCGAAGACCCTAATCTATGCCAACGACAACTGCCACGTGCCTTTAGGTCTCTTTAACCGAACGACATAGAACGAGTACGGTTCCATCCAACCCGTGCTCACATCGCAACAACAATTTAAGCCATTTGCGCGGGTCAAACTTCCACCGAGTCCCATTTCCATCACAATTCACATAACCCGGTTATGTTCAAGTTGGCTTTCAGGCCACCAAGTTGGCAAGATCTCGTATCCGCCCAGTTTTCCGGGTGAATAAAAAGTGTTGTTTTCTTTTTCGTTTCTACTCTGTTTTCACTATTTTCTTCTACTCATCCCCCCTCTTCCACCTCACCATGATTAACTAATCCTCTATGTACTCGATCTTGATGATCCGAGGTTCGAGTGATTAGGTTATGATGCTTTGAATCTTACCTTTTCTTTTTAGGGTTTTAGCCTTGCATTACTCTTGATTTATCACGGGTTGGAGGTATATCATCGATATATACTCTCCACCTTTGCTTTCATTCTGGGCTAGCCGAGAGGCCGAAAGTTTGAAATGAGCACTCAAGAGTAAAGGGAGTTGTTCGCACCCATCGAGAGAGGCAGACGTTCAAATATCCCGGATTGGAGCAAAATCCAATAGTGAGGTTCACCGCGTAAAGCGAGTTTTAGGCCTCCGATTTAGGCGAGAGTCGGTCGGACCTTCCTAAACTCAGTTAGGCACGGCCTTCGAGAGAAGCGTGTCAATATTTATGGAACCTCCACGGTCAAGGACCTTTACCCTAATTAGTTTAGGTTTGTTTATCGTATTTTTCTAACCACTCTTGCCGAGGTGATTTCTGATCGAGTGCATTTTCCTCTCATCGTTACTAAGCTTTAGTATAGTCACTCTTTTAGCTCTCTTTATCTTTTCATGCAAGTAGCTCTCTTTCATTGCAAGTAGTTCTTTTCCTTTAGTACGCTTAGCTTTCTTCTAAACCCTAATTTTTCCATCGATAAAATAATAGATTTCGTGTGAGTAAGCTTACTCAACTGTTCCCGGATTTTAATACGACACTTGTGTCCCCTAGCTGCATTTCGATAGATATACTTGCCTTGTTGGATTGTTAGTTTGGTGATTTTCTCCTTGCAGAGTTCTAAAAGACAATCAAGTTTTTGCCGCCGTTGTCGGGGAGGCAACGCTCGTTGATAAATTGAAAACACGAATATATTAATTTTATCACTTCTCTTTCTCACCCTCCTTAAAATTTTTCCGTCTACTCACTTGAGTTAAATGGCTGGATTTTGTTCAAACAAGTGTGCATATTTTTAATTTTTCCGCCTACTCACTTGAGTTAAATGACATGCTTTATTTCAGTTGAGTGCGTATTTTTAATTTTTCCGCCTACTCACTTGAGTTAAATGGCTGGCTTTATTTCAGTAAAGTGTGTTTACTTTCTGTAGAGTGGGTGTGTTTTAATTTTCTGTCGAGTGCGTGAGTGTAGCTTTTATTTTCCGCCTACTCGCTCGGAGTTAAATGACTGGATTTTAATTACCGCCTACTTAATGGAAACCCACATCACAAATTTTTGTACACCACCTAACTCTCTCGAAAAGGGCAAAGTGACTCTAAATGCCACTATCTTGTCTAGTATCTTGCGAACCCTTCACCGGGTAGCCCTTGGGAAGTTCGGGAGTTAAAACATAAAAAAATCTATGTCAAAAAAAAAAAAAAAATTCGAACTTCATTAGCTCTTTTATTTTCTAGTTTATTTTTTTTCATCTTTCTTCTCCTCTCTTCTTCTAGTGTATGACCCGCGGAAGTCCGTCAGTTATTTTGGACCTGGATCACGAAATTGAGCGTACTCTTCGGAGAAGATCGCGATTTCAAGGCCCTACTACCCAAGTGCCGGTTGAGGATTCCGAGTCATTTTCTACCTTAAGAATGGAAGAACCCAACGTAGAGGAAGCCGTGCAAAGGCCTATGTCCTATTATGCACGACCGAATCTCGAGGGTACAAAATCTAGTATAGTTCGCCCTGCAATAGCAAATAATAATTTCGAACTGAAGCCTAGCATAATTCAAATGGTGCAGCAGTATATGCAATTTGACGGGTTTCAAGATGAAGATCCGAACGCACACATAGCCAGCTTTCTTGAGATTTGTGACACCTTCAAGATAAATGGTGTCACAAATGATGTTATCAGGCTAAGATTATTTCCTTTCTCTCTTAGAATTAAGGCTAAGCAGTGGCTGAACACCCTTCCTAAAAATAGCATAACTACTTGGACGCAATTAACTGAAAATTTTTTGGCAAAGTATTTTCCGCCTGCTAAAACTGCAAAACTTAGGAATGACATTTCTGCCTTTGGACAAATAGACTCTGAGACCCTTTACGAAACCTGGGAAAGATTTAAAGAATTATTAAGACGATGCCCACATCACGCTCTGCCTGTATGGTTGCAGGTGCAGACGTTCTATAATGGGCTAAATCAAAGCACAAAGCAAATGATGGACGCAGCTTCTGGCGGTACTTTAAACCATAAGACCCCGGAAGCAGCTCTTGAGCTGTTTGAGGACATGGCCATGAACACTTACCAGTGGAATGTGCCTAGGTCCCGCCCAAACAAACCTGCAGGTCTCTTTGAAGTGGACAACGTCTCCCAACTCGCACTGCAAGTTGAAATATTAAGCAAAAAAATTACGGAGATGACTGCTGCCTCCGCCCCTCAGGTATGGGAATCTGCAACTCCTCCCGCCGAACATTTGGATTATGTAAATAATATGCCTAAAACTGCTTTTAATAATTTTTCTGCTGCAAATTATCATCCTCCTGGTTTTAATTTTCCGAATAGTTATAATCCTTCGTTAAGAAATCATCCGAATTTTTCGTGGAGCAATCCATCGAGTGCTGTGCGCCCGCCACCGCAAAGTGATTTTTCTGCACCACCACCACCTCCTCAAAGTTTTCCAAAACCTCCAAATTTGGAGGAAATGTTTTCAAAATACATGAATGCTAATGACGCTACGATTAAAACCTTAACTGGAAGTGTTAAAAATTTAGAAAATCAGGTAGGACAGCTCGCTAAAATGATTTCTGAGCGACCCGTAGGGTCTCTTCCTTCCAATACCGAGCCCAACCCGAGAGAGCAAGCGAAAGCTATAACTCTTCGGAGTGGGAAGAAAGTTCCCGGTACGATAAGTGAAGAGCCCGAGGCAATCTCCGCTTCCGCTTTAAAAAATCAAAGCTCTGTTCCCGTTTTAAAAATTCCACCCTCTGCCGAAGAAATTATCACTCCTATTTTAGAAAAACAACTCACTCCACCACCCACCTTTAAAAATAATCCATCCCCGCCATACCCTTCCGAACTTAATAAACAACGACAGGATGATCAATACACCCGTTTTTTAGAAATGTTTAAACAAATCCACATAAATCTGCCTTTCCACGAAGCCATATCCCAGATGCTGAAGTATGCAAAATACCTTAAGGACCTCCTAACCAACAAGAAGAAGTTAGAGAACCTTTCTCATGTCACGTTAAATGCCGAGTGCTCGGCGGTTTTGACAAACGGATTACCGAAGAAAATCAGTGACCCGGGTAGTTTCTCTATCCCGTGTGTCTTTGGTGATCTCTTTGTCAAACACGCTTTAGCCGACTTAGGTGCGAGTATTAATCTTATGCTCCTCTCGTTGTTTAAAAAGTTAGGAATTGGTAGTCTCAACCCCACACGCATGAGTATCCAGCTCGCCGACAGATCAGTCAAATACCCGTTAGGAATAGTGGAGGACGTCCTAGTCAAAGTTGACAAGTTCATCTTCCCGGTGGACTTTGTCATTTTGGACATCGAAGAAGACGTCGAGGTTCCCCTGATCCTTGGCTGACCCTTCCTTGCCACCTCCCGAGCTATCATTGACGTAAGCAATGGTAAGCTCTTCCTTCGAGTGGGCGACGATGAGGTAACTTTCTCTATCACCCCCTCGATGAAGAACACACTAGCTAATGATGACTCCTGTTTTTTCATGGATACTGTAAGTGAAGAATCCTTCTCTCACACCTCTGATTTTGAAAAATTTTTTTCCAATTTTTGTTCCTCTCCTACTCCTCCAACTGAATCTCTACACCTAAGTGAAGAATCCTCCACCCGCCTTTCTGATTTTGAAAAAGAATTTTTTGATTTTTGTTACTCTTCTACTTTTCCAACTGAATCGCTGCACGAAGCCGCCATGGCCGCTAGCAACACCCCTTTTAATTTTACATATAAAAAAGTGTACGAGGACATAGTTTTTGAAAAAGAACAAATTTCCAAAACCTCGTATGATGACCCCCCTACCTTGGAACTGAAAGAACTACCAGAGCATCTTCGATACGCTTTCTTAGAAAAAGACTCCAAGCTGCCTGTCATAATTTCGGCCTACCTCACGGATGCACAAAAGGAAAAACTTCTTTCATTTTTACAAAAACATCGCCAAGCTATTGCTTGGCAGATATCTAATATCAAGGGCATAAGCCCATCATTCTGCACTCATAAAATCTTAATGGAAGATAATTCACGTAACTCGATACAACCTCAGCGCCGTATAAACCCAAACATGAAAGACGTAGTTAAGGGCGAGGTTATGAAATTGTTAGACGCAGAAATTATCTATCCTATATCCGACAGTAAGTGGGTCAGTACAGGTAGTACCAAAGAAGGGAGGGATAACGGTAGTAAGTAATGAAAATAATGAATTAATCCCGACTCGGACGGTAACCGGATGGCGAATGTGTATAGATTACCGTAAGTTGAATGACGCCACCCGCAATGATCACTTCCCCTTGCCGTTCATTGATCAGATTTTAGAACGACTTTCCGGACATAACTTTTATTGTTTTCTCGATGACCTCTCGGGGTATCTTCAAATCCCCATCTCCCCCGAGGATCAGGAGAAAACTACGTTTACTTGTCCCTTCGGCACCTTCGCCTACCGAAAAATGCCGTTTGGATTGTGCAATGCGCCAGCTACATTCCAACGATGTATGCTCGCCATCTTTGGCAAGTACGTAGAAAGCATTATGGAAGTTTTCATGGATGATTTCTCCGTGTTCGAGAATTCCTTCGATAGTTGCTTAGAAAACCTTGAAAAAGTCTTAGAGCGATGCGAAGAAACTAACCTCGCCTTAAATTGGGAAAAATGTCATTTTGTGGTGAGGGAAGGGTTAGGGAAAGGGTATTGAAGTAGACATAGAAGTTATGGGAGCATAAAAGTTTCTCGGTCATGCGGGTTTCTTTCGAAAAATCACGAAGCCCCTTACCCATCTCTTAGAAAAAGACGCCCCATTCATCTTTGATGACCTCTGTCTAGCTGCCTTCAATTTAATAAAAGAAAAATTAGTTAATGCCCCAATCATGATAGCTCCGGTGTGGGATCTTCCATTTGAGATAATGTGTGATGCGAGTAGTTATGCGGTGGGAGCCGTACTAGGTCAACGTATTTCCAAAAACTTCCACCCCATTTATTACGCTAGTAAAACACTCACATCTGCACAGAAAATTACACCACAACCGAGAAGGAGCTCTTAGCTGTAGTATTCGCTTTTGACAAATTTCGCCCTTATATTACTCTTTCGAAAATTATTGTTTTTACGGACCACTCGGCCCTCAAATATCTTCTCTCTAAAACGGATGCCAAGCCTCGCTTGATTCGCTGGGTCTTACTCCTCCAGGAGTTTGACTTAGAGATCCGTGATAAGCGAGGTGCCGAGAACTTGGCCGCCGACCACCTTTCGCGCCTAGACAACCCGTTTATAGAACAATTAGACGAAAATTCTTTTCATTACTATTTCCCTGATGAGAAGATGTTCATAATTAACACACCTACTTCTCCTTGGTTTGCCCGCATCGCCAACTATCTAGTGGCTCGTGTGCTCCCAAAAGAGTTTTCATCTCAGCAAAAGAAGAAATTCTTTTCTGAGCTGAAAAACTATTTTTGGGAGGACCCGCATCTTTTCAGAATTTGTGCCGACCAAGTGATCAGGAGGTGTGTTTCTTTTGATGAAGGATTAGATATTATTAAACATTTGCATGAAGGACCGACAGGTGGGCACTATCAAGCTGCTCGCACCGCTCACAAATTGTTATGCGCGGGTTTTTACTGGCCCACCCTGTTTAAAGACGCGCATGCCTTTGTGAGTTGGTGTGATAGTTGCCAACGGTCGGGGAATATTTCGAATAAAAATGAAATACCACAAAATTATTTCCTAGAGTGCGAAGTTTTCGACCTCTGGGGATTGATTTTGTCGGTCCTTTTCCTTCTAGCTTCGGGAATAAGTACATTTTAGTTGCCGTTGATTATGTTTCGCGTTGGGCCGAAGCCCAAGCTCTTCCTACGAATGACGCCCGAGTCGTAGTTAATTTCCTAAAAAAATTATTTTCTCGATTCGGTACGCCGCGCGCTATCGTTAGTGATAGGGGTTCCCATTTCTGTAACGCGCAATTTTCAAAAATCTTAACTAAATATGGCGTTACTCATAAGCTTTCCACTGCCTACCACCCCCAAACTAACGGACAAGTCGAAGTAGTGAATAGAAAAATAAAAAGAATTTTAGAAAAGACTGTTTCAACATCTAGAAAAGACTGGTCAGCCAAATTAGACGATGCTCTATGGGCCTACCGAACAGCGTACAAAACCGCCCTCGTATGTACGCCATATCGGTTGGTTTATGAAAAATCGTGTCATTTACCCGTAGAGTTAGAACACCGCGCCTTTTGGGCCTTACGATTTTTAAACTTCGATCCCCACTCTGTCGGCGATTTTAGAAAATTTCAACTTAACGAACTCGACGAGTGACGCTCTTACGCATATGAAAATAACAGACTTTATAAAAAGCGGACGAACCGTTTACACGATCGACATCTTAGGCACCCAAAAATCTTTAAGCCGGGCGACCAAGTGCTTCTTTATAATTCTCGTTTACGTTTATTCCCGGGTAAATTAAAATCACGTTGGTCGGGGCCTTTTACTGTTTTAGAAGTCTTTTCTTATGGTACTGTTTTAATTTCCCACCCTGATAAGGGTACTTTCAAAGTGAATGGTCGGCGTCTTAAACTGTATTTCTGTGATGATGTCAGTCTCAACCCTGTCAACTCTATCTTTCCGGTCCTGACATTTGATTAATCTGAACTTTATTTTTCTCATAACCTTTGAACTTTATTCGAACTTTATTTTTAAAAAATATTTGAGACATTCTTATTTTGATGCGTCGAGCTTTAAACAAAGGGCGCTCTTGGGAGGCAACCCAAGTTATCTTTTTCTGTTTTCTTTATTTCACAATTTTTGCCCCGAATGGCTCCGGCAAGCTGAAACTTCTGCGATCGCCTGCTCCAACGGTTCTGCTTCCATGACAAAGTCCACCAGACGACGTTTCATGAAGATCCACAGCACACGCATGGAGGAGCGGCATCACTCAGCTTTCCCTGCAACATAAAACCGGGGAAGTACCTGTTTTTCAATTCTGTCTTTCATTTCTGTACTTTACTTTTCTCTCGTTCTCCGACCTCCTTCTCCATTGAGGACAATGTAGATTTTAAGCTTGGGGGATAGTTCCTCTCGTGCACCTTTAGCTGTCTCGAGTCATAAGCTATTACACTTCCGTGTTGCAGTAGCACACAACCCAAACCGCTGCCCGAAGCATCACTATAAATCTCATAGCCTTCGGTCCCACATGACGAACTCAACACAGGCGCTGTGGTCAACCGACACTTCAACTCCTCAAAAGCTCGCGCGCACTCCGGCGTCCAAACGAACTTATGCTCCTTCCTCGTCAAAGTAGTGAGAGGTAACGCTATCCGCGAGAAGTTCTCTAAGAAGCGCCTATAATAGCCGGCAAGCCCCAGAAAACTCCGGACTTCCGCTACCGTAACAAGCTCAGGTCACTCCCGTATCGCAACGATCTTCGCCGGATGCACAGCAATACCCTCTCCACTCACTATATGACCGAGGAACGCCACTGAGGATAGCCAAAACTCGCACTTCGAGAACTTGACATACAACTGATTTCTCCTTAGCGTCTCCAGAACCAAATGAAGATGCTTGAAGTGATCTTCCTCACTTTGCGAGTACACCAAAATATCATCGATGAAGACGATCACGAAATGGTCCAAGTACTCTCTGAACGTCCTGTTCATCAAATCCATGAACACTGACGGCGCATTAGTCAGCCCAAACGGCATGACCGTAAACTCATAATCCCCGTATCTCGTACTAAACGCTGTCTTCGGGATATCACTCTCCCTTATTCGCAGCTGATAGTACCCAGCCTTGAGATCCAACTTCGAGTACACCGTCGAGCAGACTAACTGATCAAAAAGATCATCAATCCGGGGGATCAGGTACTTGTTTTTCTCAGTCAGCTTGTTGTGCTCCCGATAATCAATACATAGCCTCAAGCTTCCGTCCTTCTTCTTAACAAAGAGGACCGGTGCGCTACAAGGCGAAGAACTCGGGCGCACATACCCTTGCTCCAACAACTCTTGCAGTTGAACTTTCAGATCCGCCATTTCCTTAGGCGCTAGCCAATACGGAGATCGTGACACAGACTTTGCACCTGACACTCTCCCACTGAGGCGGGTCTCCAGAAAGATCTGCGGGGAACACATCAGGGTATTCCGATACCACTGAAATACAATCCAACGTGGGCTTCGGCTTTGCAACCTCCACTAGTATAAAGAACAGTTCTTCCCCGGCACGAACCGCCTTTACCACCTGAAGAGCAGACATCAATGTCTTGCTCGACCCCTTTAAGCCCGTAAAAGTCGTTTCACGACTTTCTCCCAGCTTGACTTCCTTGCTACCGCAATCTATATGAGTCTGCTGCTCCGAGAGCCAGTCCATGCCAAATATGACGTCGAACTCCACCAACGGAAGTAAAGACGGCAGCAGATCGAACTCCTGATTCCCAATACGAATCTTAACATCGCAGATCCTATCCGCTCGCATCGAACACCCATTAGGCAACAACACATCCAACTTATCCTTCGCCATCGAAGAAGGGACTCCGATGCGTGATATAAATCCTTCGGACAAGAAGGAGTGTGAGGCTCCCGTATCGTAGAGTGCTCGTGCCGGATTTTCACAAATCAATACAAATCCTAAACAAGCAGTGGTAAGGTAACATGTGCATAACAAGTATTTAAAGAAATCGACTTGCTATAAATTAAACCGTACCTGTCACCACATCAGCCTGTTTGATGGCCTTCTGTTGGCCAAGATTGTCGACCATTGGTTGGGCCGGAGCATAATGGGATGCGGTCGACTCCACCGCCTTTCCCTTCTCTTCATAAGTAGCTCCCGGCCTTCTCTCGTACTTAGGACGTCCGCTCCAACAGTCACGGGCAAAATGCCCCGTCTTTCCACAGGTAAAACATGCGCCCGGGGTCCGACTCGTAGTCGCCCCAGAAGCACCAGAAGGAGCTGGACCCGAAGTCCTATGCTTCTTGAAAGACCTCCGATAGCCGGACTTTGAAGTAGCCGACACTTTAAATTCAGGTTTCCTATCACCCAAGCTTTTCTTTGCTTGCACATTCTTCATGTCCTTCTCCAAGGACCGGGAAGTATTGACCAAGGTTAAGAAATCTTGCGTCATTGGCCTCGAAAGTAGTAATCTCAACTCATCTCTCAAGCCTTCGTAAAAGCGATTAGTCTTGCGCTCCTCATCCACGATGGTGGAGCTAGCATAACGACTCAAACGAGTGAACTCATGGAGATATTCATCCACGCTCTTCTCACCCTGAACCAACTTCAGAAATTCGTTCTCCATCAAAATCCTCTGAGTAGAAGGGAGGTATCTTGCTAATAACAATCCCGAGAACTCTTCCATCGGAACGTCTATAAGTTGTCTACCTCTCAAATGATGCAGCTCCAATCCTTCCCACCACATCCTCGCTTCACCGTCCAGAAGGAACGTAGCGATGGTGGTCATTTGCCACTCCTCCGTCTCCGTTGCTGTCATGACTCTCTTCACCCTGGAGAGCCAGTCTTCAGCCTGAGATGAGGTTCCCAACCCCGAGAATAACGGAGGGTTAAAGCTCATTACATGCTTAAGCTGCCTCTCAGTTACCCTCCTTGGCACCACCGGTTCCACAACCACTTGCTCCACTCTCCTCGGCTCAGCCTCTTGAAGAGGTTCCTGCTCCATCACAGGAGCAGGCTGCTGCGTTTGCCTTGCAGGCTGCGCATTTATCACGGCCAACACCGCTTCAGCCACCAATCGTATGTTCTCAGCCGACAGAGGTGTTGCAGGAGCAACATCCGGTGCACTACTAGCCTCAGAAACTCGGCGTTCTGACGGCCCAACACCACTTCTGGTCACCTATAGTGGTACAAAACACCGTTAAGCGACCAAATAAAATTGCAAACAGCAATTATAGGAACACGCAGGTTCCTCAAACACGAGTATTTTCATTCCTAAGTGGACATTCATGAGTTCTTTTACTGTTATAACGATGACGCACACAATGTGCTCACCACCCCTTAAAAAGAATTCGCCCACGAATTCATCTTAAGCCCGACCAAAACCAGAAGTCTGATACCAAATTGGGGGTGTTACAATTCTATAAATAGAGCCCAACTCTATTTATAGAGCCCAACTCTAAGGGTTCAGGGACACCTTTTACAATTCTATACTTACCCGAAAAATTCTATAAATAGAGCCCAACTCTAAGGGTTCAGGGACACCTTTTGCATTGAGAGGGGAGGTTCTGTCCTTTGTATTTTTGAACTTTTTTAAGCATGCCTCTTCATTTTTATTTCTTAGCTCTAGCTTTATGCTTTCCCTGTATTAGCTCCTAGCTTCTTTCTGTAGTATAATGTTAATGATAGTGTAGTTTACTTTCCATGCACTTGTAATCTCTGGTTTTCAAGTTGTAAGATCACTGTTTCCTTTAATAAAGAAGTGTTGTTTTCTTTTCATTTCTACTCTGTTTTCACTATTTTCTTCTACTCATCCCCCCTCTTCCACCTCATCATGATTAACTAATCCTCTATGTACTCGATCTTGATGATCCGAGGTTCGAGTGATTAGGTTATGATGCTTTGAATCTTACCTTTTCTTTTTAGGGTTTAGCCTTGAATTACTCTTGATTTATCACGGGTTGGAGGTATATCATCGATATATACTCTCCACCTTTGCTTTCATTCTGGGCTAGCCGAGAGGCCAAAAGTTTGAAATGAGCACTCAAGAGTAAAGGGAGTTGTTCGCACCCCTCGAGAGAGGCAGACGTTCAAATCTCCCGGATTGGAGCAAAATCCAATAGTGGGGTTCACCGCGTAAAGCGAGTTTTAGGCCTCCGATTTAGGCGAGAGTCGGTCGGACCTTCCTAAACTCAGTTAGACACGACCTTCGAGAGAAGCGTGTCAATATTTATGGAACCTCCACGGTCAATGACCTTTACCCTAATTAGTTTAGGTTTGTTTATCGTATTTTTCTAACCACTCTTGCCGAGGTGATTTCTGATCGAGTGCATTTTCCTCTCATCGTTACTAAGCTTTAGTATAATCACTCTTTTAGCTCTCTTTATCTTTTCATGCAAGTAGCTCTTTTCATTGCAAGTAGTTCTCTTTCTTTAGTACGCTTAGCTTTCTTCTAAACCCTAATTTTTCCATCGATAAAATAATAGATTTCGTGTGAGTAAGCTTACTCAACTGTTCCCGATTTTAATACGACACTTGTGTCCCCTAGCTGCATTTCGATAGGTATACTTGCCTTGTTGGATTGTTAGTTTGGTTATTTTCTCCTTGCAGATATCTAAAAGACAATCAAGTTTTTGGCGCCGTTGCCGGGGAGGCAACGCTCGTTGATAAATTGAAAACACGAATATATTAATTTTATCACTTCTCTTTCTCACCTTACTTCTTAAAATTTTTCCGCCTACTCACTTGAGTTAAATGACTGGATTTTGTTCAAGCAAGTGTGCGTATTTTTAATTTTTCCGCCTACTCACTTGAGTTAAATGACAGACTTTATTTCAGTAGAGTGTGCGTATTTTTAATTTTTCCGCCTACTCACTTGAGTTAAATGGCTGACTTTATTTCAGTAAAGTGTGTTTACTTTCTGTAGAGTGAGTGTGTTTTAATTTTCTGTCGAGTGCGTGAGTGTAGCTTTTATTTTCCGCCTACTCGCTCGGAGTTAAATGACTGTATTTTAATTATCGCCTACTTAATAGAAACTCACATCACAAATTTTTGTACACCACCTAACTCTCTCGAAAAGGGCAAAGTGGCTCTAAATGCCACTATCTTGTCTAGTACCTTGCGAACCCTTCACCGGGTAGCCCTTGGGAAGTTCGGGAGTTAAAACATAAAAAAATCTATTTCAAAAAAAATTAGCGTGATTAGATAGGTAGGAATTTGGGCTTTGGTGAAAATGAAATGCTATGTGGAGTTATCAAATGAATTTGGAAAAAAGGCTCAAAAGCGGCTAACTAGTGGTAAAAGATTTTAGGTTGGCAGAAAAGCTCAAACGTAAACAAAAATGGCCTAAATCATTTTCACGCTTTTTTTAAATTTATTTAAAACATAGAGTTGATAAATTTCAAAAAGCAAGTTCGAGATAATAAAAGAAGATTGATGAAATTATCTTGAAAATAAAAATAATATGTGACTTGGATCGTTCATATCTACTACGTTATTCAAAATTTGTTCTTACAAAAATTATCTAAACACGAAAAGGAAAATAGTGGATGATAAATTTTAGAGAAAGTAAAGAAAATAAAGAACGAAAAACCATAATAGAAATGCACGTTTTAGAGAAATATTTCACCTTAACATGCTACCGTGAATTAGAAACACAGCATGACCAACATTTTACTTGTGAAATATGATAAAAAAAATGATTAGAAAAATTATAATTAACTACGTTGTTTATAAATAAGTTTGAGAAAAACAAAACATAAACATGAAGTACTTATTGAAATACCAAAATGCAGCTATATATATATATTTTGGATTTTTTTGGATTTTTTTGGATATTTACAAAAATCAAAAAGGAGGAACTCATCCCCCAAGCTTAAAATCTACATTGTCCTCAATGAAGAAGGAGGTCAGAGAACGAGAGAAAAGTAAAGTACAAAAATGAAAGACAGAATTGAAAAACAGGTACTTCCCCGGTTTTATGTTGCAGGGAAAGCTGAGTGATGCCGCTCCTCCATGCGTGTGCTGTGGATCTTCATGAAACATCGTCTGGTGGACTTTGTCATGGAAGCAGAACCGTTGGAGCAGGCGATCACAGAAGTTTCAGCTTGCCGGAGCCATTCAGGGCAAAAATTGTGAAATAAAGAAAACAGAAAAAGATGACTTGGGTTGCCTCCCAAGAGCGCCCTTTGTTTCAAGCGTCGTTTGAGCTCGACGCATCAAAATAAGAATGTCCCAAATATTGTTTAAAAATAAAGTTCGAATAAAGTTCAAAGGTTATGAGAAAAATAAAGTTCAGATTAATCAAATGTCAGGACCGGAAAGATAGAGTTAACAGGGTTGAGACTGACATCATCACAGAAATACAGTTTAAGACGCTGACCATTCACTTTGAAAGTACCCTTATCAGGGTGGAAAATTAAAACAGTATCATAAGAAAAGACTTCTAAAACAGTAAAAGGTCCCAACCAACATGATTTTAATTTACCCGGGAATAAACGTAAACAAGAATTATAAAGAAACACTTGGTCGCCCGGCTTAAAGATTTTTGGGTGACTAAGATGTCGATCGTGTAAACGCTTCGTCCGCTCTTTACAAAGTATGTTATTTTCATATGCGTAAGAGCGCCACTCGTCGAGTTCGTTAAATTGAAATTTTCTAAAATCGCCGACAGAGTGGGGATCGAAGTTTAAAAATCGTAAGGCCCAAAAGGCGCGGTGTTCTAACTCTACGGGTAAATGACACGATTTTCCATAAACCAACCGATATGACGTACATCTGAGGGCGGTTTTGTACGCTGTTCGGTAGGCCCATAGAGCATCGTCTAATTTGGCTGACCAGTCTTTTCTAGATGTTGAAACAGTCTTTTCTAAAATTCTTTTTATTTCTCTATTCACTACTTCGACTTGTCCGTTAGTTTGGGGGTGGTAGGCAGTGGAAAGCTTATGAGTAACGCCATATTTAGTTAGGATTTTTGAAAATTGCGCGTTACAGAAATGAGAACCCCTATCACTAACGATAGCGCGCGGCGTACCGAATCGAGAAAATAATTTTTTTAGGAAATTAACTACGACTCGGGCGTCATTCGTAGGAAGAGCTTGGGCTTCGGCCCAATGCGAAACATAATCAACGGCAACTAAAATGTACTTATTCCCGAAGCTAGAAGGAAAAGGGCCGACAAAATCAATCCCCCAGAGGTCGAAAACTTCGCACTATAGGAAATAATTTTGTGGCATTTCATTTTTATTCGAAATATTCCCCGACCGTTGGCAACTATCACACCTACTCACAAAGACATGCGCGTCTTTAAACAAGGTGGGCCAGTAAAAACCCGCGCTTAACACTTTGTGAGCGGTGCGAGCAGCTTGATAGTGCCCACCTGTCGGTCCTTCATGCAAATGTTTAATAATATCTAATCCTTCATCAAAAGAAACACACCTCCTGATCACTTGGTCGGCACAAATTCTGAAAAGATGCGGGTCCTCCCAAAAATAGTTTTTCAGCTCAGAAAAGAATTTCTTCTTTTGCTGAGATGAAAACTCTTTTGGGAGCACACGAGCCACTAGATAGTTGGCGATGCGGGCAAACCAAGGAGAAGTAGATGTGTTAATTATGAACAGCTTCTCATCAGGGAAATAGTAATGAAAAGAATTTTCGTCTAATTGTTCTATAAACGGGTTGTCTAGGCGCGAAAGGTGGTCGGCGGCCAAGTTCTCGGCACCTCGCTTATCACGGATCTCTAAGTCAAACTCCTGGAGGAGTAAGACCCAGCGAATCAAGCGAGGCTTGACATCCGTTTTAGAGAGAAGATATTTGAGGGTCGAGTGGTCCGTAAAAACAATAATTTTCGAAAGAGTAATATAAGGGCGAAATTTGTCAAAAGCGAATACTACAGCTAAAAGCTCCTTCTCGGTTGTGGTGTAATTTTCCTGTGCAGATGTGAGTGTTTTACTAGCGTAATAAATGAGGTGGAAGTTTTTGGAAATACGTTGATCCTAGTACGGCTACCACCGCATAACTACTCGCATCACACATTATCTCAAATGGAAGATCCCACACCGGAGCTATCATGATTGGGGCATTAACTAATTTTTCTTTTATTAAATTGAAGGCAGCTAGACAGAGGTCATCAAAGATGAATGAGACGTCTTTTTCTAAGAGATGGTAAGGGGCTTGGTGATTTTGGAAAAGTCCTTTATGAAGCGGCGGTAGAAACCCGCATGACCCAGGAAACTTCTTATAGCTTTTATGTTCGTAGGTGGCGGCAGCTTCTCGATAACTTCTATTTCGCAACGTCTACTTCAATACCCCTTTCAGAAATTTTATGTCCCAAAACTAACCCTTCCCTCACCATAAAATGACATTTTTCCCAATTTAAGGCGAGGTTAGTTTCTTCGCATCGCTCTAAGACTTTTTCAAGATTCTCTAAGCAACTATCGAAGGAATTCCCGAACACGGAGAAATCATCCATGAAACTTCCATAATGCTTTCTACGTACTTGTCAAAGATGGCGAGCATACATCGTTGGAATGTAGCCGGCGCATTGCACAATCCAAACGACATTCTTCGGTAGGCGAAGGTGCCGAAGGGACAAGTAAACGTAGTTTTCTCCTGGTCCTCGGGGGAGATGGGGATTTGAAGATACCCGAGAGGCCATCGAGAAAACAATAAAAGCTATGTCCGGAAAGTCGTTCTAAAATCCGATCAATGAACGGCAAGGGGAAGTGATCCTTGCGGGTGGCGTCATTCAACTTACGGTAATCTATACACATTCGCCATCCGGTTACCGTCCGAGTTGGGATTAATTCATTATTTTCATTACTTACTACCGTTATCCCTCCCTTCTTTGGTACTACCTGTACTGACCCACTTACTGTCGGATATATGATAGATAATTCTTGTGTCTAACAATTTCATAACCTCGCCCTTAACTACGTCTTTCATGTTTGAGTTTATACGACGCTGAGGTTGTATAGAGTTACGTGAATTATCTTCCATTAAGATTTTATGAGTGCAGAAAGATGGGCTTATGCCCTTGATATCAGATATCTGCCAAGCAATAGCTTGGCGATGCTTTTGTAAAATTGAAAGAAGTTTTTCCTTTTGTGCATCCGTGAGGTAGGCCGAAATTATGACAGACAGCTTGGAGTCCTTTTCTAAGAAAGCGTATCGAAGGTGCTCTGGTAGTTCTTTCAGTTCTAAGGTAGGGGGGTCATCATACGAGGTTTTGGAAATTTGTTCTTTTTCAAAAACTATGTCCTCGTACACTTTTTTATATGTAAAATTCAAGGTGTGATGCTAGCGGCCATGGCTGCTTCGTGCAGCGATTCAGTTGGAAAAGTAGCAGAGGAACAAAAATCAAAAAATTCTTTTTCAAAATCAGAAAGGCGGGTGGAGGATTTTTCACTTAGGTGTAGAGATTCAGTTGGAGGAGTATGAGAGGAACAAAAAATGGAAAATTCTCTTTCAAAATCAGAGGTGTGAGAGAAAGATTCTTCACTTACGGTATCCATGAAAAAACAGGAGTAATCATTAGCTAGTGTGTTCTTCATCGAGGGGGTGATAGAGAAAGTTACCTCATCGTCGCCCACTCGAAGGAAGAGCTTACCATTGCTTATGTCAATGATAGCTCGGGAGGTGGCAAGGAAGGGTCGGCCAAGGATCAGGGGAACCTCGACGTCTTCTTCGATGTCCAAAATGACAAAGTCCACCGGGAAGATGAACTTGTCAACTTTAACTAGGACGTCCTCCACTATTCCTAACGGGTATTTGACTGATCTGTCGGCGAGCTGGATACTCATGCGTGTGGGGTTGAGACTACCAATTCCTAACTTTTTAAACAACGAGAGGGCATAAGATTAATACTCGCACCTAAGTCGGCTAAAGCGTGTTTGACAAAGAGATCACCAAAGACACACGGGATAGAGAAACTACCCGGGTCACTGATTTTCTTCGGTAATCCGTTTGTCAAAACCGCCGAGCACTCACATTTAACGTGACATGAGAAAGGTTCTCTAACTTTTTCTTATTGGTTAGGAGGTTCTTAAGGTATTTTGCATACTTCGGCATCTAGGATATGGCTTCGTGGAAAGACAGATTTATGTGGATTTGTTTAAACATTTCTAAAAAACGGGTGTATTGATCATCCTGTCGTTGTTTATTAAGTTCGGAAGGGTATGACGGGGATGAATTATTTTTAAAGGTGGGTGGTGGAGTGAGTTGTTTTTCTAAAATAGGAGTGATAATTTCTTCGGCAGAGGGTGAAATTTTTAAAACGGGAACGAAGCTTTGATTTTTTAAAGCGGAAGCGGAGATTGCCTCGGCTCTTCACTTATCGTACCGGGAACTTTCTTCCCACTCCGAAGAGTTATAGCTTTCGCTTGCTCTCTCTGGTTGGGCTCGGTATTGGAAGGAAGAGACCCTACGGGTCGCTCAGAAATCATTTTAGCGAGCTGTCCTACCTGATTTTCTATATTTTTAACACTTCCAGTTAAGGTTCTAATCGTAGCGTCATTAGCATTCATGTATTTTGAAAACATTTCCTCCAAATTTGGAGGTTTTGGAAACTTTGAGGAAGTGGTGGTGGTGCAGAAAAATCACTTTGCGGTGGCGGGCGCACACATTCGATGGATTGCTCCAAGACAAATTCGGATGATTTCTTAACGCAGGATTATAACTATTCAGAAAATTAAAACCAGGAGGATGATAATTTGCAACAAAAAAATTATTAAAAGCAGTTCTAGGCATATTATTTACATAATCCAAATGTTCGGCGGGAGGAGTTGCATATTCCCATACCTGAGGGGCGGAGGCAGCAGTCATCTCCGTAATTTTTTTGCTTAATATTTCAACTTGTAGTGCGAGTTGGGAGACGTTGTCCACTTCAAAGAGACCTGCAGGTTTGTTTGGGCGGGACCTAGGCACATTCCAATGGTAAGTGTTCATGGCCATGTCCTCAAACAGCTCAAGAGCTGCTTCCAGGGTCTTATGGTTTAAAGTACCGCCAGAAGCTACGTCTATCATTTGCTTTGTGCTTTGATTTAGACCATTATAGAACGTCTGCACCTGCAACCATACAGGCAGAGCGTGATGTGGGCATCGTCTTAATAATTCTTTAAATCTTTCCCAGGTTTCGTAAATGGTCTCAGAGTCTATTTGTCCAAAGGCAGAAATGTCATTCCTAAGTTTTGCAGTTTTAGCAGGCGGAAATACTTTGCCAAAAATTTTTCAGTTAATTGCGTCCAAGTAGTTATGCTATTTTTAGGAAGAGTGTTCAGCCACTGCTTAACCTTAATTCTAAGAGAGAAAGAAAATAATCTTAGCCTAATAGCATCATTTGTGACACCATTTATCTTGAAGGTGTCACAAATCTCAAGAAAACTGGCTATGTGTGCGTTCGGATCTTCATCTTGAAGCCCGTCAAATTGCACATACTGCTGCACCATTTGAATTATGCTAGGCTTCAGTTCGAAATTATTATTTGCTATTGCGGGGCGAACTATACTAGATTCTGTACCCTCGAGATTCAGTCGTGCATAATAGGACATAGGCCTTTGCACGGCTTCCTCTACGTTGGGTTCTCCATTCTTAAGGTAGAAAATGACTCGGAATCTTCAACCGGCACTTGGGTAGTAGGGCCTTGAAATCGCGATCTTCTCCGAAGAGTACACTCAATTTCGTGGTCCAGGTCCAAAATAACCGACGGACTTCCGCGGGTCATACACTAGAAAAAGAGAGGAGAAGAAAGATGAAAAAAAAAATAAACTAGAAAATAAAAGAGCTAATGAAGTTCGAAATTTTTTTTTTGAAATAGATTTTTTTATGTTTTAACTCCCGAACTTCCCAAAGGCTACCCGGTGAAGGGTTCGCAAGGTACTAGACAAGATAGTGGCATTTAGAGCCACTTTGCCCTTTTCGAGAGAGTTAGGTGGTGTAGAAAAATTTGTGATGTGGGTTTCTATTAAGTAGGCGGTAATTAAAATCCAGCCATTTAACTCCGAGCGAGTAGGCGAAAAATAAAAGCTACACTCACGCACTCGACAGAAAATTAAAACACACCCACTCTACAGAAAGTAAACACACTTTACTGAAATAAAGCCAACCATTTAACTCAAGTGAGTAGGCGGAAAAATTAAAAATACGCACACTCTACTGAAATAAAGCCTGACATTTAACTCAAGTGAGTAGGCGGAAAAATTAAAAATACGCACACTTGCTTGAACAAAATTCAGCCATTTAACTCAAGTGAGTAGGCGAAAAAATTTTAAGGAGGGTGAGAAAGTGAAGTGATAAAATTAATATATTCGTGTTTTCAATTTATCAACGAGCGTTGCCTCCCCGGCAACGGCGCCAAAAAACTTGATTGTCTTTTAGATATCTGTAAGGAGAAAATAACCAAACTAACAATCCAACAAGGCAAGTATACCTATCGAAATGCAGCTAGGGGACACAAGTGTCGTATTAAAATCCGGGAACAGTTGAGTAAGCTTACTCACACGAAATCTATTATTTTATCGATGAAAAAATTAGGGTTTAGAAGAAAGCTAAGCGTACTAAAGGAAGAGAACTACTTGCAATGAAAGAGAGCTACTTGCATGAAAAGATAAAGAGAGCTAAAATAGTGATTATACTAAAGCTTAGTAACGATGAGAGGAAAATGCACTCGATCAGAAATCACCTTGGCAAGAGTGGTTAGAAAAATACGATAAATAAACCTAAACTAATTAGGGTAAAGGTCCTTCACCGTGGAGGTTCCATAAATATTGACACGCTTCTCTCGAAGGTCGTGCCTAACTGAGTTTAGGAAGGTCCGACCGACTCTCGCCTAAATCGGAGGCCTAAAACTCGCTTTACGCGGTGAACCCCACTATTGGATTTTGCTCCAATCCGGGAGATTTGAACGTCTGCCTCTCTCGAGGGGTGCGAACAACTCCCTTTACTCTTGAGTGCTCATTTCAAACTTTCGGCCTCTCGGCTAGCCCAGAATGAAAGCAAAGGTGGAGAGTATATATCGATGATATACTTCCAACCCGTGATAAATCAAGAGTAATTCAAGGCTAAAACCCTAAAAAGAAAAGGTAAGATTCAAAGCATCATAACCTAATCACTCGAACCTCGGATCATCAAGATCGAGTACATAGAGGATTAGTTAATCATGGTGAGGTGGAAGAGGGGGGATGAGTAGAAGAAAATAGTGAAAACAGAGTAGAAACAAAAAAGAAAACAACACTTCTTTATTAAAGGAAACAGAGATCTTACAACTTGAAAACCAGAGATTACAAGTTGCATGGAAAGTAAACTACACTATCATTAACATTATACTACAGAAAGAAGCTAGGAGCTAATACAGGGAAAGCATAAAGCTAGAGCTAAGAACTAAAAATGAAGAGATATGCTTAAAAAGTTCAAAAATACAAAGGACAGAACCTCCCCTCTCAATGCAAAAGGTGTCCCTGAACCCTTAGAGTTGGGCTCTATTTATAGAATTTTTCGGGTCGGGTCACGCCCCCTGTCACGCCCGGGGCGGGCGCGACCCTGGGCGTGACAAATTCGGTGCGACTTTTTCGGGCTGGAATTTAATTCTGGCGAAGTAGCTGAAGTACACGCCTAGAAGTCACGCTCTGGTAGGGTGTGTACCTGGGGCGTGTTCTTTGCGGCGTGACTTTGTTGAGCTGAAATTGAATGCTTGAGGTGACGGGCGGAATTGCTGAAGTACACGCCCATATGTCACGCCCGGGTCAGGCGTGACCCTGGGGCGTGACACTTTCGGTGTGACGGTGGAGCGGGAAAAACAAGCGCGTTGCGGCGATTCCTCGGAACCTGGGGACACGCCTCTGGAACACGCCCGTGTCGGATGTGACACGGGCGTGACAGAGGGCGTGTACACTAAGTTTCCACGGAATGCAGTTTCGGACCGATTGCTTCATTCCTCTGGGTTACACGCCCTAGGTACACGCCCGGGTAGGGCGTGACCTTGGGGCGTGTCACAGCAAAATTCGCCTGAAAGCCGTGAAAACCTGCAAAAAGCAGAAAAAAATGCATTAGCGACCAAAATATATATAAAGGGGAATCAAAATAAGTACTTTACAAGACATGATTTGCTTTAAAACCCCGAAAATATCCTAATAAAATTGACTGCAAACCGTATTATCAAATTCCCCCAAGCTTAAGTTTTGCTTGTCCCCAATCAAAGATATAAATACTAGCTAATAATAAAAAGTGACTAATTCAAAAAGTTTTAATCATACTTACACCAGTACTATGCCAAATTCTAGGTAGGGAGAATGTAAAACGTAAATCTTAAACAATTATTTTGGTATGGTTTAACTGTTATAAACTTTACTTAATAAAAATAAATCATCCAGAATTTTGACGAAATTATTTAAATAGATTTAAGTAAGACAATGAAAATGAAAAAACGTATTGAATTATTACTAGATCCAAGCAACGCATTATAATTATATCAATTAAATAACAAAAATCTAAGTTTAAATCCAAAACTAAAACTGATTTACTTTTCTTCTTTTCTTAGTTGTTAAATAAAATTTAAAAAGACGTGAATCAAAAGGACTTAATAGGACCAAAACGTTTGGTTTAGGATTATGAATAGAAGTGGAATTCAAATATAAACATGGAGGCTTAAAAATCACACTAAACCAAAAGAACGAGTTTCAAAAAAATAAATTTATTTTAAACAAATATGTATATATAATGTTTTTTTCTTCGTTGTTTTTTTTTCTTTATTATTATTTATTTTTTTATTTTTTTTCATCATTCATTTTTTTCTTTTTTCAAAACATTGCTTTTGATTACACTTTTTTCAACAATTTGTCCAAAGATAACACAAAATTACCTATCATAAAAATTTTAGAATGAAACTCAAAAAAAATTAGCGTGATTAGATAGGTAGGAATTTGGTCTTTGGTGAAAATGAAATGCTATGTGGAGTTATCAAATGAATTTGGAAAAAAGGCTCAAAAACGGCTAACTAGTGGTAAAAGATTTTAGGTTGGCAGGAAAGCTCAAACGTAAACAAAAATGGCCTAAATCATTTTCACGTTTTTTTTAAATTTATTTAAAACATAGAGTTGATAAATTTCAAAAACAAGTTCGAGATAATAAAAGAAGATTGATGAAATTATCTTGAAAATAAAAATAATATGTGACTTGGATCGTTCATATCTACTACGTTATTCAAAATTTGTTCTTACAAAAATTATCTAAAGACGAAAAGGAAAATAGTGGATGATAAATTTTAGAGAAAGTAAAGAAAATAAAGAACGGAAAACCATAATAGAAATGCACGTTTTAGAGAAAAATTTCACCTTAACATGCTACCGTGAATTAGAAACACAGCATGACCAACATTTTACTTGTGAAATATGATAAAAAATGATTAAAAAAATTATAATTAACTACGTTGTTTATAAATAAGTTTGAGAAAAACAAAACATAAACATGTGGTACTAATTGAAATACCAAAATGCAGCTATATATATTTTTGGATTTTTTTGGATTTTTTGGATATTTACAAAAAGCAAAAAGGAGGAACTCATCCCCCAAGCTTAAAATCTACATTATCCTCAATAGAGAAGGAAGTCAGAGAACGAGAGAAAAGTAAAGTACAGAAATGAAAGACAGAATTGAAAAACAGGTACTTCCCCGGTTTTATGTTGCAGGGAAAGCTGAGTGATGCCGCTCCTCCATGCGTGTGCTGTGGATCTTCATGAAACGTCGTCTGGTGGACTTTGTCATGGAAGCAGAACCGTTGGAGCAGGCGATCGCAGAAGTTTCAGCTTGCCGGAGCCATTCGGGGCAAAAATTGTGAAATAAAGAAAACAGAAAAGATAACTTGGGTTGTCTCCCAAGAGCGCCCTTTGTTTAAAGCGTCGTTTGAGCTCGACGCATCAAAATAAGAATGTCCCAAATATTGTTTTAAAATAAAGTTCGAATAAAGTTTAAAGGTTATGAGAAAAATAAAGTTCAGATTAATCAAATGTCAGGACCAGAAAGATAGAGTTAACATGTTTGAGACTGACATCATCACAAAAATACAGTTTAAGACGCCGACCATTCACTTTGAAAGTACCCTTATCAGGGTGAGAAATTAAAACAGTATCATAAGAAAAGACTTCTAAAACAGTAAAAGGCCCCGACCAACGTGATTTTAATTTACCCGTGAATAAACGTAAACGAGAATTATAAAGAAGCACTTGGTCGTCCGGCTTAAAGATTTTTGGGTGCCTAAGATGTCGATCGTGTAAACGGTTCGTCCGCTCTTTATAAAGTCTGTTATTTTCATATGCGTAAGAGCGCCACTCGTCGAGTTCGTTAAGTTGAAATTTTCTAAAATCGCCGACAGAGTGAGGATCGAAGTTTAAAAATCGTAAGGCCCAAAATGCGCGGTGTTCTAACTCTACGGGTAAATGACACGATTTTCCATAAACCAACTGATATGACGTACATCTGAGGGCGGTTTTGTACGCTGTTCGGTAGGCCCATAAAGCATCGTCTAATTGGCTGACCCGTTTTTTCTAGATGTTGAAACAGTCTTTTCTAAATTTTTTTTTATTTCTCTATTCACTACTTCGACTTGTCCGTTAGTTTGGGGGTGGTAGGCAGTGAAAAGTTTATGAGTAACGCCATATTTAGTTAGGATTTTTGAAAATTGCGCGTTACAGAAATGGAACCCCTATCACTAACGATAGTGCGCGACGTACCGAATCGAGAAAATAATTTTTTTAGGAAATTAACTACGACTCGGGCATCATTCGTAGGAAGAGCTTGGGCTTCGGCCCAATGCAAAACATAATCAACGGCAACTAAAATGTACTTATTCCCGAATCTAGAAGGAAAAGGGCCGACAAAATCAATCCCCCAGAGGTCGAAAACTTCGCACTCTAGGAAATAATTTTGTGGCATTTCATTTTTATTCGAAATATTCCCCGACCGTTGGCAACTATCACACCTACTCACAAAGGCATGCGCGTCTTTAAACAGAGTGGCCAGTAAAAACCCGCGCTTAACACTTTGTGAGCGGTGCGAGCAGCTTGATAGTGTCCACCTGTCGGTCATTCATGCAAATGTTTAATAATATCTAATCCTTCATAAAAAAAACACACCTCCTGATCACTTGGTCGACACAAATTCTGAAAAGATGCGGGTCCTCCCAAAAATAGTTCTTCAGCTCAGAAAAGAATTTCTTCTTTTGCTGAGATGAAAACTCTTTTGGGAGCACACGAGCCACTAGATAGTTGGCGATGCGGGCAAACCAAGGAGAAGTATATGTATTAATTATGAACAGCTTCTCATCAGGGAAATAGTAATGAAAAGAATTTTGTCTAATTGTTCTATAAACGGGTTGTCTAGGCGCGAAAGGTGGTCGGCGGCCAAGTTCTCGGCACCTCGCTTATCACGGATCTTTAAGTCAAACTCCTGGAGGAGTAAGACCCAGCGAATCAAGCGAGTCTTGACATCCGTTTTAGAGAGAAAATATTTGAGGGCCGAGTGGTCCGTAAAAACAATAATTTTCGAAAGAGTAATATAATGGCGAAATTTGTCAAAAGCGAATACTACAGCTAAGAGCTAATTCTCGTTTGTGGTGTAATTTTCCTGTGCAGATGTGAGTGTTTTACTAGCGTAATAAATGAGGTGGAAGTTTTTGGAAATACGTTGACCTAGTACGGCTCCCACCGCATAACTACTCGCATCACACATTATCTCAAATAGAAGATCCCACACCGGAGCTATCATGATTGGGGCATTAACTAATTTTTCTTTTATTAAACTGAAGGCAGCTAGACAGAGGTCATCAAAGATGAATGGGGCGTCTTTTTCTATGAGATGGGTATGAGGCTTGGTGATTTTGGAAAAGTCCTTTATGAAGCGGCGGTAGAAACCCGCATGACCCAGGAAACTTCTTATAGCTTTTATGTTCGTAGGTGGCGGCAGCTTCTCGATAACTTCTATTTTCGCAACGTCTACTTCAATACCCCTTTCAGAAATTTTATGTTCCAAAACTAACCATTCCCTCACCATAAAATGACATTTTTCTCAATTTAAGGCGAGGTTAGTTTCTTCGCATCGCTCTAAGACTTTTTCAAGGTTCTCTAAGCAACTATCGAAGAAATTCCCGAACACGGAGAAATCATCTATGAAACTTCCATAATGCTTTCTACGTATTTGTCAAAGATGGCGAACATACATCGTTGGAATGTAGCTGACGCATTGCACAATCCATACGCCATTCTTCGGTAGGCGAAGATGCCGAAGGGACAAGTAAACGTAGTTTTCTCCTGGTTCTCGGGGAGATGGGGATTTGAAGATACCCCGAGAGGCCATCGAGAAAACAATAAAAGCTATGTCCGGAAAGTCGTTCTAAAATCTGATCAATGAACGGCAAGGGGAAGTGATCCTTGCGGGTGGCGTCATTCAACTTACGGTAATCTATACACATTCGCCATCCGGTTACCGTCCGAGTCGGGATTAATTCATTATTTTCATTACTTACTACCGTTATCCCTCCCTTCTTTGGTACTACCTGTACTGGGCTAACCCACTTACTGTCGGATATAAGATAGATAATTCCTGCGTCTAACAATTTCATAACCTCGCCCTTAACTACGTCTTTCATGTTTGGGTTTATACGACACTGAGGTTGTATAGAGTTACGTGAATTATCTTCCATTAAGATTTTATGAGTGCAGAAAGATGGGCTTATTTCCTTGATATCAGATATCTGCCAAGCAATAGCTTGGCGATGCTTTTGTAAAATTGAAAGAAGTTTTTTCCTTTTGTGCATCCGTGAGGTAGGCCGAAATTATGACAGGCAGCTTGGAGTCCTTTTCTAAGAAAGCGTATCGAAGGTGCTCTGCTAGTTCTTTCAGTTCCAAGGTAGGGGGGTCATCATACGAGGTTTTGGAAATTTGTTCTTTTTCAAAAACTATGTTCTCGTACACTTTTTTATATGTAAAATTAAAAGTGGTGTTGCTAGCGGCCATGGCGGCTTCGTGCAGTGATTCAGTTGGAAAAGTAGAAGAGGAACAAAAATCAAAAAATTCTTTTTCAAAATCAGAAATGCGGGTGGAGGATTCTTCACTTAGGTATAGAGATTCAGTTGGAGCAGTAGGAGAGGAACAAAAATTAGAAAATTCTTTTTCAAAATCAGAGGTGTGAGAGAAGGATTCTTCACTTACGGTATCCATGAAAAAACAGGAGTCATCATTAGCTAGTGTGTTCTTCATCGAGGGGTGATAGAGAAAGTTACCTCATCGTCGCCCACTCGAAGGAAGAGCTTACCATTGCTTACGTCAATGATAGCTCGGGAGGTGGCAAAGGGAAGGGTCGGCCAAGGATCAGGGGAAACTCGACGTCTTCTTCGATGTCCAAAATGACAAAGTCCACCGGGAAGATGAACTTGTCAACTTTGACTAGGACGTCCTCCACTCTTCCTAACAGGTATTTGACTGATCTGTCGGCGAGCTGGATACTCATGCGTGTGAGGTTGAGACTACCAATTTCTAACTTTTTAAACAACGAGAGGGACTAAGATTAATACTCGCACCTAAGTCGGCTAAAGCGTGATTGACCAAGAGATCACCATAGACACACGGGATAGAGAAACTACCCGGGTCACTGATTTTCTTCGGTAATCCGTTTGTCAAAACCGCCGAGCACTCGGCATTTAACGTGACATGAAAAGGTTCTCTAACTTCTTCTTGTTGGTTAGGAGGTCCTTAAGGTATTTTGTATACTTCGGCATCTGGGATATGGCTTCGTGGAAAGGCAGATTTATGTGGATTTGTTTAAACATTTCTAAAAAACGGGTGTATTGATCATCCTGTCGTTGTTTGTTAAGTTCGAAATTATTATTTGCTATTGCAGGGCGAACTATACTAGATTCTGTACCCTCGAGATTCGGTCGTGCATAATAAGACATAGGCCTTTGCACGGCTTCCGCTACGTTGGGTTCTTCCATTTTTAAGTAGAAAATGACTCGGAATCCTCAACCGGCACTTGGGTAGTAGGGCCTTGAAATCGCGATCTTCTCTGAAAAGTACGCTCAATTTCGTGGTCCAGGTCCAAAATAACTGACGGACTTCCGCGGGTCATACACTTTTTGAAGAGAGGAGAAGAAATATGAAAAAAAATAAACTAGAAAATAAAAGAGCTAATGAAGTTCGAATTTTTTTTTTTGAAATAGATTTTTTTATGTTTTAACTCCCGAACTTCCCAAGGGCTACCCGGTGAAGGGTTCGCAAGGTACTAGACAAGATAGTTGCATTTAGAGCCACTTTGCCCTTTTCGAGAGAGTTAGGTGGTGTAGAAAAATTTGTGATGTGGGTTTCCATTAAGTAGGCGGTAATTAAAATCCAGTCATTTAACTCCGAGCGAGTAGGCGGAAAATAAAAGCTACACTCACGCACTCGACAGAAAATTAAAAACACCCACTCTACAGAAAGTAAACACACTTTACTGAAATAAAGCCAGCCATTTAACTCATGCGAGTAGGCGGAAAAATTAAAAATACGCACACTCTACTGAAATAAAGTCTGCCATTTAACTCAAGTTAGTATGCGAAAAATTTAAAATACGCACACTTGCTTGAACAAAATCCAGTCATTTAACTCAAGTGAGTAGGCGAAAAAATTTTAAGGAGGGTGAGAAAGAGAAGTGATAAAATTAATATATTCATGTTTTCAATTTATCAACGAGCGTTGCCTCCCCGGCAACGGCAGCAAAAACTTGATTGTCTTTTAGATATCTGCAAGGAGAAAATAACCAAACTAACAATCCAACAAGGCAAGTATAACTATCGAAATGCAGCTAGGGGACACAAGTGTCGTATTAAAATCCGGGAACAGTTGAGTAAGCTTACTCACACGAAATCTATTATTTTATCGATGAAAAAAATTAGGGTTTAGAAGAAAGCTAAGCGTACTAAAGGAAGAGAACTACTTGCAATGAAAGAGAGCTACTTGCATGAAAAGATAAAGAGAGCTAAAAGAGTGATTATACCAAAGCTTACTAACGATGAGAGGAAAATGCACTCGATCAGAAATCACCTCGGCAAGAGTGGTTAGAAAAATACGATAAACAAACCTAAACTAATTAGGGTAAAGGTCCTTGACCGTGGAGGTTCCATAAATATTGACACGCTTCTCTCGAAGGCCGTGCCTAACTGAGTTTAGGAAGGTCCGACCGACTCTCGCCTAAATCGGAGGCCTAAAACTCGCTTACACCAAAATACGTGGTGAACCCCACTATTGGATTTTGCTCCAATCCCGGGAGATTTGAACGTCTGCCTCTCTCGAGGGGTGCGAACAACTCCCTTTACTCTTGAGTGCTCATTTCAAACTTTCGGCCTCTCGGCTAGCCCGAATGAAAGCAAATGTGGAGAGTACTCTCCCTTATCGATGATATACTTCCAACCCGACTAACTGATCAAAAAAATCAAGAGTAATTCAAGGCTATAAAGCTTCCGTCCCCTTAAAAAGAGGACCGGTGCGCTCCAAGGCGAAGATTCACAATCAATCATAATCAGTTAACTTTCACTCGAACCTCTTAGGCGCTCATCAAGATCGAGTACATAGACCTGGACTAGTTAATCATGGTGAGTGCAAGATCTGGGGGATGAGTAGAAGAAATACAATCCAACGTGGGCTTCGAAACCTCCTCTAGTGAAAAGTTCTGCCCCGGCAGAGCCTTTACCACCTGAAGAAACATCAACGTCTTGCTCGACCCCTTTAAGCCCGAAAAGTCGTTTCAACTTGCTCCCACTTCTTTATGCTACCGCAATCTAATGGGCCTGCTGCTCCGAAAGCCAGGGTCCATGCCAAATTACGTCAACTCCACCAATGAAAACGCCAGAGATTACAAGTGCATGGAAAGTAACATCGCAACTACACTCGCATCGAACACCCATTGGGCAACAACAATCCATTATACTCGCCATCGAAAGAAGGGCTCCGATGCGGAGCTAATCCTTCGGACAGGGAAAGCATAAAGCTAGAGATTTTCACAAATCTAAGAACTAAAAATGAAGAGGCATGCTTAAAAAAGTTCAAAATACAAAGGACCGAACCTGTCCCTCTCAATGCAAAAGGTGCCTCCCCTGTAACCCTTAGAGTTGGCTCCATTTATAGAATTTTTCGGGTCGGCTCCAACAGTCACGCAAAATGCCCCGTCTGTCACGCCCGGGGCGGGCGTGGACCCGAAGACCCTGGGGCTTTGAATTAGTGCACAAATTCGTTTCCTATCACAAAAGCTTTTCTTTGCGACTCCAAGGACCGGGCAGTTTGACCAAGGTTAAGGGCTGGCCCCGAAAGGTAATCTCAACTCATCTCTCAATTTAATTCTGCTCCTCATCCACGAGAAGTAGACTCAAACTGAAGTACACGCTCTTCTCACCCCCACAAGTCACGAAATCCCTGAGTAGAAGAGGGCTTGCTGTCCCGAGAACCTGGGGTTATCTACCTCTCGTGCTCCAATCCTTCCCACCACATTCTTTGCGGCGATGGTGGTGACTTTGTTGAGCTGAAATTGACTCTCTTCATGGAGAGCCAGCTCAGCCTGAGGTGACGGGCGGAATTGCTGAGCTGCCTCTCAGCCCTCCTTACACGCCCATATGTCACTCTCCTCGGCTCGCCCGGTTCCTGTCAGGCGTGACCCTGGGGCGTGACACTTCAACCACCAATCGTATGTGCGACGGTTGCAGGAGCGGGAAATCCGGTGCAACGAGCGCGTTTGCGGCGACCATTCCTCGGTACTGTACAAAATACCGGGACAAATAAAATTGCGCTCTGGAACACGCCCGTGTCGGATGTGGACACGGTTCTTTTACTGCGTGACAGAGGGCACACAATGTCCACACTAAGTTTCCACGGAATGCAGTTTCGGACCAATTGCTTCATTCCTCTGGGTTACACGCCCTATCCGTCGCATACACATATAGCAGTAGGTCCGGCCGTAGGCCCGCGTCATATACTACAGACAGACCTTGGGGGTTACTTATGAAACCATCACAGCAATCTTAACGTTTCGGCATTCTAGCGGAAAGCCGTTATAAAAGTTGCAAAAAGAACCCAGAAAATGAATGTCCATTAGCGACAAAAATAGAAATGTATACAAAGGGGAATACCAAATAAGCCTTAGGTCTTTACAAAATGTTTCACTTGATATTACATGATTTGCAAACCACGGCACGCAGGCCGGTCATACATGAATAAAACAGTAAACACTTCCATTTGGGCCTTCGAGGGCCGGCTTCGCAAAAAGGGCTTTAGCCCGCTATTGACCGCTTGGTCCAGCAGCACCTGCAAGCAACAAACCACCGCACGGTGGCAAAACAAGGCAACGGTCAGCAATGCTGACCAAATTATAACGATCCCGCCCCCAACTCGGGGCGGCGATGCTCCTTCCCTGCATTTCATTAGCATAAGCGAGCAATATGTATATATAGCCATTTCATCACAGACGTTGGCTCGCACGGCCACACGCCCCGTGCTCTCAGGGCACATTCTCGGTGAACCGGTCGATGTCACGTCAATTAAAGCCATAGACATTCCGGACTCACCACCGCCACTTTGATGGCCAAACTTATGAGCAATTTGTCTTCCTGGCCTGGGTCACGACAATTTAAGCCATTGACCGCCGAAGACCCTAATTTATGCCAACGGCAAGTGCCACGTGCCTTTAAGTCTCTTTAACCGAACGACATAGAACGAGTATGGTTCCATCTAACCCGTGCTCACATCGCAACGACAATTTAAGCCATTTGCGCGGGTCAAACTTCCACCGAGTCCCATTTCCATCACAATTCACATAACCCGGTTATGTTCAAGTTGGCTCTCAGGCCACCAAGTTGGCAAGATCTCGTATCCGCCCAGTTTTCCGGGTGCACCTTTGGGTTAGTCCCCAAGGCTCCCTGCTGCAATCTACCGCGTAGAAAATCCGAAAAACAACCAATAGCACGGAGTCTTCTCCGGCATTATGCAATGCAACATCACCGATCCAGACCAACATGTCCGGGTAGGCTTCACACATCATGCCTATGTCCGTTCTCGCTTACGGACTCTAAACAACGGGGACTTCACATATCTACCCGAAGGAACGCCTCCAACTCTCCGCAAACTCGCGAGAGCGGGCTTCCTATGCAAAGAAAGAGAGCTACTTATGCTCAAGATGAGGATCATTACCCTAGCGTTCCTCTTTGGCGCCATTGAAAAGTAAGCAGATGAAAAGCACCGCACTAGCTTTGCCTCCGTGGATCCGGAGTCGGCTCGCGATTTGGAGCTTCGAAGCTCCTCCAATGGCCGAATCTAGCTCCTTCTTCCTTGGCTCTTCTCTCTCTCTAAGGTTTTAGAAAGATGATAACTTAAGAAAAGTGAGGGTTTCTAAGTCCAATCCCGGGTATATCCCTTCAGGAACAACCCCCAGCCGTTGGATCTCAAAATAAGGAAACGAATGGCTTTGATTCGGGACTGAAATGCCCAATCTGGACCGAACACGGCCTGGAAGAGGTAATAGATGTTATGAGAGATTTATTCGACTATTACAAAAATTGATTTTGGACTTTCGACATCTGTTTTATCTAAGAATGACAACATGAAAGTCGATACACCTCATATTTCTCTTAAGACTCCTTCAAAATGAGATGAAACAATTAAAAGCTATATTTGATAGGAAGAAGAAAACCCTTCAAAGTTATTCAAACCAATCTGAGTTGGATAAATATTTGATAGATGATTGTGATTTGGATGAACATTCTGATCAGTTTGACATATTAAATTGATGGGAAGTGAACTCTAGCAAGTATAAGGTTCTTTCTTTGCTTGCTAGAGATATTTTGGCAATACCGGTATCTAATGTTGCATCTGAGTCAACATTCAGTACTGGTGGATGCAATCTTGATCGATTTCGTAGTTCTCTTTCACCAAAGATTGTGGAAGGGTTGGTATGCACTCAAGATTGGTTGAGGGCAACTCCATTACCAATACAAATTGAAGAAGACTTGCATCAAATTGAAGAACTTGAGAGTGATAATTTCTTGTGATATTTATTTATATTGAAAGAAATAGTGCCTAACCACCTAGAGGGGGGGGGTGAATAGGTGTAATTTCTGTTTTTCTTCTAAGGCAGAAAAGTTGTTCTGATATTAACTAGAAATTGCAAAGTCTACTGCTAACACAACACAACAATCACAACAATAAACATTCACAGAGTGCACACAGATTTTATAGGGGTTCCCCAAGATCTGGGTACATCCACTTTCCCGCTACGCCTATCTAGTAGTGTACTAGATTCGGCCTAACTTCTGCACTTCTTCTCAGATCCTCAGATCTTACAGCTCAGAACTCCAAACAGATTCCTACAACTCAGAGTGTCCCCACTCCTACAACTCTGGCAAACTGCCCTACCTCAGCCTTCACCAAGGCCTACACTCAGAGAACACAGTCTCCTACAACTCAGGCACAAAGCCCTACCACTCAGTCTTCAACAAGACATACACTCAGAGAATAGATTCTCCTACACTCAGGCTCAAAAATCTCACCTCAGCCTTTATAAGTTTAGGCTTACAACTCAGATCCCTTAGGATCCTACAGAAAATAATGTTTACAAAGTAATTAACCATAACCCAGATAGAGAGAGAAGGGTTGGCTGGCTTCTTGATGAGTTCTTGGAAGAACTTTGCAGAGATCAACCTCCCTTAGCTTTCTTCAAAGCTTCTTGAATCTGAACTCAGTAGGGTTGAATCTTCTGTGAAGTTGATCTTCAATCACCTTCTGACTTAAGATCCAAATATCAATCTGAATCTTTCTTTGCAGCCTGGTTCAGCAACTGCTCTTCTTAGATGGAGCTCTCTCTCTCTCCAACTTTTTATAGATCTTCTGTCAAAAATTTTCTGTATAATTATTTCTCTCTTAGTTGTTGTTAGTTGGTTGTGATTGATCATCTCTTTCTGTTGAACGAGAAAGCCTTTATATAGTCTTCCTCCATGGTAACCGGCTGTTCCGGTTTCTAACAACCTTCTGACAGCTTTGACAGTAGCAGTAGACCGGTTGAAATGGCAGCTGTCAAGTCATCTAGTCACTTCTTGAAATCACTGTCTCTGTCTGAAAGTGTCGAGACTGATCTTCATTATGTGTCGACACAAATAAACTAAGTGTCGACACAAGTGGACTAAGTGTCGACACTAGCCTTGGTGGTGTCGACACAACTCCTTGTGTTGTTGTAACTGCTTCTCGACACTGCTTCTTCAGAATGTGTCGACACTGATTCTGTGAGTCGACACAAGCCTTCTGTTGAAAGTGTCGACACTGATTCTGTGTGTCGACACATACTTTTTTTAACACTAGTTGAATTCTGTTGTGTGTCGACACATCTCCTTTGTGTCGACACAACTTCTTTTGTTGTTGATACTTGCTGAGTGTCGACACATCTCCTTTGTGTCGACACAAGTACTTCTTTTACTTTAACTTTGTTGAAGCTTGCTGAGTGTCGACACAGCCTCCTGGTGACACAGCCTCCTGGTGTCGACACATTTGATGTCGACAAGCTTCTCTGGGAGTCGACACTGCCTCTAAGTGTCGACACAATTTATGTTGACAATTCTTCACAGTGTGTCGACACTGCCTGTATGTATCGACACATTTCTTCTGGTGTCGACTCTGCCTTTCCTGGTGTCGACACAATTTACTCCAAGTGTCGACACAACTTTTCTCCATTGTCGACACACGCCTTCATAAGTGTCGACACTGCTTCTCTAGGTGTCGGCACATGGACTTAGAAACTTTTCTGCATGTCCTGCAATTACTTAACCTGCACATATAAACTCAAAACACATCAAATATACCTTGATGCATATCATTGAGTAGGGTGATGCTTCTTCAAATCTGGTACACATTTTTCAATGTACCAAGCATATATGTTTTTGTTGAGAGAAAGTCCATTATATTAACTTTTTTTTTGTTTATTTTTACCAGTTATTTGTAGCGAACAAGAGACTTATGAACAAGATTGTTGAACAAGAATGCGGGTCGATGGGTGCTGCACTGCTGCCTAGGTGGTATATGACTATATGTGTTGTATTTTTTTAATTTAGGTTGTGTTATTCTACTTATATTGTATGAGTGATGCATTTTCTATATTGGATGTTATGTTTTCATTTATCTTTAACTAATTTGTGAAACCATCATTTATGTTAAAATAAGTAATCTCAGATTATGAAACATGAATATGAGTGAATTCTAAACTAATTTGTGAAATATTGCATGATGATTCACATTTTGAAACCATCAGCTAGTTAAGATTCACATTTTTTAAGATTTACATATGTTGAAAACTTGAAATTAACAGTTAGACATACATTTAGATATGTTGAAATGCTTAGATGTTCAAGAACCGAGAACCGAACCGGAACCGACCCGAACCGAACGGTTCGGATCCGGTTCCATAGTTTAGAACCATGGGTCGGTTCCGGTTCCAAAAAATTGGAACCGAACCTATACGGGTCGGTTCTTGGTTCTTTATGAAACTGAACCGAACCGATCCGAGTTGCACCCTTAGAGTGAGCAATGTTTTCGTATGGATACATGTGTTCATATATGATTAATTTGAGCCGCCGGATTCACTATCTTAAGGTGGATATATGATGTAAAAATACCGGCCGATTCACCCGTATCAAAACTCCGACTATATTATTTTTGATCAAGAATGACAACAGAGGGTCAAATTTGCACGCGCATAATAGATGACGTTGTTTTGCCCCAAATTATTTTCTCAAATAGAGGAGTCTATTTCACCGCTAGATTCAATCCATGTTTGTAATTGTGCAAATATTATATCTTTATGGAAAATAAAGGGAGACGAAATTGCTCAACAACAAAGAAATAATCTAGACTGTGAAATGTATAGTATTGAGAGAAGATCGATTTTCTAGATCTTCTTTCAGGGCGCCAACGGAATTCTGTTGTGCCACGAAGACCGGGCCAACTGTATGGCGCAGGCATTCCACATGCTCAAATCGTTATTCGCTACACTTCTATGACTGATCTTTCCTCCTTCGATCTCCGTTGCCGTTTCGCATTTGATGGGAAAGCAAATGTTTTTTTCCCTATTCAGGTATTCGTGTCCTTAAGGCTTGGTAGGCCCGGGCCGGGCCCGGGCTTGGCAGGTCCGGATTTTTCTTTCCAGGCCCAGACCGGGCCCAAGCCCCCACTCTAAAGAGGGGCCTGTTTAGGCCTTGTAGGTCGGGTCAGGCCAGAGTCAGGCCCAGCTAGCATTAATTAAATGAATTAATTAAAAATATATATTTTTAAAATAATTATAAAAAATAGGCGCCATCCAGTGAATCCTGCCCTTGGTGGGATTTAAAGCCTTCTTGGCGTAGGGCTCGGGCCAGGCCTGCGACGGGCCCAAGCTAGGCTTGGTGTATGGGCCTATCCTGGGTATTGCCCTAGCCAGGCTCCAAGTGGCTTTCGATCAAAAAGGGGCCCCGCAGGCTGGCCTGAGCCTTGTTGGGCCTTTCCAGGCAGGGCTTAAACAGGCTTTCTAGGCCCAAGCTTTTTGGACAAGACTATATTCAAGTAATAAAATGAGAATATATTTTCTTTTGTGTAGAACTTTTCGAGAATGCGAAACTATTTACAAGCATGTTATTTTCATGTTCTTAATCTTTAAGAAAATATTATAGGCAGAGCAAAATTGTCTATCAACAATTTTTATTATTCGCAGATCAATGCAAAAAATTAAAACACAACACCATTCAAGCCTTTGTCCCACTATAGCAGGGTCGGCTATATGAATCCTTTGTCGACATTGTGCCCTATCTTTAGTAATAATCTCACTAATGTTTAAGTACATCATGTCTTTTCTTATAGTTTCATTCAAAGTCTTTATTGGTCTACCCCTCCCTGGTTTACCATGCCTAGTGACAAACTCTCACAATGTCTAACATGTGCCTCTAATGGCCTCCTTTGTACTTGTCCAAACCATATTAATCGAGCTTCTCACATCTTCTCTGCAATTGGTGCTACTACCTAATTCCTGATATATTCATTTCTAATTTTATCCAGTTTCGTGTGTCCACACATCTACCTAAGCATTCTCATCTCCGCAAGTCCGCAACTCCCATTTTTTTTGCTCATGCACACAATTTGCGGCCCAACACTCAAGACCATAGAGCATAGCTGGTCTAATTGCAGTACGGTAGAAATTGCCTTTAAGTTTTAATGGTACTTTACGATCACATAAGATCCATGACACGCCTCTCCATTTCAACCAACTCGCTTTGATTCAATGCGTCACTTCTTTATCAATACCTCCATCGTTTTGAACTATCGATCCAAGATATTTAAAACACTCACTACAAGAAATATCTTGATCATCCAACTTAATAACGAAACCATTCGTCTTTCTTGCATTGCTAAATTTAAGTTCCAATTGCAAAAAAACAAATAATAATAATAATAAAAACAAGAAAATTATTCTTACAATTACAAGTACTCGATCTTAGATCAAAAAATTAGATTTTCTTAATACAATTAGTAAGTGTATACATTTACTCAACCTAAAAGATTAACTATTACATACATAAAATCATGAAATAAATAGATTTCAATTAAAACATTATGTAATTTCACGAGAAATTACAATAAAAAAATCTAGTAGATTTCATAACTTTAATTCCTTATATTATTTGTTGGAAATTTAGGGTATGTTTGGTAGGGGTGCAATTCAAATCGGTTCGGTTTGATTTCACATAGAATCAAGAATCGATTTGTATATGTTTGGTTTCAAATTTTTGGAACCAAAACCGACCCATGGATCTAAATTATGGAACCGGATCTGAACCGTTCTGTTCGGGTCGGTTATGTTTTGCTTGAAATAACAAAAAAAATAAATATAGTTATTAGCAACAATCATCCTTAAATTATCCCATAAAACTCTTCTATGTCTTAGATTACAGCTAGCATAAACAAAAAATGTAACCCCTGAAAGTACTCCACCCTCAATAATAACATGGAGGAAAGGCTCGTTATCATCCCATATTGGGACAATCAAAACAATCATTCCCAAGTATCCATATCATAATTGTTGTGGAATTGCGCGGCGCTCTTGGTAGACCAGGGTTACTCAACTGTCTTAGCTCATGAGCGAACGAGCGTGCCAACAGTCAAAGATAAACTAGATGCTGAGACGAAAACTTAATCGATGATGTGGAAAACCCCTAATCGACGTGAAAAACCACGCGGTCGGTACGGTGTCGACCTAACTTCCACCATATGAGTGTTTTTACAGAGTTTCTTGGAGGAGGGCGGGGGCGACAGACCGCGCCTCGTTACAATTTATGAGAGGGGAGGGGAGTGATTGACGGGTGCCATTGGCCGTCGTGCTGTTTTGACGGTCTTCCGATGTTTGCTCGCCGAGGATGCGTGCACTCTCTTCTTTTGGAGTTGTCATAACGTGACAGTGGAGGTGGCTTCACAAGTCTCCTTCTTGACTTGCGTTCTCGCGAACCTCGTCATTTCTTTGCGGCCTTCGCCTTGCCTTGCGGTGATAGACTTGGGCGAAATTCCTGCCGAGACAAGGGAGAGAGAGAAAGGAGTGAAACTTAATAAAACCGGAAAAACCCCTTTTGAAATAGAACAAGACCTATTTTGAAATTTTTACGAGTGCGCTCCCGTAATTTTGCCTAATAACTATCAGACCAGCCAATAGAATCGCTAAAAAATGATCACGCGGATCGCTACTTTTGGGAAATGACAATCTTACCCCTGAGTTGAGGGAAGGCCCGCCCGCGAAGAACGGCGGCCCGACGACGCCGGCGCGGTCGGCCGACCACCGCCCCTCCACATAGAGTCCGACCAGAAGGGGTGGCCGACCGCGAAGAGGCCGCCTGGGGGCAGGCGGCCTTGGGCGGCCCTCACAGGGGCTGGCCGCGGCGATGCCTCCCAAATCCGGGCGGCCTTAGCCGGGCCTTGCGAGGGCCGGCCGCGGGGAGGCCGCCCGGGATTGGGCGGCCTTGGCCGGCCCTCTGCGAGGCAGGTCGAGGCAAGGCCGCCCGGAATCGGGCATCCCTGGCCGGCCCCTTGTAGGGCCGGCCGCGGCGAGTCTGCCTGGGTTCGGGCGGTCTTGGTCGGTCCCTTGTGGGGCCGACCGCGGAGAGGCCGCCCAGATCCGGGCGGCCTTGGCCGGCCCTTGTGAGGGCCGGCTGCGGGGAGGCTTCTCGGGATCGGGCGGCCAGGGCGGCCCCTTGCAGGGCCGGCCGCGGCGAGGCCGCCCGGGATTGGGCGGCCTTGACCGGCCTTTGCGGAGGGCGGTCGTGCCGGGACCACCCGCCTCCGGGCAGTTAGAGCACATGACGGCCGTGCCAGAATCATCCTATTCGGTTCGGTTCTTTGGTTCCTTTTGCACAAGCCTAATGTTTGGGAGAGTGACGGCAGTAGGAAAAATAGTGATAGGAAAAGGAGGGTAGGAAAAGTAGCTGCTGAAAAAGATCTGTTGCAAATAGAAATATTCGTTTGCAGAGCTTTTTAGAATTGAAAAGTGCGTTGTAAACTATTTAACAAAAGGTGATTTTAGGGGGCGCTGATATTGGCAGACCATTAATCGATATTTGTTGTCCTTTGATATTTGCAACCTCAAAATAGATATTTGCAGTCCCGACGGATATTTGCAGCACCTTTTAAAACTTTTAAAATCATCTTTCTTTATCTTTTTTTTCCTCCTGTTTATTATATCCTAATATTTTTTTTAGAAAATCAACAACATTCATTCAGTCATATAGATTAGCTTGGATGGATAAACCTTCAATTGTTGTTTCTCAAAAATGTTAGTGTCAATTCAAATTGTTTCTTACAAAGATATTACTTAGTATGCAAAATATTTTAGTTATGTCCTAAGATAAGGAAGATGATAATTTTAGAGAACAACAATTCCTCCTAGAAAGAAGCTGAGAACTAGACTATGGTGAATTCAAAACAATTGCATGGCTATCACCTAACATAATCAGTGCTGCACAAAAAAATTCGAACTAAAAGGTTGTGACCTCTTCAATGTCATGACTTTCAAAAGAAAATCAATTTTGCACAAAAATGAGGCAGACACGAGTTTTCAAAGGTACACATTTTGCACAGAAATGTTGGTGGAACGGTAGAATCGGCTCGGGCCACGAAGAATCGGTTCATTTTTGCAAGCCACCGACACCACGAGAAGTACATCAAGCAGGCGGAGATATGGCGGCGATTTCAGGGCAGCCGACGCAAGGAAACTCATGGAAAGGTTCGAGGGAGCAGATGCGCATGAAATCTAATCGGCGTAAACAACGACAAGGAATCCTTGACCGGCGGCTCCGACAGCGATTTCTGGCTGCTCCGGGTGGTGAAATTAGAGAAAAGGGGGCACTGTACTCGGCCTTTGAATGGGGAAATGGACTGAATTGACGACAAGGAGGCGTAGGTCGGAGCTGCGCTTCCGCCTGTTTCAGGCAGCGACGACATGGATTTCGGGGAGGACGGGCACGGAGCCGCGGATTAGGGCCAGAGCGAAGGGTTAGGCGGAGTGTACGGGCTTCAAATTAGGGGCTGCAATCAAAGCTTTATTTTAGGTTAAAAAATATCTTTAAATTCTAAGATTTTGAGACTACAAATAAAAGGCGATTGTTATGGGCAAACCGAAATTGGATACGTGCAAACCAATTTTACGTGCAGACCAAAATATTATAAGTGCAGACCAAATTATTACGTGCAAAACGAAATTTAAATTTAGAAATGATCATGTTAAGACATCAGAACTTGAAACAAAACTTAATGATGAAAGTACTAAAAAAATGTAACATCAAACTTCAAATTACAAAATATATAGTATCAGCAATGACAAAAAAAGAAAGCCTAACATGACCCCGCAAATCAAAATCAGCAAGCTTAACAAGAATCAACGCCAAAATCTGCACTCTTTGACACCATATCAATGAATGACTCTTTGCTCATGCAAATGCAAATAAACTGACAGTAGATTGCTAGATAATTATACTACTAAATTGATTGGACAGAAACTAATATTGGAAATAAAAACAACTTATCGATCTTCACCAAAAGACTCACACATTCAATGAATACCTGGAAGAGGAGCACAAATTCACAATGTGTGAACCAAAAAAAGGAAACCCAGGTGAAGCAAAAATGAAACTGAGATGCTAAACCTCCTACAAAAAATGGCATCACTTAAATTGCAGAAAAACTGAAATGAGAGAGGGCATAGTGAGGACTCACTCTGGAAATGAAGGAGAGAGTGAAATGAAGAAGTTTGGACGGGGAGCTACTGAAAATGCCGGCTAGGGCTCGACGAAGTGATCGGAAGTTGGACGGGGCGCTGCGAGAGGTAACCAGTGGCAATAGGGAACAAACGACGGGGCGCTGATGCAAATGTTGGTTAGACGCTGCGTGCGGAAGGATGGAGGAGGCGCTGCGGGCGGAGGTTGGAGGCGATGTGGGCGGAGATTGGAGGAGGCGTTGCAGGCGGAGGTTGGAAGCGTAGCGGGCAGAGGTTGGTGGCACGATGAGAGCGAACCAGCGGGCGGCTAGGGGACGGGGAAGATAAGGGATTTGGTTTGCCCCTATCCGGTTATAAAATGGCTTTTATTTATGAGTTTATTATTTTTTATTTAATATCTTGATCTGCACATAGCCAAGTTAGGTTTGCCCATAGCTATGAACCTGCAAATATAAGCACTATTTTTAAGGAAAACTAGAATGACTAAAATTGATAAAAAAAACTAGAATGACTAAAGTTGATAAAAAAAATAAACTAGAATTACTAAAATTGATTAAAAAAAAATGAAAAAGAAACTCCTCACATCCTTCAGAGTTCACATAAATACTTGATCGAACAAAATAAGGGCATTTATATTGGCAGCACAGCTTTGACTATTGGCGCGTGTTTTGCGTTTTGGGCTGCCCTGAAATAATAAACAACACATAATATCACCACCACTAGCAGCCCAAAACGCAAAACACGCGCATTTTGAAAAAAGGTCTACTATATTACATTTTTAGAAAAAATGTTCAACATGAAAGTTGTAGATCTCGACGAGATCTACAACTTTTATGTTGAATACTTTTCTAAAAATGTCATATAGCATGCCTATTTTTAAAAGGGGCGGAATCCGGGCGGAATTATGCGAGTTCCGCTCGGATTCCGCACATTTTGAAAATAAACATGTTATATGACATTTTTAGAAAAAGTGTCCAACATAAAAGTTGTAGATCTAGTCGAGGTCTACAACTTTAATGTTGAACACTTTTCCTAAAAATATCTTTTAAAAGCTTAATTTTTGGGTTGCCAATATCCATTGAGCTGCCAATAGTTATTTTTTGGGGTGCTATTATTTTTGGGCTGCCAATAGTCATATAAGAGCTGCCAATATAAACACCCCAAAATAAAAACAGTTTATAAAACAATCCCAATAAGGCAACAAAATCTTCAATCAAGCGAAAAAACATAAAAATAAAATCAAAAGAACCCACTACATCTTGGAGCATTTTTAGGTCGGATCTATAGGAAGGTCCACTTAAAATCTGACTGTGCAAGCACAGATTAGACCGACAGTAAAATTTGCGAATTAAAAAAAATTCAAAAATAATACCCGGCCGGATTTTTTTAAAAAAATCATTTTTTTAAGGCTATATAAGATTCTAAAATAAAGATAAAAAAATCTAAATTAAAATTTCATAATTTATTTTAGAAAGAAATAAATTTTTGTAGGACTAAAATCAAAATTTTGATGCTCAAGCGGACCTAGAGGAAGGTTCGCTAAGCAAATCAAAAATTTTCCCTACATCTTCCAGAGACAAAAAATAGAAAAATGAATCATCGGAGGCCTTAGAACAACGTGCAGACCTCGGCTCCGTATGGCACGGTGGCGGCGGTCATGAACATGGGGGGTTAAATTGTCATTCGTTAACGCCCACCTAAGGAAATTAATCCACTTTTATGTTCAAACGAATGAGATTTGTTAGGTGATCCTTAACGAATAACGATTTAACTCATACGTTTACGACCGCCACCACCATGCCAAACGGAGCCCTCCTTTGCTTTCGATTGGACTTGGCAGTGCAACGCCTATACAACAATAAGCCGTTCTCCTCGAAAAATGGAGATGCAGCTCTGGAACTGTAGAACTCTCCCACCTTCGTCGTAGACCTAGCAGGGAGATCCTTGTTGCACGAGACCGACATGCACGTTGCGACAAGCCACGTGCATAGATTAGAGGCTACCGAGGGATGAGAGCTCAGCAACGATGCGGGAGGCGGAGCCGTGGGAGTAGAAAACGGGCTTGTTTGCGGGATGCAAAGGGGTGAGAGTAGAAAAGAAGGAACGCGGACTTGAGGAAAAGGCAGACGGGATCCGATCCCTCTCTTAAATTTTCTAAAAGCATCTTTTTGAGCTTTTTGGTGGGACCTCCCAAATAGATCTCTGAGAGCGGCAGACTTCAAAATATTTTATAATTTTGTATAAAATTACTGATGAGGGCCATGAGGCTTCCCTTAAAGATTCTCGAGTCAAACCGGCAAGAGTTCCAACAAAACGCTCTAGCAAGCCGACTCGACCGAATGAACTGAGCGTATGAGCCATGCCCGCTCGAAGAGATCAAACTCACCTCGAAAGAGTGGACAAAATCAAGCACGCACACACCGACACGCACGGGTACCGCGCTCAGCTCGCGCGCGTGGCCAGATACACGAGAGAGAATTGTGCAGTGGTCAATGTTAGATACATGAGAATTGTGTGGTTGTCCAGATTATAAATGTATATATATCTTATTATATAAAACAATATAGATATTTGAAGGCACATCATAGATCAAGGCTCTGTTTGACACTCCGGCGGGGCGCCGTTCCGTCCTGAACGAGCCAGAGAAAGGATGTTTGGCGAGCTCCGGGTGAGAACGGCTGGCGTAAAAGGGTGAAATCCCGGTGTTTTGACGCTGGTAGGCGGAGCACCAGTCGAACGTTCTAAACGACCGTTTCCTCTCTCCTGGCTGACCTCCCGCCGGCCCGAAATATCAAATAGAGCCCAAATAAAAGCCATTGGATTAGGAGAGAGCATGAGATGAGGGGAGAGAGTTGGGAGAGAGAAAGAGAGAGAGAGAGAGGGGAGGAAAGAGAGAGGAAGAGAGAAAATGAGAGATGGAGAGGAGAATGGGGGAGGAGAAAGAGGGCGGAGTGAGAGAGAGAGAGAGAATGATTTTTTGAAATTAATATTTTTACGACAAAATGTATTTTTTTTATATAAAATAAAAATTGGAATATTTATTTATATATTTTTTACGGTCATTTTGAGTACTCATATGTATATATTGCGGGCACTGACCGTCTTGATGCGGGTGCATCCCGCTTTGATGCGGGCGCATACCGCTTTGATGCGGGCGCATCCCGCTTTGATGCGGGCGCATCCCGCTTTGATGCGGGCGCATCCCGCTTTGATGCGGGCGCATCCCGCTTTGATGCGGGGGCATCCCGCTTTGATGCGGGCACGAGAGAAGCCCGTTCGGAGGCGGGCGAAGCCCGCCTGGATGCGGGCGAAGCCCGCCTACATATTTGGAGACACACCAAACTTTTATTTTTGGCCGCACGATTGATATGTCGAATGCTTGCCTGCTAACTCACGCAACAATAATTAGGGCATACCTCCCGCAACTTTCCCCATCCAAAAGCCACTCTCGCTCCTCGCCCGCTCCCCTCTCCTCCGGTAATCTTCTCCCGATACACCACACCGATGCAGACAAAGGAGTTTGCCTCCGACAAATACGCCGCCGAGGAAGTCGCCGTCGTTGTTGCCGACGAATACGCCGTCGTTGCTGAAAAAGTCTGCAGTCGCGAAAAAGGAGGTCGCCGCCAACGCAACATGAAAACATACTTCTGATTTCATTTTTCTGCTCCACTCGGAAATACCACTCAATCAGCAGAAAATCTGCTCGGATACCACCGCCAGTCATTTTGCTGTTGTTGAAGAAATTCACGAGGCAGTGCAATAACATGTACTGAAGTTGATCTGTTTTTTTCTTACGGAGTTCAAATGCATTGGGAATGGAGTTTTTGTTCCAATTGTGAGTGCAAATTTCGGATCCGGATTCTTTGTAATTTGTGCGAACTTCAGGGTAGAGTTCAATCTAAAAGCGGGAGAACCCCCCCCCCCCCCCACTTCATCAATCTAACTTCTGGACTTCTCGCGCTCTAAGAAACAAAAAAGAAAAAGAAAATAAAATATTAAAAAATACAATCTCGCTCGCCCGTTAGATTTCAATCGGACGAGCGAGATTGCGCGAACTCCACCCGGGAGTTCCCGTACGAACTCCAGAGGATCCGGATTCACAAATTTCTTTTGAATAAAACAGGCAAGACTGCAAATTCAGACGCATACATTTGCGGGGCAAGATTTTATTTCAGCTTCTTTTGTTTTCGATTCAGTTATTTCTATATAAAATAATTTTTGATTGTCATTCTTTTAGATTTGTAAATATCAATAATTTTGTTCTCATCTCTTTAATTTTTTCCCAATTGAAGCGCGCTCTTCAGGCCCTAAAATCAATAATTTCTTTGTCAAATCACTTATACTGAGAAGGGTTTGATTTCATTTCTTAATGTAGGAGTACCAGTTTCTTGCCTCGCCAAATATGCTTGCAAGCACAGTCCGTTGGCTTGCGGGCGAAGCCCGCTTGGATGCGAGCGTAGCCCGCGCGCTGCATCGAGCACGGGAGAAGCCCGCTTGAATGTGGGCTTTGCCCGTGCTTGATGCTCCGGGCGATTTTCGAATTCATAGAAGTGGGCTTCGCCCGCATCCACGCAATCCATCTGCTCGGCGCCGCACCCGCCACTCGTGGAAGTGGGCGCCGAGCAGATGGATTGTGTGGAAGTGGGCGAAGCCCGCTTCTATGCGGTGGAAGGCCGCCCAAAGCATCAAGCACGAGCAAAGCCCGTGCGGAGGCGGGCGAATGGATGCGGACGAAGGCCGCTCGAAGCATCAAGCACGGGCGTAGCCCTTGCGAAGATGCTCGTGTGTGTGTATATATATATATAATCAGATTTTGAATTTATATACATTAATATATTAATAATATAACATTTATTGAATAAACATTCCAAACTAGCATAAAGATTTTATATTATACATAACAATATAACACATGGAAGAAAAAAGAAGTGGGGAAGGTGCAGATTTCAATGGAAGATTAAAAACCTTCATTCTAAAATCTGACGACGGCCAAGCAAAATTGAAGTCAATGACGGACATGAGCAGAAAAGAAAGTCAAAGAAAGGATACAAAACAACATAACAACAAAACAACATAACAACAAAACAATTTAAATTTATTGTCTATTTGACCATAGACAGTAAATAAAATAAATTAAAATAAATCAATCAATAACACGTCAAATGATATCATCAAATATATCATCGAATATATCAACTGGATACATTTGATGATATATCCCAAACAGATATTTTGTAATAAATAGAGCAGTCTGGGCACATTTCCCATCCCCTCGTTCACAAATTTTTTTTCCTACGCTACCCCTTCCCAAAGGAAGGAGCGCGGGTAGCGCAGGAGCTGTCCGATGGACTTTAAAGAACGGGTTCCCTTTGTGTTTTTTTTTTGTTTTTTTATTATTGTAAATCACAATCGTTGAATTTAAGGCTTGACGGCTTGAATCTCACCCACTCCCAGAGGGAACGCTACCCGTACGAAACAATTACTATTCATCCACAATGCTGACATGTTTTGTTAGGTGACGTGGCATCATGTACCATGAGTTCCTATGCAAGTAATGTTGGATATGTGATCCTATATTGGAAATCTCATGGTGCCATGTATACTTTATGGCTCTGTTTGTGAGGACTTATTTTCACCGGTCAAGCGGTTACGACCGCATGAACCAGACATTAATTAAGATCCGGTTCATGCGGTCGTAACCGCTTGACCGGACAAAATAAGTCCTCCCAAACGGAATCTATATGTTCTTGAGCCGCTTTATCTGGGCTGAATGTTTGGGTTCTAGTAGGTTCAAATATAAAATGAATGAAAATCAGCAGAGAATCTTCTAGTGTTGTTTTTTGTGTTTATTCAGGAGTTACCAATTGCTGGATGGAAGCATTTTTTGCAGCCATAGTTCCAAAATATCTGCAAGTCTCCATTTTGGCTACTTATACTATGTCCTCTTGATGAATTTGAGACTGAAATTTCTTCATATTTATACTAATTTGGTGTAAAATCTATACTACAATCACAAAAATGGGTGCAAGTCCACAGAATCTATAGTTTTTATAGGACTGGTAAGTTCATAAGGAAGGAGGAACAGGGTCAGGCATTCTATTGATTTCAAAATTGCTCCTTGGTTCCGCAGTCAATAATCAGAACTTATAACTGGTTAAGGTTAGATGTTAAGGCTCCGTTTGGCACGGTGGTGGGGGTCATGAACATAGGGGTTAAGTTGTCATTCATTAACGCCTATCTAAGGAACTTCATCCACTTTTGTGTTCAAACGGATGACGTTTGTTATGTGATCCTTAACGAATGACGATTTAACCCATGTGCTTACGACCGCTACCACCGTGCCAAACGGAGCCTATAAAAATGGATTTCTATATATTTAGGTAATTTGCATCCTATTACTGCAGGCTTGTGTGGGTAAGTGTACATGTGCTCAATAGTGCTCTCATGCGCCATGAATGCTAAAAATTAAAAGCCAAAATATGAAATCATTTTAACACTTTTTTGACATAAATACATAATTTTTTCTCTCAACATTTCGATCCCTAAACTTTCCAAAATCAATGAAGTCGGACCATATTTTTGGTTTACAAGGATCGACTTACAAAGTTGAGAGACGGAAATCATGCGAAAAAAGCCGAGGGACAGATTTTAAACGGATGTTAAAGGGATTGATATTATATTTTTGCCAAAATTAAACTACGATTTTGATTCATTTCAAGAATTAATGCATGAACTTTAGAATAAAAACATTGCAGTTGTATAACAGTTGTTATTCCAATGAATAATGAATGGCAGTTGTCATAGTGAAATAACAGTATTTTTTGTCTCAGTTTTATATAGCTGTCTTTTGTAACAATTAGTTGTAAGGATTACAAAAAATATTGGCTTTGACATATCAAGTGAAGAGCAGTGAAATAAGAAATAGAGAAGCAGCAGCGCCAGTTATTCTAGTTCCTCTTCCTCCAGTGTGTGGATTTTTCAGTGTATGGTGTGTCCTTTGCTCTCCTATTTCTAACACCTTATACGCGGGTATGTGCGTGCATGCGCAGTCACGTACATGGGTGTGTGTGAGCAAAAGCAGATGCGTGCGAGAAGGAAGCAAGCACAACTTGTTTGACTTTGACTTGAAGCCAGTGAATTAGGCTTCTTTTGGCACGGTGGTGGTGGTCGTAAACGCATGGGTTAAATCGTCATTCGTTAAGAATCACCTAACAAATATCATCCGTTTAAACACAAAAGTGGATGAAGTTGTTCCTTAGGTGAACGTTAATGAATGACAATTTAACCCCTATATTCATGACCCCCACCACCTTGCAAAACGGAGCCTTAATAAGGTGTGAGAGAACAACAAAATGATAGTAGGAATAAATCAGCACAAAATTTATTTCAATGAAAACTAAAAATTCATGTGAAATTGTTCATTGATACCACGAACTTGCTATGATGTTCTTGATTGTCTCATTCTCAACGAAGTGAATCAAAATATGGATGATACAGAGCTTCATCAACAGTAAAACGATCCTCCTGAAAAGCAATATAAACAAAAAAAATATTAGCAGGGTTTCTATTTGTGGAGAAAACTCAAACTTGTAAATACTTTCTCTATATCCAAATACAAAATATGAATACATATTTATAGGAGGGAAAAAGAGAGAAGCGAGTCCTATACATGATGTGAGACTAAAGAAAAGAAAGAGAAAAATAAACAAATACATGGACTATATGGGCCCCTTTACATGGGCTTTTCTAACACACCCCCGCAAGCTGTAGCGTACAAGTCGTATGCACCAAGCTTGGACAAAAACTGATAGAATAAGGTATTTGGTAGAGCCTTTGTGAGGATATCAGCAACTTGTTCAGTGCCCGGAACATGCTTTAATTCTATCTTCTTCGTTTGAACCTTTTCCCGGATAAAATGACAGTCTACTTCAATATGCTTCGTTCTCCCATGTAAGACTGGATTTTTTGCAATGTGTATAGCTGCTTGGTTGTGACATAGCAGGAGGGCAGGTGAGGGAAGTTTTACCCCGAGGTCGACAAGAAGATTTTCAAGCCAAGTTAGCTTCTTACTTCGCCAGGTAATGAGATGACCTCCAAAGTATGTACAAAACCCACTGATTGATCGACGATTATCCAAGGAACTAGCATAATCAGCATCAGAATATGCAACTAATCTTGGAGTAGAAGATGCGATCTTGTAGACCAATCCTTGACCCGGAGCTGTTTTAAGGTATCTGAGGATGCGGTCAACGACTTGAAGGTGAGAAGTTCGTGGGGCATGCATAAAACTGCTGACCACTCCAACAGCGAAGGATATATCCGGTCTTGTAACTGTTAGGTAGATCAATTTCCCAACAAGTCGTCGGTAGTATTCCGGATTTTGAAGAGGAAGATCTGTGTCAGAAGCGTGAACACACAGTTTATGATTTGCATCCATTGGAGTAGTAGTAGGCTTGCATCCAGAGTAACCAGCATCTTAAAGGAGATCCAGGCAGTACTTTCTCTGGGACAGGTCAAGAACATCCGGTCGCCTTACGATCTCAAGGCCAAGGAAGTACAGAAGGTGACCCAGATCTTTCGTTTGAAAGACAGAGCTAAGGTGTTGTTTAACCGCATGGATTCCCTTTGAATCGTCTCTAGTGATCAGGATGTCATCAACATATACCAGCAGAAGAGCCGTTCCCGTTGCTCGGTGCCGTGTAAATAGGGAGAAATCTGCTGAACTTCGAGTAAAACCGACTTCCCGAACAACCTTACAGAACTTGTCAAACCATGCCCGAGGAGATTGTTTGAGACCATAGATGCACTTCTTCAGATGACAAACTCGGGACTCCCCCGTGGTCTCAACCCAGGAGGTTGCTGCATGTACACTATTTCCTGGAGGTCGCCATTCAGAAAAGCATTTTTGATGTCCAGTTGGTGTAACGTCCATTGGCGATGAACCGCCACTGAGAGGACACGAACGATGTTAATCTTTGCTACTGGAGAGAAGGTTTCCTCGTAATCAAGACCGTGCTGTTGGGTGAAGCCACGAGCCGCCAGACGGGCCTTTAGACGGTCAATCGTCTCATCCTGAGCATGTTTGATTACAAAAACCCACTTACACCCAACGGGTCTCTGACCGGGGGAAGAGGTACCAGCTACCAGGTCTAGTTCGCCTAGAGAGCCGTCATTTCTTCTTCCATGACCGCCCGCCAGCCCGGATGTTGGAGAGCCTCCTGCATAGTGTTATGTACAAAAATAGAGGATAATGAAGTGACAAAAGTGTGGAGTGGGGGAGATATGCGATGTAAGGATACATAGTTCGCCATGGGATGAGCGGTAGAGTCTGGTGCCAGATCAGCAGAACACAGAGCGTCAAGGGTCGAAGCCGACTGCAGTGGGGCAACGGAGGCAGGATGGCGATGATTGTAAATACGTATAACAGGTGCCTTGGAAACAGGGGGAGCCTTGTCAGGAATTTGTGTGGGTGAAGGAGTGGTAACGAGAATGGTAGGACGTACGACCGTTGGTGGTAGAGATGTAGGATCTGAGGCAGAGAAGAAGGGGAGATCCTCCCGAAAGGTCACATCAGCAGATACAATCACTTTTCGGGTAGCCGGAGAGTAACATACGTAGCTTTTTTGGGTCCGAGAATAGCCAACAAAGATATGTTTGACCGCCCGGGGATCCAACTTGTCCATGAATGGACCAAGAGTGTGGACATATCAGACACATCCAAAGATGCGGGGGGGGGGGGGGGGGAGGGGTAATGGCGGAGTAGAAGGGAACATGAGGCTGAATGGAGTGGCATTGTGGATTACGGGAGAAGGAAGACGGTTGATCAAGTAATAGGCCGTGGAGAGGGCGAAGTTCCAATAGGATTTGGGAACGTGCATCTGAAGCATGATAGAGCGAGCCATATCGAGGAGATGTCGATTCTTACGTTCAGCGGTTCCGTTTTGTTGCCGGGTATAGGCACATGAAGATTGGTGAATAACCCCGAATTCAGAGCAGAGGTTTGCAAATTCATGGCCGGTGTATCCACGGGCATTGTCCGTGCAAATAGTTTTGATAGTTGTGGAGAATTGCGTGCGGGTCTCAAGGAGGAAAACCCAAAAAAGACCCGGGGAAGCTCGGAGCGATCACGAAGTAAGTAGAGACATGTCATTCAGGAGTAATCAATTAATAAAGGTGAGGAAATAACGATAACCAAAAATGTTAATAACTCTGTACGGTCCCCAAATATCGGAGTGTACTAAAATAAAAGGAGCAGTGCTCCGGGTACAATGAGACGGAAAAGATGAACGCGACTGCTTGCCGTAAATACATGCTTAACACTGAAAAGAGGGTAAAGATACATCAGGAAGAGTCTTCTGGAGGACAGGCAAAAGGGGCATGCCCAAGACGACGATGCCAATCGACGGAGGATAGCTGGAGGGTCATCAAGGAGGTAGAGTTCGTTCTGCAGCCGCCCTTTACCAATGATAGTCCGTGTCCGTTGATCCTGTATCAGAAAAGAAGAAGTAAAGGTTATTGAGCATTTTAAATCAGTAGTAAGACGACAAACAGAAAACAAATTAAATTGGGAGCCTGGAATGTGAAGAGCCGAGCGAAGAGAGAGAGAGAGATGAAGTGAGAGAGACATCAGCCGAGCCGGAGACAGGAACAGTGTCCCCATTAGACACTGTAATACACTTGGGATGAGAAGAAGTCAGGTATTGTTGTGGTCGCAAATAGGTGATGTGAGGAGTAGCACCAGAATCCACTATCCAACGTGGAATAGTGGAGAGATAAGCGATACCTTCATGTGAGATAGAGGAAGCAGAATCAACCGAGGCAGTGGGCGAGTGAGCAGACCATGAAGTTGTTGTAGCTGAAGGCGGACCTCTTCAAGGTCAGTAAGAGCGGAGGAGTCTGTGACAACAACAGTGGCCTGCGGGCGAGGGGGAAACCCATGCTTCCGAAAGCAAACAGCCTCAAGGTGGCCGTCATTCCCGCAGAAGGAACACTTTGGTCAAGGTCGAGCTCCCCGACCTCGGCCCCGGGATCCAGAACGTCCCCCACGAGCAGGATGGGGAAGAGGTAGTAAGGGCGCCGAAGCCTGTTGTAGGAGAGACGGTGATGGGGGAGCAGAGCAGTCAGGAGGAGGCGAAACCTTGAGCAACATGACACACACATCAGATAGGGATGGAGTATCCGCAGATGAGAGAATCTGTGCCCGAATGCTCTGAAGATGATGCAGTACACGAGCCATCATCATGGCCACACCGACAGCTTCTTTCTGAGCACGTTGTGCAGCGAGATCCAGCGTGGGAGGTTGATGCTAAATCCATGCTTCGACCAGAGTCTTGGCGCGGGCAACAAAGGATGTGAGGTCGGAGGCCCCGCCAACATTGAGATTCTGAAGATCAGTGATGATGTCGTAGAGGTGTTGGAGCTCATCCCACATGGCCTTGGCGGTTTCATGATACATGACCATGCGGTATGGTTCACTATCCAGAGAGTTGAGGAGCCACGTCTGGACGCGACCGTCGTTGTGTAACCAATCATCAGTGGGAGGAACGGAAGCGGCCTGGGTCAGATGATGAAAAAAGCCTTTCGATTGAAGCACACGGTGAACCGACTGCACCCACTCCGTAAAGTTATTCCCGGTCAAAGAGATAGTAGTAATCCGCAATTAATCACGAATTTCGGGGGCAAGAACTGGGCGGTCAGTAGATGAAGCCGCCGGTTCGGCAGAGTTAATAGAGGACCCCATGACCAGGCGAGCAGAGGACTAGACCGCCGAGAGGTCAAGCAGCGGATAGACAGGGAGACTGCACGGGAAGGCCAGGAGCAGACAACAGGCAGGCCGCAAGGTCTGGGTGATAAGCCACCAACGGCAAGAAGCCGCGACCACGATGCTAATCCCAGTGCGGTTAGAGAGAGACCACTGCGATTAACCGACCCGAAGGACGCACGAGAAAGAAGCTGAACACAAGAAGTCCGCACGGTCAAAGTGAGTACACCAGCGGCAGGGGAAGATGCCACGACCAAGTGCGGAAATCGTCGCGGATAGAGAATCCGCGAGAAGAGAGGAAGCCGCACAGTGAGAAGAAGTCGCCGCGAGGGAAAAAAAACCGCGAGTAGAAGAGGTCGCCGCGAGTAGATGAACCGCGCGAATAGAAGAGGTCGCCGCGAGTAGATGAACCGCGTGAGTAGAAGAGGAAGCCGCACGAGTAGAAGAGGTCGCGAGTAGAGAAAAAGCCGCGCGAGTAGAAGAGGTCTCCGCGACTAACCGCGAGTATAAGGAGGTTGCCGCGGGTAGAGAAAGCTGTGAAGAGAAGAGGTGGCCGCCACAGGTAAAAGAAGTTGTCGCGGGTAGAGGAAGCCGCGCGGGAGAAGAAGAAAATAACAGGGAGAGGCCGCGAGCTAAGAGGGGACTTTGCTGCGAGAAGAGATAAACAAGCCGCGCGGTTAGAGAGGAAACCACGCGGGTAGAGAATAAGTGGGAGAGGGCCCCACTAGAGAGAGAACTCCTATAAAGGATAGAGAGTAGAGAGAAATAAGGTGGAGGCCACGGGATATGAGGAGGGGAAGAGAGAGGTGGGGAGAGAAATCCTAGCAGCGCGCCTTGCGCGAGAAGGGACGCACGAGAAAGAAGTTGAACACAAGAAGTCCGCACGGTCAAAGTGAGTACACCAGCGGCAGGGGAAGATGCCACGACCAAGTGCGGAAATTGTCGCAGATAGAGAATCCGCGAGAAGAGAGGAAGCCGCGCAGTGAGAAGAAGTCGCCGCGAGGGAAAGAAACCGCGAGTAGAAGAGGTCGCCGCGAGGGAAAGAAACCGCGAGTAGAAGAGGTCGCCGCGAGTAGATGAACTGCGCGAATAGAAGAGGTCGCCGCGAGTAGATGAACCGCGTGAGTAGAAGAGGAAGCCGCACGAGTAGAAGAGGTCGCGAGTAGAGAAAAAGCCGCGCGAGTAGAAGAGGTCTCCGCGACTAACCGCGAGTAGAAGGAGGTTGCCGCGGGTAGAGAAAGCTGTGAAGAGAAGAGGTGGCCGCCACAGGTAAAAGAAGTTGCCGCGGGTAGAGGAAGCCGCGCGGAGAAGAAGAAAATAACAGGGAGAGGCCGCGAGCTAAGAGGGGACTTTGCTGCGAGAAGAGACAAACAAGCCGCGCGGTTAGAGAGGAAACCACGCGGGTAGAGAATAAGTGGGAGAGGGCCCCACTAGAGAGAGAACTCCTAAAAAGGATAGAGAGTAGAGAGAAATAAGGTGGAGGCCACGGGATATGAGGAGGGGAAGAGAGAGGTGGGTAGAGAAATCCTAGCAGCGCGCCTTGCGCGAGAAGGGACGCACGAGAAAGAAGCTGAACACAAGAAGTCCGCACGGTCAAAGTGAGTACACCAGCGGCAGGGGAAGATGCCACGACCAAGTGCGGAAATTGTCGCGGATAGAGAATCCGCGAGAAGAGAGGAAGCCGCGCAGTGAGAAGAAGTCGCCGCAAGGGAAAGAAACCGCGAGTAGAAGAGGTCGCCGCGAGGGAAAAAAAACTGCGAGTAGAAGAGGTCGCCGCGAGTAGATGAACCGCGCGAATAGAAGAGGTCGCCGCGAGTAGATGAACCGCGTGAGTAGAAGAGGAAGCCGCACGAGTAGAAGAGGTCGCGAGTAGAGAAAAAGTCACGTGAGTAGAAGAGGTCGCCGCGACTAACCGCGAGTAGAAGGAGGTCGCCGCGTGTAGAGAAAGCTGTGAAGAGAAGAGGTGGCCGTCACAGGTAAAAGAAGTTGCCGCGGGTAGAGGAAGCCGCGCGGGAGAAGAAGAAGAAAATAACAGGGAGAGGCCGCGAGCTAAGAGGGGACTTTGCTGCGAGAAGAGATAAACAAGCCGCGCGGTTAGAGAGGAAACCACGCGGGTAGAGAAGAAGTGGGAGAGGGCCCCACTAGAGAGAGAACTCCCATAAAGGATAGAGAGTAGAGAGAAATAAGGTGGAGGCCACGGGATATGAGGAGGGGAAGAGAGAGGTGGGTAGAGAAATCCTAGCAGCGCGCCTTGCGCGAGAAGGGAAGGCCGCCCGGTTAGAAAAACAGAGACCGCGCCTAGCTCAAGCAGAGGAAGGTCGAGCGGTTAGCAGAAAACTAGCCGCAGGGAGTGATCGAGTCCCTCTGATACCATGTGGAGAAAACTCAAACTTGTAAATACTTTCTCTATATCCAAATACAAAGTATGAATACATATTTATAGGAGGGAAAAAGAGAGAGGAGAGTCATATACATGATGTGAGACTAAAGAATAGAAAGAGAAAAATAAACAAATACATGAGCTATATGGGCCCCTTTACATGGGCTTTTCTAACATTATTTAAATAAATAATAGTTATGATGTAAAAACAATAAATATGACAAGCTTTAAGTAGCTGAATAAAAAAATTAAGGTGAAAGCATGATGATCTTGCCCATTTTTGTTATTCCCCATAATCCCATTAAACTGTGATTCTTGAATTTATGGGGTAAATTATTTATCAATAAATGATCAATTACTTATATTACTTAAAATCCTTCAATTTAGGAAATCAGGATAATTATCATCATATATTATTTCATATTTTTATTCCTAATGCTAAGTATTATAATAAGATAGGTTTATCTTATCCCTTCCTATTAACTCGTGTTAGGCTTTAGAATTACTTTTATTTTATATTTGTATTTTGCACCTCATATATATGATGGAGGGGCTTCTTCTCCGATTAATGAATTTCATTTTCATCGTTCAACAAGGTATCAGAGGGTGCAATGCCCTAATTTCTTCCGTCTCTCGATCTGCCATCGCTCCCGCTCGTTCCGCTCCGCCCTAATTTCATTTTCATCGTTCAACTGATCTCTTCTCTTTTTATGAGAAGTTTTGCAAGCTTTGCCTCTTGATTCCCACTTGGTCTCCTTCTCGAGGTTTCTATCCTAAGGTGACTATGGACGGGAGCGTTGAGTCTCCGACTTTGTCCTCCGGTATGCGTATCGAATCCTCACCGATGTAGGCATTGGGCTCCAACCGTGCCCTCCATGACCACGGGAGCCCACAATTTACCACCATGAGGCTTGATGGCTCAAATTACCTCCTGTGGGCTCGGTCTATCACTCTTGCTCTAAAGAGCCTCCGTATGTTTGGCTATGTTTCCGGCACTACCGTGGCTCCCCATCCTACCTCCACCGAATGGTTGCAATGAGATTCCAAAAATTCCATGGTCATGTCGTGCCTTCTCAACTGTATGCAAGAGAGCATTGCTAGGAATTACCTATTCCTTGATACAACGATAGATATTTGGAAAAGAGCTGAGGTTACCCATTCCTATAGAGGAAATGCTGCTCAGATCTTTCAACATCGCCGACGGATTTTCCTCTTGCGGCAAGACGATCGGTCTCCTTCCTCCTATTATCTGGAATTTACTCAGCTCTACCAAGAGTATGACCACTTTGATGCTCTCAACCTTGCCTGTTCTGAAGATGCACTTATTGTTTGGGCTCGCGAAGAACGCAATCAGATCTTTGAATTTTTACATGCCTTGCATCAGGACTTTGACCAAAATTGTGTTCAGATCCTTGGTCGCGCTTCTCTTCCCTTCTTGCTGGAGGTTTTCAGTCTTGTTCAGCAGGAGTTTGATCGGCGCCAGACTTTACATACCGACACTACTCCTGACAGCTCTGCTCTTGCTTCCCATGTTCGTCCAAGTGGGCGTCCTCCACGTGATTTTCTACCGAAGTCTGGGGAGAAGGATAATCTTATTTGTGATTATTGCGGGAAGGCTTGTCATACACGAGACACTTGTTTCAAGCTCCATGGTTTTCCTCCGCCAAAAGGGGTTTCTGCTACTTGTGGTGGTCGTGGTTATGGTCGTTCTCTGGGTCGTCATTACCTGTCCCTCTCTGCTTATCTCTCTGATGCTTCCGTTGATGTGTCTATCTAGGCTCCTCCTCACGTTCTCTCCTCCGATGAGATTCTTGCCTTTCGTCGTCTGATGCACGACCATACCGCCGAGGCTTCCTCCTCCTCTTCCTCCTACGCCCACCAGGGGCCCCCGGGTGCTCATTCGGCTACCAGTTGCACCCCCACTCAGTGGATCATTGACAGTGGGGCGACCGATCATATGACAGGCACTGCTTCAGGTTTTGTATCCTAGTCTCCCATGTCAGGTCGTGACAAAGTGAGTGTTGTTGATGGTTCTTTTCCCCTATTACTGGAAAAGGAACCATTCCCTTTCCTTCACTCACTCTCTCGTATGTGCTTCACGTCCCTAAATTTACTCGAAATCTCCTTTCTACCAATCAATTAACTAACTCTATGCACTGTTCAATGACTTTCTTCCCTTATTCTTGTGTCTTTCAGGATTTGGCGACGGGGAAGGTGATTGGCTCTGGTAAACTGTGCGAGGGACTGTATCTCTTTGATCCATCCAGCTCGGCTCCTGCTCCTTCGCAGGCTCTTCACGTGGCTTCCTCTACCACTTTGGAGTCCTCGCACCTTGGACATCCTCTACTACTTTGACCCCTCCAGCTCGACGCCGTGGATATCCTTCTGTCTCTGTTAAGAAGTTTTTGTTTCCGGATATGCCGTCTTTTGTTTTTGATGCTTTTCGTTGTACTATCTGTGAACTGGGTAAGCACAAGCGGGCCGGCCTTCCTCGGATGTCCTCTCCTTGTGCTACTCATTTTGAAGTTATCCATTCTGATGTTCGGGGACCTGGAACGGATCTATTTCTGGGTATAAATGGTTTGTCACGTTTATTGACTGCTTTTCCCGGTGTACATGACTATATCTCATGAAAAAGAAATCTGATGTGTTTCTGTTATTTCAACGATTCCATACAAAGATGACCACCCAATTCAATGTCACTGAAAATTTTGCGAAGTGATAATGACCGTGAATATACTGACTCTCATTTTGAACGCTATCTGCGTGACTTGAGAATCATCCACCAAACTTCGTGTGCGTACACTCTTGCCTAAAATGTAGTTGCCGAGCGTAAGAATCGACACCTCCTAGAGGTGGTTCGTTGTTTATTACTTCAGACACACCTACCCAAATACTACTGGGGCGATGCGGTCCTCACGGCTACGCATCTTATTAATTAGTTGCCTACTCGACTCCTAAACCACAAAACTCCGTTAGAAACCCTCAATATCTCTCATAGTGATCTCACCCCTCATATATTTGGGTGTGTGTGCTTTGTCCATGTGCACCATACTTCCAAGCTTGATCCCCGGGCGCTTCGATGCGTTTTCATTGGATACTCAAACACTCAAAAGGGATATAAGTGTTTTCATCCTGGGACCCAAAAGATCTTTGTCACTACGGATGTCACTTTCCATGAATTCGAACACTATTATGAGAGCTCCCTTCAGAGGGAGACAGGTATCATGGAAGTGAGCTCCCCCACTATCCCTCTTCCTATATCTCCTCCATATCAACCACCTGTCTTTGCTCCTACTATAAGCCCTGTTGATCCGCAACCACCTGTGGATCCGCCGTCTCCTTTACCTCCTTGTCCTACTCCTTTGCAGGTTTATACTCGTCGGCGAAGGGGTACAAACGTTCAGCGCCTGCACACTATACCTGAAGCCACATATGATCCGTCTACAGGTCCTCAAGGTAACCGTGCTTCCACCCTACATCCATTATCTGATTATATGTCTTATGACTCACTGTCCTCCCGACATAGAGCTTTTGTCCTCCGTTACTATTCCCTCCTCGTGGCAGGAAGGTCTGGGACATTAAAAATGGAAGGATGCTATGCAGGAAGAGATGATTTCCCTTGAGAAGAACCACACATGAGACCTTGTTGATCTCTCTCAAGGCAAGACGGTGGCGGGATGCAAATGGATTTTTTCGGTGAAACAAAACCCTCAAGGCCTTGTGGACCAGTACAAGGCTAGGTTGGTGGCTAGAAGATACACCCAAACGGTCAGGATTGATTATCAGGAACCATTTGCTCCGGTTGTAAAGATGAACTCAATCCGGATCCTTCTCTCGTGTGCTGGTTGCAAAGTATGGAGTCAGTTAGACGGGAAGAACGCCTTCCTCCATGGACATTTGATAGAGGAAGTTTATATGGCCCTACCCCCAGGCTTCTCTCCTGAGGGATCTGCAGGAAAGGTATGCAGCATGAAGAAGACTCTATATGGCCAAAAACAGTTCCCGAGCGCTTGGTTTGGGAGGTTCCAACGAGCAATGGTGAAGTTTAGGTACACTCAGAGTAATACGGATCATACTTTATTTGTTAAGCACATGCAAGGAAAATTGACAGTGTTGATAGTCTATGTGGATGATATTGTTATAACTGGCGATGATTTGGAGGAAACCAAACACTTGAAGATAAGACCAACCAGTGAATTTGAGGTACAGGATCTTGAGAACCTCAAGTACTTCCTTGGCATAGAGGTTGCCAGATCCAAGTATGGTATCTTATCTCCCAGAGGAATACGTCCTTGACTTGCTGGAGACTACAGGGATGAGTGGGTGCAGACCTGCTAAAACCCCCATAGGAACGAATCACAAATTGGGAAGGAATGGTGGAGAACTTGTTACTGACATCAGTAGCTTCCAACGACTGGTGGAGAGACTCATCTACCTATCACATACTAGTCCGGATATCTCCTATGTTGTTGGAGTTATTAGCCAGTTCATGCATGCTCCCAAGTCACACCACTTGGATGTTGCTCATCGGATTCTGAAATATCTCTAAACTTCACCAGGACGTGACATTTTGTTCTTCCTGCTAAAGAATTATTCATTGAAGTTTTCACAGATGCGGATTGGGCAGGGTCTGTTGATGATCAGAGATCCACGAGGACCACGACCGGTTATTGTACCTTAGTGGTAGAAAATCTGGTGACTTGGAGGAGCAAAAAACATGTGGTTGCTAGATCCAGTACTGAAGCGGAATTCTGGGGGATGGCCCAGGGAATATGTGAAGGAATGTGGATTCGATGTCTTCTGCTTGAGCTTGAGATTCGAAGCAATGACCCAATACATTTATACTGTGATAACAAGGCCGTTATTAGTATTGCTCACAATTCAATTCAACATGACCGCACCAAGCACGTGGAAGTCGATCGTCATTTCATCAAAGAAAACATTGTGATGAGTTATTAGCACTCCGTTCGTCCCTTTGGGTCAACGATTGGCTGATGTGCTCACAAAAGCCTTATCTCATAAGTGTTTTGATAACATTATGTCCAAGTTGGGTGTACAGATATCACAAGCTGAATTTGAGGGGGAGTGTTAGGCTTTAGTATTACTTTTATTTTATATTTGTATTTTGCACCTCCTATATATGATGAAGGGGCTTCTTTTTTGATTAATGAATCTCATTTTCACCATTCAACAACTTGAAATATAACACTTAAATTTTTATGGCTTGAAATTTATGAGAATAAAATTCCTTCTCTCCCCTAACAATTTTCTCCTTTAGCAAGATAAAACAATAAGATTTTTTTCCCTTCTTTCTCCTCAGTCTTCCTCATGTTTTCTCTCTGGCTCACTCCTCATGAATGGGCATGCAAACAGAAGACATGAATCTTAAAGTCTTCAATTACATGTACGAAGGCATGCCAACTCTCTCTCTCCCCCTCCTCCAATTACCCCACACAAAACTTCTCTCCCCTAGCATATTCTTGATAAGTAATAGCTCACTCTTGCAATTTCTTCTCTCCTGATAGAAGAATTTTTTTTGTGTGTGGAAAATTCTAAAATGATCCACTTTGCATGAATTCTCATCATAAAGCTTAAAGCTCCTCAGACCTCGATAATTCTACATGCTGATGGTTTCAAAAGTCTTCTGAAACAACGATACATGCTAGTTAGTAGTTACACTGTATCAAGATCTAGAATAAAGAACACAAACTTGTATTGCATAAAAGTAAACATAGATATAATCAAAAGATAAGCTCTCGCCAAGCACCCGGAGACTGGGTACTCCAAGGCACCCCCCTCTCCAAAAGAGCCAAAAGATTACAATTCCAAAAATAAAAAATGTCATCACCTAAGGGTCTCCTTTTATAGATGGAGGCCTCACTACAAGATAAGGACACTACATGATGACATACGTATCAACACTCCCCTTCCGAAAAAAAATTACATTGCCCTCAAGGTGGAGGTCCGTAGGGGTCATCCGTGAGTGTCAGGGGTCCAAGTTACCGAAGTCAGGACCGCGCTCTTCAAATCCCACTAGCACGCATAAGTCATTGAAAAAGCAGACGTGACTCGTGAGTGAGAGACGATGACAGCTGACAGCGAAAGCAAATGCCCTTGCGGCAAAGCTCAAGATGCTGCTTGTGAGATAAGCAGTGGGGTCGTCGGGGTGCTGTTGGAGGCGGGGTTGGCGGAACTCGCGGAGGCGGGCTGAGCAGTGAGGGCAGGTGATCCGAGCGGGCAAGAGGTGGTAGTGATTTCGGCGGCAACGACTTGTGGGGAGGTCGGGCCAACGAAGACGGTTGGGTAGTTTAACGTTCCTTGTTGATACAACGAGCGTGCTCCATGGTCGACTTGTGGCGGAACTCGCGAAGGCGCGCCCGAAGGGAGGGTTGTATATCCCCATGGAAGTAGCCTAGGTAGTGGTAAGGAGATATATTGGGTCTATGTGTGACGACCTCAATGAACTCTTCAATATAGGGATAACAGTGTTGGACTGACACACGGAGCTGAAGCGCTCATAGGCATTGCCCGTCTGGCTGACATCATAGTGGCAAAGGAGTTTCACCTACAATGTGGACTAGGAGAGGTGAGGCGCTTCTTGGCGCGTCCAACACACCCAATGGAGAGCCGAACCCTCTATATAGATAGTGGCCAGAGGATCCTTTTGGTTGGCTGGAGTGGACTGCAGGTCGAAGAATTGTTCGGCAAGGGCACTCCAACAAGAAGGGTGAGTGTCGTCGAACACAGGGATCTCGATTCAATGGAGATAAGCTAGGTGGATGTCCATAGCGGGGTGGATAAACCCCATGTAGTCCGGGATGGGTTGAAGGGGTTGTGGTGGTGCCGGTGGACGGTTTACCATCGTGGCCGCGAGCTCTCGAAGGAGGAGAGTGAAATCCTCAAACTGTACTTCGAGTTGATCCAAGAGATGAAAGTCAGTGGAGGCGGTGGCAGAGGCATTCACTTCGACGCGAAGAGCCATTAAACAAGTCACGGATATGGAACGAAGGTCGAGCGTAGCGATGAGAAGCGACAGAATGCCATAAGAACAACAAAAATGGCGGCCGTAAATGACATTGTACAAAGAAGGCCGGAGAGATGTTGGAAGGCGGCTGGAGAAGGTGGTGGAGCGACATTGAAAGGCAGAAGTGCAGGCGGGAGTCGTTGGAGGTGCGGCTGGACATAGATGGACAAGAAGATGAGGAGCAGGCCGGAGAGCGAGAAGCAGGACTCAATGGAATTGTGGGAAGCTGACGGAGGGTCGTCGGTCTCTGGAATCGACGGACTCGGGCAAAGTCGCTAGAAGCAGAAGGTGTTTCGTTGGGCTTTGGAATTAACGGAAGGCTCAGGCAATTCAGGTCGACGGCGAGGGGGCCGATGAAGGCTCAGAAGAAGCGATGGAGCTGAGTAGCGGAAGGCGATGCAGAAGGTGTCGAAGTCGATGTAGTCGTCGCAAGAGATGCATATGCAGTTGAAGGCGAATCCGTCAAAGGAGATGGAGCAGAAGATGAACAGTGAATGGAAAACGACGTGCTGAAAACGAAGACGGGTTACAGAACAAACGGGATGTCCAATTAAGGTTTTGAGTGAAACCCTAAATTAGCAGCAGATCAGACCAATTGATACGAGCTAGGTACGCCGTATCAAGATCTAGAGCAAAAACACAAACTTGTATTGGATAAAAGTAAACACGGATACAATCGAGAGACAAGCTCTCACCAACTCAAAGGCTGAGCCCTCCAAGGTACCCCCCCCACCCCACCCCCCACTCTCTAAGAGAGCCAAAAGACTACAATTCCTAAGATAAAACTGTCATCACTTAAGGGGCTCCTTATATACATGTAATCCCACCACAAGACAAGGACACTACATGCAAAAATATGTATCACAATAAACAAAGTCCCGATCATCAATATCACATTGTTCAAGTCTTTAAATTTCATTCTATTAATCTCTATCCATAGATCGAGTCTGGATCATCAATCTCACATAATTCCCTACCATAAGTTTTTCATCAATATTTAGCATCTTTCCATATTTTTCATTATAAAGGCTTGATACAGTCATTTTGTATTCCAAGGTCCATAACCAGCCTGTTACGGGCCTAGTTCAGAGGTGGTTGGAGGTGGAAACGACAATGACAAAGATACTATGGAGCCGTGACCGCAGCTGCCTAAACGGAGTTGCTCGTCGGAGGAGGGAGTCACCAAGATCTCACAAAGAAGATAAGAATTAGAACTGTCATTCCTTGCCTTCAACAACACACCCAAAGCCTTTATATAAGCTACAACATAATAATGACTCTAAGACTCACCTAACACTCCCCTCTAACATAACATCAAGACACTAATAATAATGATAAAAAGGAGCTCGGTGCTCGAGACTCACAAAAACCCATTACACGTAACTTCATAACTCATAACACAACATCTCACCCGTCCTAAAAAAAGCTTGTCCTCAAGCTTTATCTGATGCCCACGTCGTCAGAATCATCTACATGCAGGTAGAAAAGTCGGTTGCATTTGTGGCCGCGAATGTACTGCCCGTCGCAATTGAAACATAATCCCTGAGCGCATCGGTGCAACATCTCAGCCCGAGATAATCGACGGACCGATGGGGCTGGGGGACTCTCGATACAACCCTGTTGAGTAATGTTGGTGGCAGGTGGATAGACTTCCTGGGTCAGCTGGAGGTGACGGTCGCAGAGCCGGGCCAGACTCATAGCAGTCACTAAGTCCGGAGGGGCCTCAAAATCAACATCCAGTCGCAGTCGCTCGCGAAGTCCAGCGGTGAAAATGTCGACCTGCATATCCGGGGCAAGAGGGACATGAGCTAAGAGAAGTTGAAATTGTTTTAGGTGCTCGCCCACGGTACCCGTTTGTCATAGAGATGTGGGTGCGCCGAGGGAGTTACTGCGGATAGGAGGTCCGAAATGCAAGTTGCAGAGCCGCTTGAAGTCGTCCCAAATCAGATTCAGTTGGTAGGTGAAAAGTCAAGAAGCCCATAAAACAACGGAGTCGAGCATGTGGAAAGATGCTAAATGGATTTGATCTGCTGCCGGAGTTTGCTGGTGGCCGAAGAATTGCTCACACCTGATGAGCCAGCTCAAGGGATCACTTTTCCCATCATAGGTTGGAAATTCCAATCTGGTATAACGTGGTACAATTGCAACGTCAGGGTGTGCGAGGACGTGTGGAGGCGGCCCATGGACGGTCAGGGGTGGCGGGACATTGCAGAGAAGTGGTTGTGCCTGACTACTGCTTGGATGTTCGTGTGTCGGGGCGGTCGACAGATCATCGATGCGCTTGGAGAACGCAGTAATGGACTCCTTGTGACGGTCCACAAGAGCAGTGTACGCAGCTTGTTGCGTCATGACGGCCTGAAGCATGGTCATAATATGACTTAGTTGGTCCGAGGAGTCCCCCGTACTGCGGGATGAGGAACGAGAAGAGTAGCGGGTGACCAGGCGGTTGGATTGTGTCGAGTCAGATGGCTGGGAGTGACCACGAGAGCCACGGTGGTGCCCAATATTGGCACCAAAAGAGAAGGGCCTGCTGAAAATTAGAAATGTGGTTGGAGAAGGACAGACCGAGGTGTTTAAATCAGAATTGTGCCTATTGGTTTGGAAAAGGGGGGTGGGGCCCATTGCTAATAGTTGCAATAAAATAAAACTGATGTGGGGAAGGGCTCAAGGTAATGACAGCAGCAGGGACTGCTGGGCTCGATGAAAAAGTAAGGGCTGGAAGGCTGGAGTAGATGGGGGTAGGGGCTCGAGGCAATGAAAAGCGGTAGGGATTGCTGGGCTGAGTAGCAATTAAAATGGAAGAAGGGGAGAAGATATAATAAAAAAAAGACAGGATGGGAAATGTCGGTTGGAAACGGGCTGCTCGAGGACGAAGTAGTGGGCTCATGGCTGCAGTTGGGAAATCGAAGAGGGCCGCACGACTCGACGATGATGAAAAAGGGTCGCGCCGGTGTTGGAAGTTGGCGGTTTGCGGGTGTAGCGGCGTTGGGAGTCGTGTGGGGGTTCGCTGGATGAGGAGTGCCACTGAATAGTCGACGCTGAGGACTGCCGCAAGAGTCGAGTGAAGGTGTCGACAATGGCAACATTGGCACTGGTGGGTGCTGCGGCGGAGGGCGTCGACGATGAAGAAGGCTGGCCGGGAAGTGTTCGTTGAAGAAGGTGGGCTTGAGGAAGAGGCCAGAAAACCCGGTTGGGCCAGACAAAGCAGGGAAAACAGTGAAGCAGTGGCCTTGCTAGAAGCTTTGACAGATGGGGAGTGTTTGCATGGTTCGACGGAGGAAGAACCGAGAACCTCTGATACCAAGTTGTTACGGGCCTAGTTCGGAGGTGGTCGGAGGTGGAGACATCGATGGCGGAGATACTACGGAGCCGTGACCGTGACTGCCTAAGCGGGATTGCTCGTCAGAGAGAGCCACCAAGACTCACAGAGAAGATGAGAATTAGAACTTTGTTATTCCTTGCCTTCAACAACACACCCAAAGCATTTATATAAGCTACAACATAAGAATGACTCTAACACTCACCTAACACTCCCCCTAACATAACATCAAGACACTAATAATAATGATAATAAGGAGCTCGGTGCTCGAGACTCACAACAACCCATAACACGTAACTTCATAACACATAACACAGCCATAACTTGTTAGTCAAACATACTCCCACACATTCATTTTCTGAAATCATAGATACACATTTCTAGGATGAAGATCTAACATATTGTGACTATAGAGCCCAGCCCTCCATTTAAGATTACACCGAGCCATCTTCACTTTGACAACTTAAAAATGAGAGATTTATCAAATTATAGTAGGGAACAAATTAATCGTCAAAGTGGAAATTCATATTCAACAAAGACTGCATGGTAGAAAAATATGCAAAATAAAAAAAAAGTAAATCAAAGTCATATTCAATTGAATATAGAATAAATAAATAAAAACTTACAGGATGCCAAACTAATAGCTGACGTACTAACCGCAAAGCCCAAATATTAGGAAAGCTGCATAGCATTAAGAAATAGATGTTGTAACAGATTATGGAAAAAAATCAACAATACAGATGCCCACAACTACTAATTAAGGCTAACCCAAGTTTAAGAGGGTCTCTATTTTTGACTTGATGTAAGAAGGACTCCTCAGAACACTTCCAAGAAGCTGGCCAAACGCCCCCCTAATTTGCATAAATGATAACCATTACTCAGTACAACATAACGTTCCATTAAAAAAATACCAGTGAAAATTGCCAGGGTGTGGATACTATGTAATAAAAAAGGACTAACCTCAGATTAATATCAAACAAAAAAATATGCAAAACAATATTACTGAAATGCACGAAAAGATAATTTTGGTAACATAGTTTCACTACTAAAGGATATTGAAGCAAACAATATGTACATTCTTTTACCAAGTAAAACAAATGTGGCAATAGAATTAGGCTTCGGTTGTGGTTGGGACCTATGAAGTACTGACATTTCCTTGAAGGTCACATATCCATGCCGGATACATATCCGGTACCGGTACGTGGTACTCGATATTCAGAGAATACACCTGCTACTTTAGTCTATAGATATACTTGGACTTGACAGATCGTTCTTCATATTGTGATAGGAGTATGTTTTTCTAAATTAAAAAAAGATTTCTGCGTGTCTTTTAGAAAAGAAAATTGTCCCACTTATAAATGCAATTAGCAGTGTTTGTTTAATATTAGTAACAAAATGTGTTTTAGACTTAAGTATCTTTTTTCCCGCCAATACGATAAAAATTTTGATTTCAATTTTATTATTATTTTTACTATATACATGTGCATATATATATATATAGAAACATGAACATGGATATGCATGTATATGTGCATGTATATACATGGACATATTGCGTGTGTATTTATATAAGTCAGGTTTAATTAGTCGTACCCCAAATGGACACGTTTCTTTATTGTTTTATTTTCCTTTACCACCAAACCAGATATGTATCGTATTTGGTACCCGTACCCGTACCGGTGCTTCATAAACTGGGACAATTTTTTAGCTGTTTTATTTTATGAAAGCTGCAACAATGTTTTTTGATCTGTACTGCTCTGCTATTTCATATTTCTAAGAAAGTTCAGCTATGGAGAGTTGAGTTCAAGCCATAAGAAGATGTTGATGTAGGAACATAATAAGCAGTAAAACAATGCCAAGTAAACATGTAATATCAGGACTTTGCAGAGCACGACGAGTGTGCACTAAGAGCTTCAGGCGAGCGTGTAGGCAAGAGCTTTGTCGAGAACTCAGGCAAGAGCACAGGTTTTGCGATAGCTCTGCGAGGAAGAGCTTTGCCAGAGCTCTGCAAAAGGTGAGGAGCTGGGCAAGAAGAACTCAGTAAGAGCATGAGTCCAACAGGGATTCACCAGGTACGATAATGAAAGGGAAAAACAAGACATACGCAAGCCGCGGAAGCTGAGAGCGAGTCCACTCAAGAAGGGGTGATTTTGGGAAACCGTGGAAAGGGTCCACAAAACTGTATTGGAGAAAACCGGATTTGTGAATGACACATAATGGAAGATTGACGATGTCGATTGCTGGAGACTTCGTCGAGCAATGCCGAACAAATCACCGATCGATATTGGGAATTACCTCGCTTTGATACCAAGTTGAGAATTAGAACTATAAAATGGCATTATTTCAATCTAATACAAGTATTACATCTTCCATCAATATGCACACTAAAGATGGTGACAATTAAACTTCACAAGAGGTGTGAGAATAAATAAAAGGAAGAAAGAGAATCCACAATGGGCTCTCCCATGGGCTCAACAGATTTTACAACTCAAAACACAAGTGAACTGCGGTTGGTTCTAGATGAAGGAGGGGGAAAGGAACAAAGATGGATATTTCATTGAGATTAGAAGACTAGATACATGCAAGATGAGCTGTTCTCTCTTGCTCACACCCTAGTGTGTTTTCCATCACAAGTCAAAAACCAGTATATCCTATTCCTCACACACTCTTTTCGCATACAAGGAATACAAAAAAGAGCTAGAAATGAAAATGACAAAAGGTCCTATAACTGATCATTTGGAATAACCCAGGTTTTGCAGTCTCCTTTTAAGTGTTGTCCTCCTCGAGTAAACATGACATATAAGGGCTCTCACTATATTTTTGTGTGGTCGAGTCCCGTATCGTAAGAGTTGGAATATGAGATGTTTAGTGAGAGAAAAAGAGAGCATTCCATGCTCCAACTTAGAAAAGCCAAAAACGGTGAAGATAGATGGATGTGATAGGTAATTAACAAACAAGTTCCAAGCCAAGATGGATGTGATAGGTAATAAACAAACAAGTTCCAAGCCAATCCAACATTGGGTCGGGTATAACCTTTGATAAAAGTTGTATATGGTTCAACACCCTTTCAAAGTTAAGCCGCATGTCTGTTGAGGTTGGAATGCAATACGTTCAAGGAGAGAGAGAAAGTGAGCGTTCCTTACGTAAACATGCCAAGGTGGACTATAATAATTGTGTGAACATGATTGTGTTACAAAAAGAGCAGGGATAGGGAGGATGGAAAACACAGGGATTGGATAAGAGTGAAAGAAGGGAAATTAGGGAGGGTGTGCTGGGGTTGGTGGAGGTTCTTGAGCACAATATTTTAATGGAAGTTAAGGCCAAAGACTTAAATAATATAAGATAACCTCAAACCCTAAAAAGGTAAACGGCCAACCAGATTTTATGGATCTATAAAAAGATAACATAAACTTCACAGAGATCCAAGTATTTTATCCCAAACAAAATATTAATAAAAAAACGAATAGCCAAAAAGTAGCATTAAATTGAAAAAAGGAATAAGCTTACATGGTTTTTAATACCAATCCTTCGATGACTACAACAGTACATGGGGATGAGATATAGGATGTGGCTGTAATTGTTTAACCGATCCTCACCCAATTCAGCAAGTTGGTGATGAGAACTAGTTTAGATCTCCCTTATCTAGGAGGTCTGGGGTTCAAGCCCCAACCTCAACAACCCGCCATTGGATCTGATTGGCCGCATCTATGGTTTGTTATTCCTTAAACCTTGCCCAATCCAACAGTTGAGTCGGGGTATGGACTTTGGCCCTGTTTGAGGCAGTGGAAGTCACATCCTCAAATTCATGGCTAATGGACCACAACAGCGGCACCCATGGTCGAAATCCGTCAGTATTCTGCATATTTCCCACAGGAGTAGGTAGTGGAATGCTGAACCACTGTGTGACAAATGGATGCAGAGCTGCAGTGGCATTCAGCTGGATTTGCATCGCGGGAAATCCAAAACCCCGAATAGAGCCTTTATTAGAAAGTTGGATGTGGATCAATAACCTTTTCACCTCAAGCCCAGTGTATTGAGGCTGGACTATGAAATGTTCAAAGAGAGCGAAGCCTGGGTACTAATAAAATTTGAGTGAACGTGCTTTTGTTGAAAAATGGGAGAAAGAGAAGGAATGGAGAGTATGAAATGGGTGGAGGTTGAAAGAGATGAGGTGAAACACAGGGAAGGGCGCACAATATGATGATGAAAGTTAAAAGGTCAAATACTTTACTAAGATAAGATAACCTCATATCTTAGAATGGTAACAAATTAACCATATTTTATGAATCTATAAAATAGAAAGATAAACTTCATACAGATCCAAGTAATGTATCAGAACAAAATAATAATGGGGAAAAATAAAAAAAAGTAATAAATTGAAAAAGAAATAGGCTTACATGATCTTTAATTCCATTCCTTAGATGACTATGTGGGGATATCCCAGGAATTAAAATGCACATCTCCAAGTATGATCTCAATCTAGTATAAGGATACAAAAAGCAACTGTTACACAAAAATCTTATTCGTCCAAAACAACAATTATTAGAAATACTCAGGAAACCTAATTTTCTATCAAAATGAGCAGAATGTAGTATTAAGATCAGCAGTTATCAGGTGACAAAAAGGTAACCTTGGATAGCTGATTTTATCCCTAAAACTAGAGTAATTTGGCAGTAGCTCAAAATTAGGACAAAGTGCTTCAAAATAAGGCCTCCAAAACTGCATGAAGAATAATATGTTTAAAAATCTAGGTTTGGAGTAGATATCCCACTCTTCCATCCTATAAATGCGTACAAAGCCTTGTATTAAAATCAAATAAAAAGGGCAACACACTGCACAAAGGCATCCCTGTGCAGCGAGGTCAGGGGAAGGATCCTACCACAAAGGTGAAATGTAGGCAAACCTTACTGTGTATTTTTGCAAGAGACTACTTCCAGAACTCAAACCCGTGACCTAAAGGTCACACAAAAACACCTCAACTGGTGTGCCAAGGCTCCCCTTCCCTTGTATTAAAAACTAATGAGTAATAAAATTTCATTAAGCCTTGTTTCCTCTTATTTTATATGGTATCAGAGCCACTTGATCCCTAGCATTGATCTCTCGACGATTGAGCTCCCGCTCTCGATTATTGAGATCTTTCTTTGCCCGGGTGTTTTTATTTCAAAGGTACTTGCAGCATCTTCTTTGCCCGGGTGTCTCATCACTTTTGAACACACCTCTGCATGTCCTTTCATAATCTTCTATCTGCTGGTTTCCTCATTGAGAACTCGTTGTTGCATGAAAAAACAACTGTTGCCGCACTCACACGCCCTGGTCGCACCGTTTACCTCTGCTTTGGGACGAACCAGACTCGATCCAGAGCACGATAGATTCTCAGATGTCGGCATGTCGCCTTCGCACAGAATCGCCATTTCCTTCAGAGTGGACTTGCTGTTGCTGGATTGAGCTACCGCAGAACTCGCTCGCTAGGTCCCGATTCAGCGCTCGCTCGTTACTCTGCCGCCATTCTCGCATGCGAGGGACTCGCCGCTTCTTCTGCAGCAGGACTCTGTTATGGGCCTACTCTGAGCGGTGGATTGAGGAAGATGGGGCAGATGAAGGAGATATTGTGGAGCTGTAACCATGTCTGCCTAAGCAGGATTTGCTCGTTAGAGGAGAGAGCTTCCAAGAATCTCACAACAAAGGATAAAAGGAATAGAAATACTTCTTGCTTCCCTATACAAGACCCAAATTGTCCTTTAAATAGACTTACAAGATAACATAAACGTAAATATGCCATGCTTGACATAAATGTGACATAAAGACATAAATAAAACACGATGCAACATAACATAATAAATGGGAAGAACGGAGTCCGTAACATCTCTCCCGCCCTTCAAAAAGAGTTTGATCTCAAGCTCAAGGGAGATCATGACGTGGCCACTTCGGTTTCGTTTGGCATGGCGGCGACGGTCATGAACGCCGTGGTTATGAATCATAGTTCGTGAACGCCCGACCTAACCTACGGAACTTCATTCACTTTTATGTTCAAAACAATTTTTTGTGGTCGCCGTAACTTTTTTGTGGCATTTTTGTACAAATTCACCGGAGCAAAAATGACGTGCCAAACAACGCCTTCATCCGACCCCTTCATCATCAGAGTCATCCACTTGAAGACAAAAAAGTTTCATGCACCAGTGTCCGTGTGTATGCTGCTCATCGCATTTATAACACAATCCTTGTGTGCGACGGTCGGACATTTCCACGTGAGACAGTTTGCAAACCTGCGGGGTGTCGATGCCCTCGGTATGTCCTTTCGGAGCCCCCTCGTGCCTGTGGTGACAGAGGCATCTTGAGCTACTTGAAGTCAATGGTTGCATAACCGGACTAAACTCTTAGTAGTTACTAAGTCCCTAGGCGCCTCAAATTCGACATCCAAATGCAGTCGATCGCTAAGCCTGACTGTAAAGATGACAACTTGCATTTCTGAGGGTATCGTAACGTGAGCCAGAAGTATTTGGAATTGTTCCAAACACCCATCAAACAGCCCTGTCTGTCGTAAAGTCGTGAGAGCACCGAGGGGGTTGCTGCGAATTGGGGGACCAAAGCGCAGGTTGCAGGCTTACATAAAGTCATGCCAGATCATTCTTGGGTTGTCGGCCTGCAAATGGGCGAACTATAATTGGGCTATATCGAGCATGTGGAAGGACGCTAGACTGATCCATTCAATCACAAATGTCTGTTGATGGCTAAAAAATTGCTCGTATCTTGTGAACCATCCCAAAGGGCCATCCCTCCCATCATAAGTTGGGAAAGTCAACTTCGTGTAGCGGGGAATGATGGTGGCTTCCAGAGGTGTCAAGGAAGGGTGAACAGGTCGTGGGAGCAACAGGGGAGGCACCTCACTGCTGCAAGCGTGCTCGTGAGCGGACTAGTAGAGAGATCATTGAGAGATTTGGAGAGAGAAGTAATGGCATCTTGATGACGGTCCGCGATGGCAGTTTGTTGCGCCTTAAAGGCATGCACCAAGGTCGTAAGCTGGCTGAGTTGATCAAGTGAGTCGCCCATGTTGTGTTGGGCGGAGGAAAGTGAGCGAGTGATAGGTTAACGTGAGTTCGACAAGATGTGTGGAGCATGCAAGTGCAAATTTGGAACGCCACGCGATCCGGGACGTCACCCAAGAGAAAATTGATAATATTCAAAATAAAATTTGTGGTTATATAATCACTACATGCAAATAATAATATGAGATATAATTGAGCATGATCTCTAAATTGTTTATTGTGTCGAACAAATGAATAATGACTTTCTTTGGTCTCCTTAATTTTTATGTATAGCTTCTTCTTCATTTTTCATTTGATACTTTTATGCCTCAAATGATGAATATTGATTTCTTTAGCTTATCATATATTCATCTTTCAATATTTGTTTTCTTTTATATTGATTTCTTTAGCTTAAGAGTAACTCGCTCTTTCATTATTATAATCACTTTATTATGTGCTCATTTCTAATTAGTTTGAGAATATCAACAAGATTGGAGTGTCTCTGGGACATTAAACTCTGCATTTTATTGGTCTTGTTCATGAAATATGGAAAATGAAAACAATAATAATCTTGCTTCAACCGTTGATATCAATGACCTTGATCCAAAAACAGATCCTAAAATAAAAGTAAAGTCAAATAATACTGGATGGAAGTATGGACATTGACCCGATCTGAAAGATAAAAATATTGTTAAATGTAATTTGTGTGATATATTGATCAAATATGAAATCAAAAGGTTGAAGCAACACCTATGTGATAGGTATGGAGATGTATCAGAGTGTTTTAAGACAACTTTTGAAATAACAGTTGAGATGTATTCAACTTTAAATGATAAAAAAAGAAAAAAAGATGGATTTGACTGTTGATGATGATAAAGAGAGTGAACAAAAAATTGAGCGAATAAGTTCACAAAATGCATCCCCGACATTATCTACAGCTAAATCTTCATTTATCCCAAGTTCTGGGACATATGCCAAAAAGAGAAAAGTAACCCACTTACCACAAAAAGAGGCTCTATGGATGCTCATGTGAGACATGCTCCTGAAGATGTAGATGATGATAAGCGTGCAAAAAGTGTTGCACAAACTACTATTGAAAAATATTTTAGATCTGCTGAAAAGAAAAAGAGAGTTGATAGTTATGTTGTTGATTGGTTCTTTGAATGCGAAATTCCTTTCAATGCAGCAAAAACACAAAATTTTGAAGTAATGCTGAAGCAGTTGGACAATATGAGTCTGATTATAAAGGTCTTAGTTATCGTGATTTACGAATCTCTTTGTTATTGAATACAAAGGATGAAGTTAAGGAGATGAAGACAAAGTATTAAGCGTATTGGAAGAGATATGGTTGCACTCTTATGTAAAATGGTTGGACAGACATGTTTGATCAATTCCTAATCACCTGTCCAGAATGAACTTATTTTATGAGTTTCGTAGATGCATCCAGTCATATTCAAGATGCTAAAATGTTATCAGAGTTGCTTGATAATAAGATTAGAGAGAAAAGAGTAGAGTGTGTTGTTCAGGTAAATTTTTTGGTAATTGTTAGAAAAGCCCATGTAAAGAGCCCATTATTGGGCTCATTTTTTGTCTTTTCTCTTCTCTCTTCTTTAGTCCCGCATCATGTATAAGATTGATTCTCTCTCCTTCTTCCTCCTATATATTTGTATTTCATCCTTGTATTTACACATATAAGAAATACATACAAGTTTTCGAGCTCTTTCTACATGGTATCAGAGGGACTCGTTGCCTCCTGCGGACTCTAAACTCTATCTGCATTCCTCTGATCTCCTGCGGCCTGCGGTCTCCTGCGGACTCATGCGACCTGCAAAGTCTATCCGTTCCTCTCCCTTAGCCGCTCGGCTAACTGCGGCCTGCAGTCTTCTGCGACCTCTATTTCTGCTTCCGCTCCCTCGTTCTCTTCGTGGTTCCACCCTCCTCTCCGGGCTTCTTATAGCCTCCTCCCTCTCTGTCCCGTGGGGTCCACTTCTCCCAGCTGTTCTCATTCTGTCTTGTTAGAAAGTAGCGAAAAGAGAGAACAAGCGGATAAGCTTTTGAATAATTGAAACTTTATTATCCAAAAAAGGTAACTATTACAAAGGTATGCCCACCCTTATATAAAATGGAGGAGAGATGAGAGAATACAAATAAGAGATGTGGGACTAAAAATTTACAAGCTAAGCGGACTGTACAAAGTAAACCGCACAAGCCGCGCGGTTAGACAGAAGGACTAACCGCACGGCTACAACAAGAGAAGCAGAGAGGTCGACTGTGAAGATCGCTAGACCGCCCGGTTTACAAGCCGGCGAGTCAAACCGCCAGACCGCGCGGTCTTCAACCCGCCAGACCGCGCGGTCTTCAACCCGCCAAGACAGACCGCCCGGTCACCAACTTCAACACTCCCCCTCAAGCTGGAGCATATATATCAATCATGCCCAGCTTGTCGCAAACATGCAGAAACGAGGCGGAAACTGGCTTGGTGAAAATGTCAGCCAGCTCTTTATCAGACGTGACAAACGGAGTGCAAATTTGTTCTTTTAAAATCTCTTCACGAATGAAATGACAGTCAACCTCAATGTGCTTTGTTCTTTCATGGAATACCGGATTTTTGGAGATGTATATGGCAGCCTTGTTATCACAGAACATAGGTAGAGGATGGTTGTACACCTCTCCTAAATCTAGCATGAGAGCCCGCAACCATTTCAACTCACAAGTGGTTGACGCCATACTGCGATACTCAGCTTCTGCACTGCATCTGGAGACAACAGACTGCTTCTTGCTCTTCCAGCTCACCAGATTGCCTCCAACAAAGGTGCAAAAACCTGAGGTTGACTTGCGATCCCCTTTGTCATCCGCATAACTTGCATCTGAGTAGACTTCAATCCTCAGATGACCATTCTTCTGAAAAAGTAATCCTTTCCCAGGCGCTGCTTTGACATACTCCAAGATCCGCAAGGCGGACTGTAGATGACACTCCCTATGCGCTTGCATGAATTGACTCACCTTGCCCACATCATAGGAAATGTCGGGTCTGGTCACTGTGAGATATATGAGCTTACCAACCAGACGCCTGTACCGCGAACTATCTGAAAGAGGAGGCGAATCATCTGTCCAGGTTTTGTCCTCCCCAGTAGCCATGGGGCATCGGGCAGGTTTAGCTCCAGTTAATCCTGCCTCTTTTAAAAGATCAAGGGCATACTTACGCTGAGAGAGAACTAAGGAGTCGGGCTTCCGAGAGAGTTCGATCCCCAAAAAGTACTTTGGAGAGCCCATATCTTTAGTGATCAGATGTTGACGAAGATGTCGCTTTGTCAGGGCTACCCCTTCCTGGTCATCGCCAGTGAGAAGAATATCATCGACGTACACAGCAAGAACAACCAGCCCAGAAGGAGTTTTGCGAATAAAGAGAGAGTGATCAGCAGAGCTTCGCACAAAACCAACAGCCGCCACAATGCCGCTGAACTTGTCAAACCAAGCTCGAGGACTCTGCTTGAGGCCATAAATTGCCTTCTGCAGCCGGCATACTCGTGTCTCCCCCTGAGCAACATACCCAGGAGGTTGCTCCATGTAAACGGCCTCATGAAGATCACCATAAAGGAAGGCATTCTTGACGTCCAGCTGAGAAATCGGCCAATCCCGATTGACGGCCACAGAGAGAAGAACCCGGATAGTGCTGAGACGAGCCACAGGGGAGAAGGTGTCAAAGTAATCAACCCCATAGGTCTGAGTAAAGCCCTTAGCAACAAGGCGAGCCTTATACCGATCCACATTACCGTCTGGGCTAAATTTGACCACAAAGACCCAGCGACAGCCAACAACATCAGTACCGAAGGGAGGAGGAACAAGAGTCCAGGTACCCCACTCAGTGAGGGTCGTCATTTCCTCATCCATGACCATCTTCCAGTGAGGAATAGCAAGGGCCTCCTGATAGGAGCGGGGTGTGGCAGTGGCAGAGATAGCCAGTGCAAATGTCCTGCGAGAAGGGGTAAGACGATCATAGGAAACAACAACAGCAAGGGGGTGTAGGGTACACGTCCGCACCCCTTTGCGAAGAGCTATAGGAAGATCCAGGTCAGCCGGGCCCGCGGCATCCGGAGCATCCGTGGTAGAGAAAGCTGGCCCGGGAGAAGAGAGCGACAGCAACGGAGATGAGGGAGAGGGTGGTGGAGAAGGGAGAGAGAGAGGTGGAGGAAGAGGAGGGGGTGGAGACGGTGTAGTAGGAGGCGAGGGAACGAAGGGAACGGCAGGAGAATCAGAAGCTGGGAGAAGAGGAGAGGAGTCATCCGAGAAGTAGGAGGTATTCTCGAAGAAGGTGACGTCAGCAGAGACGAACTGCTTACGAAGGACGGGATCAAAGCAACAGTAGCCTTTCTGAGTGGTGGAGTACCCCAGAAAGACACATTTGGTGGAGCGAGGGGAGAGCTTATCACGGGTGGCAGAAGGGGTATGCACAAAGGCAGTGCATCCAAAGATTTGGAGAGGAAGAGGAAACGGCTCCTTGCCCGGATACAAAATGGAGAACGAGGTTTGGCCGTGGAGAACCGTGGAGGGAATGCGATTGATGAGGTAGCAGGCAAGGAGAACAGCATAGCCCCAATAGGAGTGAGGAACATGCATCTGGGTCATCAAGGTGCGAGCGACATCGAGGAGGTGACGGTTTTTGCGTTCGGCCACACCATTTTGTTGTGAAGTATAGACACAACTAGTTTGATGAAGAATCTCATTTTGCATGCAGAATGTAGAGAAGTCACGACTGAGATATTCTTGGGCATTATCAGATCGAAAAACTTGGATAGAAACACCAAACTGAGTTTTGATCATGAGATAGAAGGATGTCCATACAGAGAATAATTCGGAGCGATCTTTTAATAGATACACCCACGTACAGCGAGAGAAATCATCAATGAACGTGACAAAATAGGAACTACCCCGACCAATGGTAAGTGTAGGAGAAGGACCCCAGATATCGGAGTGGATTAGATCAAACGGACGGGTAGAGCTATGAACGTGCTTTGGAGGGAAGGAGGAGCGGTGATGCTTGCCAAGCTGACAGGCCTCACAGTTGAGCGGAGGACTTTGAGGAGGAAGGTGGGGCAGAAGTTGACGAAGAAGACGGGGAGGAGCATGACCAAGGCGGAGATGCCATTGGAGAAGATCTGTGGAGGTGGAGGAGAAGGTGGAAAAAGCAGAAATGTTGTCCAGGAAGTATAAGCCGCCACTCTCAGTCCCAGTAGCAATCGTCCGTTGGGAGTCCGGATCCTGAAAAGAGCAAGAAGTAGAAGTAAATGTGACGGAACACTATAATTGCTTGCAAAGAGAGGTAACAGATAATAAGTTGCACGGGAGCTGGGGCACGTATAGAGTATCCGCCAAGTGAAGAGACGGAGTGACATGAACGATCCCTGTTCCATGGACTGGTGATGAAGAGCCGTCAGCGAGAATAACCGGGGGCAAGCGAGCATGTTTTTCTAGGAGAGAGAAACACGGAAGATGGCCGGTCATATGATTCGTAGCACCAGTGTCGATCAGCCATTTGCCCTGAGTAACAACGTGTGCACGACCAGAAGACGTGACAACCGAGGCGAACGGCTTGGAGGAGGATATGAAAGCCATGAAGGGAGGAAGAAGAAACTGCAGCGGTCTCGGTGTCAGCACACCAGCGGCAAGAAGGGCCACGACCAAGGTGCAGAGCACAAGCCGCGCGACTGAATCAGGAGGTCGCGGCGACTAACAAGCAGGAGCGGCTAAAGGAAGAAAGGTAGAGAGGCCGCGCAAACAAGGGAGAATCCGCGCGAACAGAGAGAAGGGCGCGGGGAGAGGAAAAGAGAGCAACCCGCGTGAAACCGCAGCGGGTTAAAGGGAAGAAGCCGCGCGAACACGAGCGGCTAGGAAGCAGAACAAGGCACAGCGGGGAAGAGGTCGCGCGGACTGAAAAGGCCGAGCGAACAGAAGAGAGGAGAAGAACAGGTGACCGCGACCAAGATGCAGGTGAGATAGGAACAACCCGCACGGTCAGGCAGATCACAGCAGCAAACCGCGAGTATAGAGACAAGCGGAAAAGGGGAAAGCAGAAGCGGACAGGGAGAAGAAGTCCGCAGCGGGTAGAGACAAGGCCGCAACGACTTGGAAGTCGGAGAGGCAAGAAAGAACAAGGAGCGCGGCGACAAGGAAACAGGTCGCTGCGACGAAGAGCAGTAGGAGAAGAGAACCAAGAAGAAGCAAGCCGCGCGAACAGGGCAGCGGACAGAAACAAGCCGCGCGGATAGAAACAAGCCGCGCGGACAGAAGAGAAGGCAAGCCGCGAATTAAGTCGCAGAACGCGGAAAACAAGCCGCGAATCAACAGAGAGCGCACAGAATCAGGAGGAAATGACCGTGTCCTCTGATACCATGTTAGAAAGTAGCGAAAAGAGAGAACAAGCGGATAAGCTTTTGAATAATTGAAACTTTATTATCCAAAAAAAGTAACTATTACAAAGGTATGCCCTCCCTTATATAGAATGGAGGAGAGATGAGAGAATACAAATAAGAGATGTTGGACTAAAAATTTACAAGCTATGCGGACTGTACAAAGTAAACCGCACAAGCCGCGCGGTTAGACAGAAGGACTAACCGCACGGCTACAACAAGAGAAGCAGAGAGGTCGCCTGTGAATATCGCTAGACCGCCCGGTTTACAAGCCGGCGAGTCAAACCGCCAGACCGCGCGGTCTTCAACCCGCCAAGACAGACCGCCCGGTCACCAACTTCAACATGTCCGCTGCGGGCTCCTCTCGTCCGCTGCGGGCTCCTCTTCTCCGCTACAGGCTTTCTTCCCCTGCTCTACTTCTCTCCTTCCTTGCGAGCTTCTACCTCAGTCCAGACCGAGCTCTCTTCTTGCTCGCGGTCTCTTGGTTTATCCCGCCGCGGACTCCTCCTAACCGCTGCGGGCTCTCTTCTCTCGGTCCGCTGAAATTTCCCCTCTTGCGGACTGCTCCTGTCCGCCGCGGCCTATCTCAAATCGCAAATTGCGACCTGCCCATTCTAATCGCCGCAGACTGCTCCTCCTCGCATCTTGCCGCGGACCCGCTGCCTTCTCTTATCGCTTGAGTTCTGCTACTCGCGACCTCTTCTCGCGGCTTCTCCTACCCGCTGTCTTCTCTATCCGCTCGAGTTATTTTTCAACTCGCGGCCTCTTCTTCTATCCGCTCGAGTTCTTATACTCGTGGTTTCCTCTCCCTGTCTGCTTGCGTTCTTCTCGCGGCCTCCTTCTTTGCTCTGATCGCTGCTGTGCTCACCAAGACGGTGCGGACTATCTTCTTTCCGCATTTTGGTCATGGTCTGTCTGATCGCTGGTGTCCATAGTATGACCGTGCGGTCTGTTGTTCTCCCGCATTAAGGTCGCGGTCTTATCCTTCCCTACCCGTCGTGCGGTCTCCAGTTCTTCTTGCTGCGGTCTCCGGTTCTTCTCACTGCGGTCTCCATCTCCTGCTGCTTCTATGGGTTCTTCTGTCAACTCCACTGGCCCGACGGCTAGTCCGCCTGCAGACCGCCCGGCTTGTCCTGCAGACCGCCCGGTTTGTTCTGCTGAAATCCGCGACGAGCTGCGGATAACTACTATTTCTCTCTCTGGGAAGAAAAACTTTATCCCTTGCGTGCATTCTGTTCGACGGGTTATTCAGGCCAAGGGCCTCTTGCCTCACCTTACTCAGGCACCTCCTGCTCCTTCTACCGACGATTGGCTCCGCAATGATGGTCGCGTTCAGACTTGGCTCCTTAATTCCTTGGATGGCGAACCTTATCAGGTGGCCATGTACCACGATACCGCAAAGGCTATGTGGGATGAGCTGCATTCTTTGTACTCAGGCCGAGACAGCCTTCATCATCTTTACGACATACTCACTGATCTTCTCGCTCTCGACACTGGCGGGGATTCAGATATGGCCTCCTTCGTCGCTCGAGCTAAGACCCTTGCTGATGCTTGGATCCAGCATCAGCCGTCTACCAATGATCATGCTGTTCAGCGCTCTCAGAAGGAAGCCGTCTGCATTGCCATCATGATGGCTCGTGTTCTGTACTCGAGGCGGACGTTCGGGATCTCGGGGCCGTGGGAGTGGTGGCCGCGGTCAGTCGAAGTGTTCCTACTGCGGGAAAGGCGGCCACCTTGAGGCGATCTGCTACCAGAAGATTGGTTATCCTCCTCGTCCGACGACATCTGTTGTTGCTGACGCCTCCTCTGCCGCCCCTCCTGATCTTGAGGTTGTTCGTCTCCAGCTCCAGCAACTCCAGGGGCAACTCAACCCGCCCTCTGCCTCCATTGCCTCCGTCTCCAACACAGGTACTGCTTGTTTATCCACCAACCCGTGCTGGATCGTGGACTCAGGTGTCACTCATCACATTACCTCGCAACAGCCTGCCCAGTACTCGGATTCTCCTTATCCGAAGTCTATCACTGTGGCCAATGGGGCGAGGGTTCCCATCTCTGGCTCGGCGGATCTTTCTCTCAACCCGTTGATCTCCCTTCGCTCGGCTCTTCATGTTCTGAGCTTCTCATTCAATTTACTTTCTGTCAGACGTCTTACTAGCGATCTTGATTGTTCCGTCACATTCACCTCTTCTTCTTTTGTTATACAGGATCGGCAGACGCAGACTACCATTGGTAAAGACACACTGCGGAACGGGCTCTACCTTCTCGATGACTCTCCCACCATTCTCTCTTCTGTCTCTTACACTGAGTGGCATCTACGTCTTGGGCATGCCCCTCTGCCGGTCCTCCAGCGGGCTCTTCCTGATCTCTTTCTTCATCCGTTTCAGTGTGAGTCATGTATCTTCAACAAGCAGCCGCGTTCTTCTTTTCCTGCGCATTGTACACGGAGCGCTGCTCCGTTTGATTTAGTTCATTCCGATGTATGAGACCCTTTTAAAATTATAAGTATTTTTGTTTTTCGTTACTTTATCACATTTATTGATGATTACTCTCGCACTACGTGGATATACTTCGTGATCGCTCCGAGCTTCCTTGTGTTTTTCGGGCTTTTGTCCTTGAGAACCGTACACAATTCCACACCACCCTAAAAACATTGAGCACCGATAATGCTTGCGAATACACCGGTCACGGATTTACAGATTTGTGCTCTGAATTCAGGATTATTCATCAAACATCTTATGTCTACACGCCCCAGCAAAACGGCGTTGCCGAAAGAAAAAACCGTCACTTACTCGATGTCGTCCTCTCCCTCATGCTTCAAATGCACGTTCCCAAACCATACTGGAACTTTGCGGTTTCCACTGTCTGCTTTCTCATCAACCGACTCTCATCCTCCGTCCTCCACTATGCTACACCGTTCAGCCTACTATTTCCCTCCACTCTGGCATTTCCTCTCCCGCCTCATATCTTTGGCAGCACCTGCTACGTCCACCGTCTGGGGCCGTCCTCGGATAAGTTGGATCCTCGGGCGGCTAAACACATCTTTGTCGGCTATTCGCGCACCCAGAAGAGCTATGTCTGTTATTCTCCAGCTTCTCGAAAGATCTCGGTCTCTGCTGATGTTACCTTTCGGGAAGATCAACCGTTTTTCCCTGCTCCTTTACCCGCTCATCTACCACCAGCTCCTCTCCATCCATCCATCCATCCCACGACTGGTTATCCCCGTTACTGCACGACCTTCACAGGGTCCCCCTGCACCGGCTCCTGCTCCCTCCAAACCACCCGTTATCCGTGTGTACACTCGTCGCCCTCCCGGTTCCATTGCCCCTTTGCAGTCGGCCTCAACCACGGATACTCCGCGTCCTGTTGATCAGGTACCGCCCTCCACTGCTCATCCTCTGGTCAACTATGTCTCCCTCCATCGCCTCTCTCCCCTCTTGCACACATTTGCTACTTCTCTTTCCTCGGTCTCTGTTCCTAACTCTGTGCAGGAGGCGCTTCAACATCCGGGCTGGCGGGCCGCCATGGAGGAAGAAATGTCTGCTCTCTGGGCTAACCAGACATGGACTGTAGTACCCTTTCCTCCGGGTCAGAAACAGATTGGGGGTAAGTGGGTCATTGTCATCAAACATGCTGCTGATGAGACAATTGACCGTCTGAAGGCTCGTCTCGTGGCTCGTGGTTTCACCCAGCAACAGGGGCTCGAATATGAGGAAATTTTCTCTCCGGTGGCCAAGCTCAATACCGTTCGTGTCCTCATCTCCGTCGCTGTCCATCGCCAGTGACCCCTATTCCAACTGGATATCAAGAATGTTTTTTTGAATGTGGATCTCCAGGAAACAGTGTATATGCAGCAACCGCCCGGGTTTGAGATCACGGGGGAGTCTCAGGTCTGCCGTCTTTTGAAGGCTCTGTATGGTCTCAAACAATCTACACGGGCATGGTTTGACAAATTTAGTAAAACGCTTCGAGATATTGGTTTTACTCGGAGCTCGGCCGACTTCTCGCTGTTTACTCGTCACCGAACAACATGAACGGTTCTTCTGTTAGTTTACGTTGACGATATCATCATTATAGGAGATGACTCACTAGGGATACAGGCAGTCAAACTACATTTAAGTTTTGTCTTTCAGACAAAAGATTTGTGCTCTGAATACACCGGTCACGGATTTACAGATTTGTGCTCTGAATTCGGGATTATTCATCAAACATCTTGTGTCTACACGCCCCATCAAAACGACGTTGCCGAAAGAAAAAACCGCCACTTACTCGATGTCGCCCGCTCCCTCATGCGTCAAATGCACGTTCCCAAACCTTACTGGAACTTTGCGATTTCCACTGTCAGCTTTCTCATCAACCGTCTCTCATCCTCCGTCCTCCACTATGCTACACCGTTCAGCTTACTATTTCCCTCCACTCTGGCATTTCCTCTCCCACCTCGTATCTTTGGCAGCACCTGCTACGTCCACCGTATGGGGCCGTCCTCGGATAAGTTGGATCCTCGGGCGGCTAAACACATCTTTGTCGGCTATTCGCGCACCCAAAAGATCTATGTCTGTTATTCTCCAGCTTCTCGAAAGATCTCGGTCTCGGCTGATGTTATCTTCCGGGAAGATCAACCGTTTTTCCCTGCTCCTTTACCCGCTCATCTACGACCAGCTCCTCTCCAGCCATCCATCCCACGACTGGTTATTCCCGTTACTGCACCACCTTCACCGGGTCCCCCTGCACCGGCTCCTGCTCCCTCCAAACCACCCGTTATCCGTGTGTACACTTGTCGCCCTCCCGGTTCCAATGCCCCTTTGCAGTCGGCCTCAACCACGGATACTCCGCGTCCTGTTGATCAGGTACCGCCCTCCACTGCTCATCCTCTGGCCAACTATGTCTCCCTCCATCGCCTCTCTCCCCTCTTGCACACATTTTCTACTTCTCTTTCCTCGGTCTCTGTTCCTAACTCTGTGCAGGAGGCGATTCAACATCCGGGCTGGCGGGCCGCAATGGAGGAAGAAATGTCTGCTCTCTGGGCTAACCAGACATGGACTGTAGTACCCCTTCCTCCGGGTCAGAAACCGGTTGGGTGTAAGTGGGTCATTGTCATCAAACATGCTGCTGATGAGACAATTGACTGTCTAAAGGCTCGTCTCGTGGCTCGTGGTTTCACCCAGCAACAGGGGCTCGACTATGAGAAAACTCTCTCCGGTGGCCAAGCTCAATACCGTTCGTGTCCTCATCTCCGTCGCTGTCCATCGCCAGTGACCCCTATTCCAACTGGATATCAAGAATGCTTTTTTTTAATGTGGATCTCCAGGAAACAGTATATATGCAGTAACCGCCCGGGTTTGAGACCACGGGGGAGTCTCAGGTATGCCGTCTTTTGAAGGCTCTGTATGGTCTCAAACAATCCACATGGGCATGGTTTGACAAATTTAGTAAAGCCCTTCGAGATATTGGTTTTACTCGGAGCTCGGCCGACTTCTCGCTGTTTACTCGTCACCGAACAACATGAACGGTTCTTCTGTTAGTTTACATTGACGATATCATTATTATAGGAGATGACTCACAAGGGACACAGACAGTCAAACTACATCTAAGGTCCGTCTTTCAGACAAAAGATCTGGGGCCCCTACGATAATTCTTGGGTCTTGATGTTGCCAGACGGCCAGATGGGCTTGTCCTCTCTCAACGGAAGTATTGCCTCGACCTCCTTCATGATGCAGGTTATTCAGGCTGTACGCCGAGTGACACCCCTATGGATGTAAACCACAAGTTATGCGTACAGGCATCTGACTCGGATCTCCTACTCTAGAATCCAGAATATTATCGTCGCCTCGTTGAAAAATTGATCTATCTCACAGTAACCAGACCAGATATTTCCTTCGCTGTTGGTATTGTCAGTCGATACATGCACTCCCCTCGAAAATCTCATCTTCAGGCTGTTGAACACATTCTCAGATACCATAAAACAGCTCCTGCTCAAGGACTTGTTTACAGAACCTCTTCTTCAGCTCCAACATCGGTGGCATACTCAGATGCTGATTATGCTGGTTCCCTTGATGACCGGCGATCTACCAGTGGTTTTTGCACCTATTTTGGAGGACATTTGGTTACCCGACGAAGCAAGAAACAAGTGGTCGTTGCTCGATCATCAGTTGAGGCAGAATACCGGGCAATGACATCTGTAGTGTCTGAACTGACGTGGCTTGAGAGTCTTCTCACTGATTTGGGTGTAAAACTATCTTCACCGGCTCTTCTCCTCTGTGACAGCCAAGCTGCTATATATATCGCCAAGAATCTGGTCTTCCACAAAAGAACAAAATACATCGAAGTCGACTGTCACTTCATCCGTGAGAAAGTTCAAATGAAGAAGCTCGATCTAAAGCATGTCCCAGGGACTGAACAAGTTGCAAATGTCTTCACAAAGGCTCTTTCCAGACCCCTCTTCTATCAGTGCTTGTCCAAGCTTGGCGCTTACGATTTGTACGCTCCAGCTTGCGGGGGAGTGTTAGAAAAGCCCATGTAAAGAGTCCATTATTGAGCCCTTTTTTGCCTTTTCTCTTCTCTCTTCTTTAGTCCCACATCATGTATAGGATTGATTCTCTCTCCTTCCTCCTATATATTTGTATTATCTCCTTGTATTTACATATATAAGAAATACATACAAGTTTTCGAGCTCTTTCTACAGTTATATTTTTCATATTCCATATTTAATAGTCTACAACTATAGATATATAAAAAGTTATGTTTTATGCAAGTGGTGACTGTCAATATTTCCAATTATAAGACAACTGATAAAATTTTAATGTAGAAAAGACCCACATTATTTTGAACTCCTTATGCAACTCATTGTATTGATCTCATGATAAAAAAAATAATCAAACTACAACAAAACAAAATGATGATAAGAAAGACGAAGATTGCAAATTTCATCTACAAACACACTCGTTTACTTGATGCAGTAAAGACTATTATAGGTGGTAATCTGTGAGACATTTAGAGACTAGATTTGTCACATTATTCCTTACTCTACAAAGTGTGCTTAATCATGAGGAGAAACAAATAATTATTTGTATTGCCTTCGTGGAATGCTGTTAATTTGACAAAAAATGAAGTCGACAAACAAGTCATTGAAACAATACTTTCACCTGCTTTTTGGAATGAAATAAAAGATTGCCTAAAAAGAGGAAAACCACTAATTTCCGTTTAGCGATTAATAGATAGATATGAAAGATCAACTATGCCTGAAGTATATGCGGCAATAGAAGAAGCAAAACAAAAGATAAAATAACATTTTGATAATAAAAAAAGATTATTGAGATTGTCGAAAATACGTGGACAAATCAAATGGAGCAAAAATTATATAGGGCAGCTTTGTTTCTAAATCCAAACAAATATTTTGAATATGAGGAGAAACATAACGGTGATGCTTGGAAATTTCAAGATGCTTTCAATAATATTATTGCAAGACTAGTGTCCGATCAACAATTTTAAGACAAAATTACAGAGGAAGGTACTAACTACAAAGCATCTCAAAATAGTTTTGGAAAGCTATGACTATTAGGCAACAAACCACCATAAATTCAAGTATGTATTGATTAAGTTTTTTTTTTTTCTTAAATTATTTATATGTTAAATCATTTATATTTGTCTTAAATAAATAGTAGATTGATGAGGTGCACATGGAGGACCGAATACACCTTACAAAGGTAGCATTGCGCATACTTGATTTATGCTATTCTTTTTCTAGTTGTGACCACGACTGAAGTACTTTTGAGTTTGTACGTATAATATTCAATATAAAATTTGATATTTTTATATCTACTAACAAGTTTATAATTATCTTGATTCAGATTCACATCAAGAAAAAAAATAGATTTGAGCATCAAAAGCTTAATGATCTTGCATAAATCCAGTATAATCGTCGTCTACAAGTATGATTCCAAGAAAAATGTGAAAAAGGAAGAAATTACAACCTTTTAGTGCTTGATGAACTAGATTAGAATAGTGAGTGAATGATGAACCAACCAGAGGATGCTTTAGTTTTTTATGATAATAATCTCACATGGGAAGCTGTAGATAGAGCTATTGGGACTGAGACTCAAAATTTGCAAAGTGGAGCTGAAACTAATCTTCAACTTCTAGCTGAAGTGGATGGAGATTTAGAACATTTTGGATTTGTCAATGATGATGAAGATATTGATGATATTTATGAGCAAATAATGAGTACCTCAAACCAACCGAATACAAATAATGTCAATGATCACTTACTAAATGATGATTTTATTTGATCATTTTATGATTGTTTAAAACAAATGACTATATATGTTATATAAAATGCATATTTGTACATTTTTGACACCGAATTATGTAGTAATATATTCATGGTAATGAATTACTCTGATATATAACTGTATTGGATATGAATTTAATCTTTCAAGGTAAGGAAGATTAAGTTCATGTTGATGTTGGAATTTCAATATAGTTAGTTGATATATAACTGTATTGGATATCAATTGGATTTTATAAGTCGATATATAACTGTATTGGATATCAATTGGATTTTATAAGTCGATATATGTGTTCAATATAGTTAGCTGATTATATTCATGATGAATTTAGTCTTTCTCTTGAATTACTCTGCAGTGTCAAAAGACACAAAATTCATCCAGATTTTTTTGATTTTATAACTATGTTGGATTTCGTAAGTCGGTATATGTGTTCAATATAGTTAGCTGATTATACTACAGAACGGTAATTGACTTGGGGCAGTCAACCTGTGTTGGTACTTGGTATTGGTGGAGATCCTTTCAATGGAACAAACTGTGTTGGTGTTGCTATTAGTGGAATTTTTTATTAAAAAAACTGGGATAGACTGCGGTTTTTATAAAAACCGCAGTCTAAAGTGCGCCTGACAGACTTTAGACTGTGGTTTTTATAAAAACCGCTGTCTTTTGGACGATACACTGCGTTTTTTTTATAAAAACCGTAATGCAAAGTCTTAGACTACCGTAAAACAGACTTTAGACCGCGTTTTTTTTTATAAAAACCGCAGTTTAAAGTCGGTCTTAGTTTTTTAAAAAATGTTTAGTTGTCACCTTGAGACTTGCTTGCCTTATTATCGCCTTGACTTGCGCCTAATCGCGTAAGCGTCCAGACGCCCGGCGCTCACCTTGACGCCATGACAAGAATGACTACGGCTTAGTTCCCACCCCAACATTTCGTCCCATTTCAACCCAATCAGTTCTCCATGACATAGCGATACCATTGTCACTCCATGACATAGCGGCCCCTTTGAAGCTCCAATCCATTATCGATGCGGGCATTCACTTCAAATACAGTTTGCCTTGCTCGACCTTGGAGAATCGATTTTCGAGTATACTGTTATGTATAAGTTCTAGGAGGGTTCCCATGGAGACAAGAGAAGAACTTGCAACCACCACTTTAGCATAGTGGGGTAAGCCGCAATATAAATAGATTCCTTTAATGTATTAAATAATTAATTTATCTTTTCATTTGTCCTATTAAGCGTCATCAACCTTTCTATGTAAGAAGGAACCTGTGTTAGAGGAATGAACTATCGTATATTCCTTCCAAGTCACCCAGGATGGCTACATGGTTTCTTAAGCTTAAACCTTATAGATGAAATATTGTTGAGTGCAAAGGGCCTTCCAGACACAAATTTATTTATTTGTCCATGAAGACAGGCCAATTATTCTTGGGAGAGTATTATTATGAATACAAACACCACAACACATTCCTGGAAACCCCGATAATGCAAGTGTATTCATGCAAGGCATTGATCGAGTATGGTGAGAGCCCGCATCTCTCTTGGTTTGCAAAGCAATTCAGTTAGACTGCATTCACACTTCGTATGACTCTTAATAAAATACGAAAGTTAACTAGAGAAAATTAATGAAAAAATTCTTAATATTCCTAGCTACAGGTAAGAGGATCTGGAGAACAATAGAAATGGATAAAAGAATGGGGATACTGTGCATGCAACAACAATTCTCAGTTACGTTAATGTGATCAAATAATTGTCTATTTGCATATGATTATGCGGTTAGAGTTTTATTTACTTGTAAATTAGATCCTTTATAGGTTCACTCCAGCCTTCAAGATGCTGATCAACTAAAGCACGGTTCCTATCTGTGATCTGAAAAACATGAGGGGATCCAAGTATCAGCTCTAGCATAACAACTCCCACACTCCACATATCATATCTGTCATAGAAAAAATGACTCCATAATTATTCACGTGAGAAATACTAGTTCCTTAAATACAATACAAAAACAAGAAAGATAAACCCCATTATCCAGATTAAGTCCATACAGCACAATGGAGTAATTTGAAAAGTAAACAATACTATAGTAAAGAAGTGCTTCTGCAGGAGTGTACTTCAATCTAATACGGCATGGTGCATGAAACCAGCTAGAATTGAGAAGTGCTTCTGGAGGAGTGTACTCAAAAGTCTGCTCTGACCTGAATTGACAAACAAATATTTGAGAACCCAAATAAAAAGGAAATAAAGAAACCATAAGAACTAAAATTACACAAGCTATGAAAGAAAAATATCAGCCTTTTTGTTTTCTATGTTACCATATTTATGTAGATTTATATTCGTAATTAAATTTATGAGTTCTCATTTACTCTCATGTCTGACGTAGAATTTAGTTTGTCTAATTTGGTCATCTTTTTAATTCCAGTCTTGTTTGAATAATAAAGAGTATAACTTGAGATCACGTTCTATTGAGTCCCCTTTTTATGGTAATAGAGCTAGGTTAAAAATATCAGAGAGCTCTCTTACTCTGTCAATATTGCACATGGTAGTAAAGAAGCTGATATCATTCCCAATGCAACCAATGGTTCCCTGCCAATATAGACGGCACTTAACACACAAAGACCTCAACTTAGACTGCGGACACCTTCAACGATAACCTCGATATATCTTTGTTATGGACCTAACCCCCTAACACCGGAAAGGATGTTGGAGGATGACTGGAGGCGAATATACAACGGAGCCGGAACCGCGGCTTCCTAAGCGAGGCGTGCTCAAGAGAGAGAGTTTCCAAGATCTCATGCACATGAAGGGAAATAGAAATTATTTCTTGCTTAACATTAGAAGACCCCACGAGTCCCTTAAATAAAACATACAAGGGTTATTTGCGTAAATCCCCAACACAACCAAATAATTCCTAATAAAACCCCAAAACTGCCTCTGATATAATCAATACAACAAAACATAACAAATAGGCACATCATAGTAATTGGTCCCTAAGCCCATTACATCTCGTCAGCCTTGCAAAAAGAGCATGACCACAAACTCAAGGAAGATCAATGATGGAGGAAGCATCATCCGATGCCCTCATCGTCTGAGTCCTCGAAGTCCAGATAGAAAACTTTTTGCACCGATGTCCAAGAGTATATTGTTCGTCACAGTCATAGCACAAGCCATGCGCTCTTCGTTCCATAACCTCGACATTAGATAGTCGATGGATCAGAGGGGTAGGAGGGCCCTCGGTATGTCCCGACGGACCATTTATGCCAGTGGGAATGTAAGCCTCCTATACCAACTGGAGGCGATGGTTGAAGATCCTGGCCAAACTCATAGCTATCACAAAGTCTCGAGGAGTTTCAAATTCGACATCCAGTCGTAGGCGGTTACAAAGTCCGACGGTGAAGATGGAGACTTGCACCCAAGGGGGAAGCGTGACATGGGCCGGGAAAAGCTGAAACTGTTCCAGATAATCGTCCACGGATCCTGTCTGTCGTAATGTCGTGAGCTCTCCGAGGGGGTTGCTATGGAGGGGAGGACCTAAACGCAAGTTGCAAAACCGCTTGAAGTCTTCCAATTTCAGACCTATTTGGACGGTGAGAAGACAAGTGACCCAAAAGAAGAGTTGAGTCGAGTAGGTGGAAGGATGCTAGATGAATATGATGCGCTGTCGGTGTTTGTAGGTGGCCAAAAAATTGTTTGCACTTAGTGAGTCAACACAATGAGTCCGTCTTCCCAAGACGGAGCGAATAGAGGAGAGAATCGTGGGGGCGAAGGGTCCAGTATGTAGAGTCCATTCGATAGTTACCCTTTATCAATGATATTTTGCGTCTTTCGATCTTGCACAACAAAAGAGGCAAGAGAGAATGTTACATAACAATCAAGGTCTTTAGTGAGACGACTAATAGAGAGAAGCCGGTAAAGCTGGAAAAGACAGATCTTGCGAGCAAGGAGAGCTAAGGTAAGGAGCACAGGGGCTGCGCCAAGGATCTGCACACGGCAAACAGTAGACGAACACCAATATGCTGACGAAGGCAAAAGAGGAGCTCTGCGATCACACGAGCTTGCTAGAAGAGACCGAAGGAAGCAGAAGAGGCCAAGCGGCAAGAGACGCACGCGACAGGAGTCCAGCAAACAAGAGCAAGCAGCAACAAACGACCAAGCGATAAGGAGAGCAAGACCACCAGTGAGCAGCCCGAGAGGCTAGGAGAACAACAGGGTCCAGGCGAGCAACCTTGCGTCTAAAGCCAACAATACAGAGAGTCGGAGAGAGGGCAGGCACAGCGAGCAGCGGGCAGGCACAGCGAGCAGGGGCAGGCACAGCGAGCAGCGAACAAATTAAGAATGTTGCGCGAGACCTACGAACTTGGCGAGGAAACGATCGGCAGCGGGCAGGCAAAGCGGGCAGCGAACAGGTTGAGGATGTCGCTCGAGAACTACGAGCTTGGTACAACGAGATGACGACCCGGGCACAGTGATTAGAAAAGAGTCCTGCGAGGTCGGCAGACAGGAGGGGCCCAGTGTCGGAGGGAAAGAAAGCTATAAAAGCAGAGTGGGGGAGAGGAAAACTGAACGGAGCAGGCAAAGAGGAGAAGTTGTGGTTAGAGGAATTGCTAACCGCACTGCAGCGGATGATGAGTTTTGGGCTGTTTAGGGCAGATTGGCAACTTATCATATATAGCGTGTCAAGATCGATGATCTGACTATGCGGATGTGCCCGGATTCGCATTGCAAATCAATTTCATATATAGCTTTGTATTTTTCGGTTATTATTTCATGTAGTTTTGACCTTGAAACCAACGGCCAATCATAGTTGTTCATTTTGAGTGCCCTAATTTTCATTTGTTATAAATAAGTTGTTCAGGGCTGCCGTCATTTTCATTGCAGAATGTTTCGAGAAGAGAATTCCTTCATTCTGATGATCCCCTCTGCAGTGGCGACACCATAGAGCCCCCTTGGTAACGACTCCTTGGGTAAGTTTGTATCTTTTGTTTTTTCCCACCACCTCCACCCTTCCTTTGTTGTCTAGCCGCCGGCAACCATCAGAAAATCCCTCCCAGCATGCTGTCCAGCTCCGCCCTTCAGAAAAATCCCTCCCAGCTTGCTGTCCAGCGCCGCCCCTCCTCCAATCCAGCTTTCCCTTTGTTGTCTGCCCCTTGCCCCACATCAGGTCGTCGGTCCTAGCCCTACCCCTACCTCCTGCCCCTTCCAAAATCAGGCCGCTCCCAATTTTTCAGAACCAGTCAGCCCCTCCCTCCCCACCTGGTTTGTTGTTGTCTCCCCTCCAAACACCACCCAGCCAACCCCCACCAGCCGCTGCCCCACTCCCCTCCCAGATCCAGGCCGCCACCAGTCCCCTCCCTATCTCCAGCCACCGCCTCCTCCAAAACACGTGGATCCACCTCCCAACAACCGGCTTTTAACAGATCTGCCCAGATATGGGGCTTTCTCGCCCAAATCCAACCACCCCCTTCTCTCCCAAATCCAACCACCCCCTTCTCTGATCCCGCCCTCCACCTCCTCCACCAACCCCTCTTACCTGATATAGTCCACCCACCACCGAAATCCCTCTTTGAGCCCTCCAAGATTCAGATTTATTTTATTTACAACAACCCTAATATTTGTGTCATGTTTTTGTATTGGTATTTGGTTGTAAAACATTGTTATGGTTTGGTTATTTGAAGCATCCTTGGGATTGTAGTTTATTATGTTATTTGCTCCTTAAAAAAATCTTTAACTGCAGAAAGGACCGATTCGCCACACGCTCTTTCTTTGACTCTCCACGCAGAGGAAAACCAAAGCTTGTTCGCTTAAAAAAATTATTGTCTTGCTTTGAAATATTTGGGTGAGATTTAATTATCTATCATCTAATTTGAATTCACACCGTCAGATTTGCATGACATGTAGGATTAGGTCACCGTTTATCCGTCACCTATAGATTCGTCCTACGTCAATTGGTACCCGAGCCAGGTTGCGAGCATTTTTTGATACGCAATTGTAGAGTCTATAAGTTTTGTCATGTCTAGGTATCACAAATATTACTCTCCTCTATTTGGGGATCTCGAGTCTACATATACCCAATCCCATAGAGACCCTTCAGAGAATTCTGCAAGTTCTTATGATGATTATTATCGTATGCGGCACACCACTTTGGAGATCGTGTTGACCTACTGACACGATCTCACTATGCTAAAGACGACCAGTATGATGATTGTCATCGTTCATATCCCTGCACGCGAGTGAATCGTGTTGACTGTTGCCCTCGCACATTTTTCGGAGGAGCCACCCGTCCCCGGGAGTAATTAATTGGTATTAATTAATCTTATTTTATGTTATTGTCATGTGAGCCCCCCTCCCAATATAAGGAAGTGGTATGAGAGCGTTTTCTTTATCTTTGGTTGTAGAGTTTTGGGAGGAATCAACCTCCTTGATCTTAGCCGGAGTTTCCTCTTGATTGTATATGTATTTGTGTTTAATGCAATCATGTCTCGTTCTTCGTTCGTAGATGAATCAATGGTCCGACCTGCCGCCCCCGTTTGCTCGTTCCACGTCGTCAGGGATCAAGCCACAATGAACACACACCAAGATGCTCGCCAATATTATCTCCATGGCGCATCGCCTCCACGATAAGCTCGATCGACTCGTCAAACACGATCGGATTCCTCCAGCACTGATTCCGGCAGCCGCAGAAGCCACCCTAACCACTAGCGCCCCAATTCCGACAGCCGCCGCTTCCGGCAGCAGCGACACTGACCCGCGGCTCCAGTGCCATTTACGACAGCAACACACATCTCCCTGCAGCCCGCACCTCCAGCAATGTCGGGAATCCTTCTCCTGCTGACGTCCTCCAGCTCCGTCCAGACGCCGCCCACCAGCCAGACTCTGACCTCCACGGACTCGCCGTTGCGCCGATTCCGGTGGCAGAAACTCGCGTCTCCATGACCGCCTCTGTGATCGACGAGATCAGAGGCAATCCCCGCCGTCTATTGACGTGCCGTTCCGCCTTCCCTGCCAGCGGCCCATGCCGCTCCTCCGGCATTTCTCCAGGCGACACACTCCTCGCCCGAACCAACGCCCTAATGCAATTCCTCGAGCCGAGCACCCTCTTTGTTTTTTTTTATTTTCCATTGGAAACCGTCAGGACCCCTTTCACATCACCCCTGCCAAAAGTTTTTATTTACCCTACTACAAGACAAACCACTCTATTTACTTTATTCTATTCCCTTTGCCCCATCACATCAACTTTCTTTTTTTCCTTAAGACCCAAACTAGCTGCCACCAACCGTGATTCTTTTCTTTTCTTTCCCTCCTTGCACAAGCAACCACCAACCATTCGCTATTTTTTGGTCGCTTCCGTTCTTAAAGATTTCGATAAAGATTTACAACTTGGCCTTGAGGACAGAGCCGATTTTCAAAACCAGTGTAATGTTGCCCTCGCACATTTTTCGGAGGAGCCACCCGTCGCCGGGACCACCGGAGCGCGCATATGGAAACCACCTTAATTGATTCGCATAATTAATTGGTATTAATTAATTAATATTAATTAATCTTATTTTATGTTATTACCATGTGAGCCCCCCCTCCCTATATAAGGAGGTGATATGAGAGTGTTTTCTTTATCTTTGGTTTTAGAGTTTTGGCTCTCGTTTGAGAGAGGGGTCATAGGAGGAACCAACCTACTTGATCTTGGTCGGAGTTTCCTCCGGATTGTATTCGTATTCGTGTTTAATGTAATCATGTCTCGCTCTTCGTTCGTAGAAGTATCATTGACCCTTCGACACGACTTGATTATCTTAAGGATGATTATTATGAGAGAGATCTCGAGTGGCGGTTTCATACTGATGCCTCTTCTTTTGACGGCTCATCGAGCCCCGAGTCCTTCAGTTATTGACTCGTGCATATGAAGTATTATCTCGATCATTTGAGTTATTCGGTGCGCGTTGCATCAAGTTTGCGAAACTTAGGCTTTTAGATCAGGCGAGAGCTTATTGATCTAGCGTTGAGAGGACCCACGAGCGAGATCGTCTTCATTGAATCACTAGTTGGGTAGACATGAAACGTATATTGTGTCAGAGGTATCTGCCTTAAAGATTTCGATAAAGATTTACAACTTGGCCTTGAGGACAGAGCCGATTTTCAAAACCAGTGTAATGTTGCCCTCGCACATTTTTCGGAGGAGCCACCCGTCGCCGGGACCACCGGAGCGCGCATATGGAAACCACCTTAATTGATTCGCATAATTAATTGGTATTAATTAATTAATATTAATTAATCTTATTTTATGTTATTACCATGTGAGCCCCCCCTCCCTATATAAGGAGGTGATATGAGAGTGTTTTCTTTATCTTTGGTTTTAGAGTTTTGGCTCTCGTTTGAGAGAGGGGTCATAGGAGGAACCAACCTACTTGATCTTGGTCGGAGTTTCCTCCGGATTGTATTCGTATTCGTGTTTAATGTAATCATGTCTCGCTCTTCGTTCGTAGAAGTATCATTGACCCTTCGACACGACTTGATTATCTTAAGGATGATTATTATGAGAGAGATCTCGAGTGGCGGTTTCATACTGATGCCTCTTCTTTTGACGGCTCATCGAGCCCCGAGTCCTTCAGTTATTGACTCGTGCATATGAAGTATTATCTCGATCATTTGAGTTATTCGGTGAGCGTTGCATCAAGTTTGCGAAACTTAGGCTTTTAGATCAGGCGAGAGCTTATTGATCTAGCGTTGAGAGGACCCACGAGCGAGATCGTCTTCATTGAATCACTAGTTGGGTAGACATGAAACGTATATTGTGTCAGAGGTATCTGCCTTAAAGATTTCGATAAAGATTTACAACTTGGCCTTGAGGACAGAGCCGATTTTCAAAACCAGTGTAATGTTGCCCTCGCACATTTTTCGGAGGAGCCACCCGTCGCCGGGACCACCGGAGCGCGCATATGGAAACCACCTTAATTGATTCGCATAATTAATTGGTATTAATTAATTAATATTAATTAATCTTATTTTATGTTATTACCATGTGAGCCCCCCTCCCTATATAAGGAGGTGATATGAGAGTGTTTTCTTTATCTTTGGTTTTAGAGTTTTGGCTCTCGTTTGAGAGAGGGGTCATAGGAGGAACCAACCTACTTGATCTTGGTCGGAGTTTCCTCCGGATTGTATTCGTATTCGTGTTTAATGTAATCATGTCTCGCTCTTCGTTTGTAGAAGTATCATTGACCCTTCGACACGACTTGATTATCTTAAGGATGATTATTATGAGAGAGATCTCGAGTGGCGGTTTCATACTGATGCCTCTTCTTTTGACGGCTCATCGAGCCCCGAGTCCTTCAGTTATTGACTCGTGCATATGAAGTATTATCTCGATCATTTGAGTTATTCGGTGAGCGTTGCATCAAGTTTGCGAAACTTAGGCTTTTAGATCAGGCGAGAGCTTATTGATCTAGCGTTGAGAGGACCCACGAGCGAGATCGTCTTCATTGAATCACTAGTTGGGTAGACATGAAACGTATATTGTGTCAGAGGTATCTGTCTTCATCGTATCAGAGTCACTTGCTCAAGCAATTATTTTCCCTTAAGCAAGGATCCAAGTCTGTCGCTGAGTATATGGATCGCTTTGATAAGTTAGTTGAGAGGAGTGATATCCGAGAGGACCCAGCCATGATCACTTCCTAATTTTGGTTTGGGTTTCGATCTGACATACGTACTGAGGTGGTTTATCATAACTCGAAGTCCCTTGAGCAGACATATCAGCTCGCCCTTCGTTATGAACAGTCTTTGAGATCCGCAAGAGCTGGTCGATTGGACTCTCACATTGAGCCCCGCAGTACGGGTCCCTCCCATAACGAGGTCAACACGACGCCTACCATTATCCCGTCAGCCACGACAGAATGATATCGGATACGGATTGCTCTCTCCTTAGTGAGGTGCGTAGCCCAGTGAGCGATCTATCTTTTGTATCTGACTCTTCTCTGGTGACCCCGACCGAGATTAAGTCAGTGCAACCTATTGACACCCCTACCATAGATCAATTTCTTGACACCGCACCTACATATCCATTCTTAAGAGTAGGTTTATGTCTCTCTCCCCTGTCATTGCTTCGAGTCACTTGACGACCGAGAGCCCAGAGCTTGGGGTTAAGCTCATAGTGGCTATATAACCCATTCACGGGGACACTACCCCTTACGAAGGTACTCATTTGGTGGAACTTGACCTAGTGACGAGTTCTATGTCGAGCCCCCAGTTGAGCCTCCGGATGATCTGCCACATCCTGGTGAGGATGAGACTCAGGTGATCCACTCATTTTTTAATATTGATTTATTGACGTTTCTTCCATTATCATCCCTGACTTTGCCCAGAGGATGGATATTGTGTGAAGCATCAAGTATTTAGGGCACCACCTGCTAACACATCGCACTCTCGATGAGTTTTGGAATGCACCACCTGCTAACACACCAGACGAGTTCTTTATTTTCATGGATAATCACCACATTATAGAGCCATGTCATCTAGTCGGTGTACACAATTTTCACTCAGGTGGTCGTCGCATTCACGATGAATTTTCACACGTACCTCTTGGTGAACCTCCTGATGTGTTACGAAGAGAGATTTGGCTCTTTACGAGATCATATTTGAGTGTAGATGTTTCACACAGTCACCTGAACACTCGGCACACACGAGATGAGTTTTTCTACACTCCACCAAGAGAGCCTCCTAATAGGCCACCATAATTTAGAGACATCCTGTTCATTAGTAGATTCTCTCCTAGCGAGTGTATCGTGTCTGTCGCGTTTTATTCACATCATTTGCATTATTTGCATGAGTTTGTTGAGTCATTCGTTCTTCATTTGCATTATCTGCATGAGTCCGTTGATTTATGTATTCCTCATTTGAATGCGTTACATGAGTCGGTCCGACGGAAAATCAATATTGGTAATAAATCTTGTAAATCACATACGTATGTTCACTGAGAAGAGCGTGTATTTTATGAAGGCAAGCAGGTGATGGTGAGAATCTGCGTTGTGAGGCTTCGTGCGAGGCTTGCTAAAAGTTTGAGCGTTAGGCGAATAGGTCCTACACAGTCCTAAAACGCATTGGGACAAATGCTTATGAGCTGGACATTCCTGCGAACATGGGTATCCACCTCGTGTTCAATGTCGAGGACCTGACGCCATACTTTGCACTTCACGAGTATTCGAGCCCATATCTTGGCTGCCCGCCCGAGCCTTTACCACAGCTTTTTGTCACCCACTACTCAGCCTACCCCTGATCTTTTGCCACCATATTCATTGCCCAGTGCTCAGCCCACCTCTGACCTCCACCTACCAGGGAGTCTGTCCCCAACGGTTTCACCATTGACACCTCAGATCCCACCAGATACTTCTACTAGTGTATCAAGGATACTTCTACTAGTGTGTTGAGAGATGAGCGTATCACTGAGAACATTATGCATGAGTCTGTTTCCTCTACAGACGGTCTTGTGTGCTACTACCTGGTTCACTGGCGAAGACGACTCTTCACCGACGACACCTGGATGCTACCAGTAGAGCTTGATCAATTCCCTTTGGACTTCGACTTCAGTACGACCGTCTCCATTCATCAGAGATGGAGGATTTTCAGTTTGGAGGAGTTGATTGGCGAGGATACTTTCCCTGCGATGACACTTGGACGACTTCTGGTGGACCCCATCGAGTCTTACCTGACATGTATCGAGAGAATTCTAATCCATATTCATCGGGATATGAATTTTTTCAAGTTAGGGAGAATGATGTGGAGCGGAAACGTGCACCTGCAGCGGAGGACGAGTTTTGGGTAATTCAGGATTGATTGACGACTTACCATAGCGTGCCCGGATCGATGATACGACTCCGCGGATGCGTCCAGATTCGCGTTGCAAATCAATTTCATATATAACTTTATATCTCATGTAGTTTTGACCCCAAAACCAATGGACAATCATAGATATTGATTCCAGGTGCCCTAATCTTCATTTGTTATAAATAGGTTATTTAGGGCTGCCGTCATTTTCATTGTTGAATGTTTGGAGAAGAGAATTCCTTCATTTTGGTGATTCCCTCCACGATGTCGACTCCATGGAGCCCCTTTGGTGACAGCTCCTTGGATAAGTTTGAATCTTTTGTTTTTTCTCTCCACCTCCACCCTTCCTTTGTTCTCCATCCGCCGACCACCATCAGAAAACCCCTCCCAGCCTGCAGTCCAACACTGCCCCTTCAAAAAAATCCATCCCAGCTTGCTGTCCAGCGCCGCCCCTCCTCCAATCCAGCTTTCCTTTTGTTGTCCGTCTATTTCACCACATCAGGCTGCCGGCCCAAGCCCTACCCCCACCTCCCGCCCCTTCCAAAAACAGTCTGCCCCCTATTTTTCAGAACCGGTCAGTCCCTACCTCCCCACCTGGTTTGCTACTGTCTCCCCTCCAAACACCACCCAACCATCCCCCACCAGTCGTTGCCTTACTCCCCTCCCAGATCCAAGACGCCACCAGTCCCCCTCTTAATTTCTAGCCCCCACCTCCAAAACACGTGGATCCACCTCCCAACAGCCGGCCTTTAATAGATCTGCCCAGATATGGGGCTTTCCCGCCCAAATCCAACCAGCCCCTTCTACGATCTGACCCTTCTCCATCGACCTCCCCCTCACTCGATCTTATCCACCCACCACAGAAATCCGTCTTTGAGCTATCCAACATTCATATTTATTTTATTTACAGCAGCCCTAATATTCGTGTCATGTTTTTGTATTGGTATTTGGTTGTAAAACATTGTTATAATTTGGTTATTTGATGCTTGCTTGGGATTATAGTTTATTATGTTATTTGCTCCTTGAAAAAATCTCTAACTGTAGGAAGGACCGATTCGATTCGAGCTCTTTCTTTGGCCCTCCACGCGGAGGAAAATCAAAGCTTGTTCGATTAAATAAATTATGTTGTCTTGCTTTGAAATATATGCGTGAGATTTAATTATCCATTAGCTAATTTGAATTCACACCGACGGATTTGCATGACATGTAGGGTTAGGTCACCGTTTATCCGCCGCCTAGAGATTCGTCCTGCGTCAGGGAGGTATCTGAAGAGAAGAAGTTGCAGTTAGAGAGATATCTAACCGCCCAAACAGGCTGCCTGCACGGCAAGAGCACGACTAAAAAAATATATTTTTAGGATCGTTCGCTATGATACCATGTAGAAATGTACGATAAATGAGAGAAATAAAATAATTTTATTAATTTCTCTAAAAATGCTTCCATGTTTTTTTCTCATCCATGTATTTGTACACTTATACGCTTATATAGGAATAAACAGAGGATAAGTAGTCTCAATCTAAGATATGAGACTAAATCCTAAAGATGAAGTATGCTCTAGATGGGCCTTTACACATATTTCCTTCAACAACAATGATTGATAGTGACAAGCTTTTAGAGTTGCATCTTTTTGAGGAAACCTCCAGCAGAGCTCTCTCCTCAAACTCTGGATCTGCCCAATTCATCTAGTGAACTTCTACTCTGGCACAAAGTCTAGGTCATCCAAGTACTCTTTAAAGCTATTATTTCCTACACTTTTTTCTTAAAAATAGTAGTCAAAACCTTCCCTGTGAACATGTATTCTTGGAAAATAAACTTGTGTTCCCTACAGTTCACATACAAATCAAGGTTCTCAACCTTTCGATTTAGTTCTTATTAACATCCAGGGTCTTTTCATATAACATAATATGGATCTCACTTTGGTTTATTACCTACATTGATGATCATCCTCAAGTAAACTGGGTGTGTATCTACTTAAAATAAAAAAACCTATATTACTTATTATTAACGAAAAATGTTAGTTGTAAAACAAATTTCTATTGGTTTTGTTAAAGCCCAAACAGATAAAAGTCCACAATGGGCCCATGTAGACTTTCTCCCTTTTACTTGTTTACTCTCACATAATTTGTCGAGATTAGTTGTTTTCTATCTTGTTTTGTTGTATCTATCTCTCCCTCTCTCTCTATATAGTGTGAATGTGTGATACTTGTAGATATTGGGATAATAAGATTTTGCATGTTTTAACATGGTATCAGAGTGCACAGTTTCATTAACTTCGTGCCGAATTCTCTTCGCTCAGTCTCACGTAATTATTCTCCGCAAGCTTGAGCACAAGATCCTCTCACAATATCGTTTGATCTCCTTGCTCTCGTGAGACTATCACCAGCCAACGCTCTCTAGAGCACGTTTAGAGTTCATCGAACTCCATGCAGAGCCTCGTCCAAAGCCCGTCGAACACCAACTAGAGCTTTCGCGTGACAAAGCTCTCGCCTTGTCTTCTTTATAGAGCCAATTGAAAGGTGATCAACTCTGCACAACTTCATTCCCCACGTTTGCACCCTAATCTTATAGTCCAACTTTCATGCCTTAATCCCATACAATTTCGGCTCTCGTAAATCGAATACTTCTTGCACAACTTCCGTTCTTGTTCTCGTAAGGTGTTCACGCATTAGGGAAGTTAATTTTATTTTTCACATTTAGAATTTTGTGTCCTGCTAAATTGTCTAATGTATTATTATTGTTTTATGCAATTAAGGTAAGGACTTCAACTTTGATGATGATAATGGATATTTAATGATGTCTTATGTTAAATGGCTCTTTGTTCATGGGGATTGGAGAGACTATGTTACTGTTGCTTATCGATTATATGTACACTTGTGGTCGATTATTATATCATCTTGTACAGTGTTGTAGATGTCAGCCAACAAGAAGGTCCTAGGTCCAAACCACAACGAAATCAACATTTTGAAGAGAAATTGCATTCTGTAAAATATTGCGAGATATCGGCGATATATTGGGCGAGATATCAACATCAGATATATCGAGAGTTGTTTCAAACTAAAAAAACGTGAACGATTTCTGTTTTAATAAAATCACGAGATATTGGGGTTGTTTTAATAATATCACGTGAACGCGGGCTCATTTCAATCGCATTCTTGCCCTAGCTTAGAGAGGCGACTCCCTCATTTTCTCCCGTTTGGTGCTCTGGCTGTGTAGTCGACGACGACTCTCTCGTTTCGATTCTGCCATTGTTTCGACGATTCTTCCACTTCCCCAGCGTTGACGCTTTCTATCTCTACCAGTATGCTACTCTACCCTAGCTTATTCTCTTACGACACTGCACTGTGAACATTCTCTGCCAATTGCTTTCGCTTCTGTGAGCAATTTTCTCATTTTTTGGCAATAGTTTTCATTTCTTCTGGTATTTTAGGATTTGTTTGGCAGTTTTTCAGACATTTTGGCATGTCCCCTCTATCCGATTTGGTAGCGCCTTCTTCTTCTTAACTTCTGCAATTCTACTTTCTTTTTTTGCATCAATGTTCAGTTCTTGTGGCATTTTAGGGCTTTTTGGCATTTTTCTGACATTTTGGCTTGTCCCCTCTATCTGGATTGGTAGTGACTTCTTCTTCTTAACATCTGCAGCCTACTTTCTCTTTTTTTTGGCATCAATTTTCATTTTTCTGGCATTGCTTAATAGCCATACAGTCAGTCCGTCGCTCATTTTTTCTGGCATTGCTTTTTTATTTTTCTAAATCTTATACCAGTTCATTTTATCTCGCATTTCATTTTATATGCCTGTAGCTGTCGGGATTAATATATTGCTTTTACATTTATCGGGTAGCTATCGGGTTATGTATAGGGTTATTACTTCTAAACTTGGGATTGTAGTGTTCTGGATGCATGTGGTTATGGATGGGGTTAATCCACTAGTTTTAATTCTAAACTTGGGTCCTACTTCTAAAATATGTTGGCCTATAAATTAACATTAAATCAGTTGTTGCCGTAGCATTAAATCAGTTTTGGATGGAGTTATGTTTTTATAAATTTATATTGTTGTCCTAGCATTAAATCAGTTGTTGCATTGCCTTATATCATTAAATTTGGATGGGGTTTTCTAGCTATTGTTGTTGCAACCAATGATGTAATCATGATTCATAAATATCATATATAAATAATTCAAAATTTTACATTATTTTGAAAATATGATGAATGCTGTGCTTCTTTGTTCAAGATTTATGCATACTTAAGAATTGATTATTGAAGGAATGGTGATTGGTGAAAAATGAATATATGATTAATTGATTATTAATTAAAAATTATTGAATGATGAATAGATGATTTTGAGACTGAGTGGATTTATGAATTATGAATTGGTTGTGACGGGATATGGTGGTGCTTATGAATTAGGGCTTAAATCTGTGTTACAGATGTTGCAAAATTTGTAGAATTTTTTGGGTTATGTCAAACCGACCAAATCTTCCTAAAGTTGCAATTAATTTGTTTTATATCATTATATTACTTTTGGATTTTGCTATCTATGTGCTTTGATCATTTAACCGTATTTGTTTGTAGTTGAATCATAGAATGGACTCCTCCTAGTATTCTAGTATATCCCCAGTGCGCCAGTTCCTGTTGGTAGAGATGTGTTTTGGGCATTTGAACATATGATAATTTTTAATTATATATATATATATGTGTGTGTGTGTGTGTGTGTGTGTGTTAGAAAAGCCCATGTAAATGGCCCAGTATTGGGCCCATGTACTTTTTTATTTTCTTCTTCTCCTATTAGTCCAACATCATTGTATAAGATATCTTCTCTCCTTTTCTCTCCTATATATTTGTATTCTCTCCTTGTATTTTGATACACAAGCAATACATACAAGTTTTGAGCTCACTCAACATAGTATCAGAGCCAGGTTCCGACCTTGCGGTTTCACTTCCTCTAACCGCCCGACCCGTCTTCCTCTCCTGTCCGCTATTCCTCTGCCGCCTGTTCCTCTTCTCGCACCGGGTAGCGGACTATTCTTCCCGCCCGTTCTCTCCGCGGCTTCTCCCTTGCAAAACCGCTGCCTGCTCTCCTATCCCTCCCTCCCGTGATCCACCCCTCAGTGCCTTTCATAGCCTCTCCTCTCAACCCGTGGGCCCCACTTCCCGCTGCCTACTCTGTCTTCCTCTTACCGCGCGGCCTCCTCCTGCGGCTTATCTTGCCGCTTGCGGTTTCTCTCCTCTTGCCGCTCAAGTTCCTATTTGCGGTCCCTTTTTTGTCGCTCGAGTTCGTACTCGCGGTCTCTCTTCTTGCCGCTCGAGTTCCTACTCGCGGTCTCCTTTCTTGCCGCTCGAGTTCTTACTCGCGGTCTCTCTTCTTGCCGTTCGAACTCCTACTCGCGGTCTCTTTTCTTGTCGCTCGAGTTCCTACTCGCGGTCTCTTTTCTTGCCGCTCGAGCTCCTACTCGCGGTCTCTCTTCTTGCCGCTCGAGTTCCTCCTCGCGGTTTCTCTCTCTAGCCGCTCGAGTTCCTACTCGCGGTCTCTGCCTCTGCTTCCTCTCCCTGCTTCCCTCTTCTGGTCGCGCGGACTCTTTATCTAACCGCTGCGACTTCTCCTTGTCTCTTTAGAGCAGTCTTCTCTTCTCTCTCTTGTTTGGCCGCTGGTGTTCTCACAGTGACCGTGCGGGTTTTCCTTGCTCTCTCCCGCACCTGGTCGCGGCCTCCTGTCGCTCTCCCCTGGGCTTGTCGACGTGACTATCCGCTGCGGCCTCTTCTCTAACCGCGCGCTCTTCTATTCGCTGCGGCCTTCCCCGACTCCATGGGCTCTTCCATCGACTCGACCGGACAGGCGGCTAATCCTCCTGCTGACCGCCCGGCTTCTCTTCCCGACCTCCAAGATGAGCTAAGGATCACAACTATCTCATTATCTGGGAAGAAGAACTTTGTTCTGTGGGTCCACTCGGTTCGGCGTGTTCTTCAGGCCAAGGGCCTTGTGCTTCACCTTACTAACACACCTCCTTCCCCTAATACAGAGGACTGGCTACGAAATGACGGTCGCGTCCAAAACATGGCTCCTTAATTCGCTGGAGGGTGAGCCATACCAAATGGTCATGTACCATGAGACCGCCAAATCTATGTGGGAGGAGCTTCACTCCTTATACTATGAAAAGGATAGTCTTCAGCACCTCTACGACATTATTATCGACCTTCAGACTCTTGATGTTGGCGGGGCGGCTGACATGACCTCGTTTGTTGCTCGTGACAAGACTCTGGCAGAGGCCTGGATCCAGCATCAGCCTTCTACCACCGACCTTACTGCTCAGCGCGTGCAAAAGGAGGCCGTATGCATTGCCATGATGATGGCCCGTGTCCCGCCTCAACTTCAGAGCATCCGGGCTCAGGTGTTGGCCTCGGCCTCTACTCCCTCCCTCTCTGATGTCTGCTTTATGCTCCTTCGAGTATCACCACCCCTGGATTCTCCGGTGCCCTCCTCTCCGACCCTCCTTCAGCAGACCCTTCCCCCTTGCTTCCCCCACCGCCTTCTGCTCGGGGTGGACGTTCTGACTCTCGCGGAAGGGGACGTGGGGGTCGGGGCCGCCCCAAGTGTTCATATTGCGGCCGGGATGGCCACACTGATGCAGTCTGCTACAAGAAACATGGCTATCCTCCTCGCCCCACTGCGACTGCTTCCACTGATGGCTCCTCCTCCACTGGTATCGACCTTGAGGCCGTTCGCCTCCAGCTACAGCAACTCTAGGGGCTTCTTAGCCCTCCTGCTTCTGTTGCCTCCATCTCTACTGCATGTATTACTTGTCTTTCCTCCAATCCGCGTTGGATCTTGGACTCGGGTGCTACTCATCGCATCACCTCGATGCGGCCCCTCAAGTACTCTGATGTTCCTCATCCGAAATCTATCACCGTTGTTAATGGGGCGACTGTTCCGGTCTCCGGCTGCGCCGACATCTCTCTTGCCCCCTCCATCTCTCTTCGCTCGGCTCATTATGTTCCGGGCTCTCCTTTTACTTTGCTTTCTGTTGGTCGCCTCACTCATGATATGAATTGCTCTGTCACATTTACTCCATCTACCTTTTTGATACAGGATCGGCGGACGCGGACTACCATTGGTATGTGTCGACTGCAGAACGAGCTCTACCTTCTTGATGCCTCTCCTCCTATTCTCTCCACCGTCTCCGTTGTTGACTGGCATCGCCGTCTTGGGCATGCCCCTCCACCCGTTCTCCAAAAGGCGCTGTCTGATGTCTCTTTTCCTATTTCAAATGTGATTCGTGTGTTTACGGCAAACAGCCGCGTACTTCTTTTCCTGCTCATTGTACTAGGAGCTCTGCTCCGTTTGATTTACTGCACTCCGATGTCTGGGGTCTTTTTAAAGTTACAAGTATCTCTGGTACCGTTATTTTATAACATTTATTGATGATTATTCTCGCACATGGTTTTACCTACTTCGTGATCGCTCCGAGCTTACTCACATCTTCCGCGACTTTATACAATAAACTCACATGCAATTCTCCACAACTATAAAAACAGTGCGCACCGATAACGCTCGTGAATACACCGGTCATGGATTTGCTAATATCTGTGCAGAATTTGGTATTATTCATCAAAACTCTTGTGTCTACACCCCCAACAAAATGGCGTTGCCGAACGAAAGAACCGCCACCTCCTAGACATTGTCCGCTCACTCATGCTTCAAATGAATGTTCCAAAAATTTACTGAAACTTTGCGGTCTCCACTGCGTGTTTCCTCATCAACCGCCTCCCTTCCTCGGTTCTCAACTCTGCCACTCCATTCAGCCTCCTATTCCCCTCCACTCAGGCCTTCCCTATCACACCAAGGGTCTTTGGCTGCATTTGCTTCGTTCACCTCCTGGGTCCCTCGGATAAGTTGGATCCCCGAGCAGCTAAAACTATTTTCGTCGGCTATTCTCGCACTCAGTAGGGCTACCTGTGTTACTT